>JBBPBO010001985.1:54308768-54863919 GCA_037974295.1 Cicer cuneatum | reverse complement strand
GGGGGGGGGGGAGGAGGGTTTGAATTGTGTTCCTGTTTAAAATATTTTTCGCGTGGTTAAACTAATTTAAAGAAAAAATAGCAGATAAATAAAAACAGAGCAGAAAAACACAACCGGTTTATCTTGGTTTACCACCAACACGATAGCTACGTCCAGTCCCTTCAACTTGAAGGATTTAATCCATTAATTCACCACTGAATCAAACTTACATTGAACATCTATTAGTCAAACTGACTGTGTTCAATTTTCTCAACCTTCTACATTAGTGTTGTCAAGCTACAAAGGAAAGGCAGCCACTATAAGGCTAGGTTACAAGTTCAATTAAGTCTTCTCAACCTACTAGCTTAGTACCGTCAAGTTGTTGAGGAAGACAGCCACAACTGGGCTTGGTTACAAAGGGATAGGTTTATGTTTCTTGAAAAACTCTCTCAAGAGGTTGTTTAAAAAGTAATCTCAGAATTTCATTCTTAACACTCAAATAAAAAAGATGATAGAAAGTTAGATTTATTTGCTTATTGTATTGTTCTTTTTATGTTGTGTCTTTTTATGTATTCTTCAAGTTAGGAAGTATGTCATTTTATAGGCATTTTTAGGGTTTATGGCTTTTGACCCAATTGCACAAAATCAACATACATCTTGAAGTTTTGAACCAATTATTTTTTAGCTTTATTTCCCATTAACAACATTTTGAAATGTATCTCTATAAATACTCAGTGTATCTTGTATGGAAATAAAGGAAGTAGATGATACGATAATCAGAGCTTGTCTTGTAGACCTTTAGACAAAAAACAAATTCATGGTGATTATCAGAGGATGCACAAAGCTTTGTCTTCTTCGGAGCATTGACTATCATCAGATTATTGACTTTCATCACATCATTGACTTTCTTCGAAACATTGACTTTCATCATAACCTTGATTTTCTTCATAGCGTTAACATTCTTCATATCTTTGACTTTCTTCAGAGCATATATTATGAATCAGAGTCAGAAGATCACCTATTTGTCAAGATTATCGTAGGCAGGCGAATAGTCGCTTGCTGCATTCATTGGAGGCAGACGAATAAATGTTTTTTGTAGTCATTGGAAGCAGATGAATCAGAGCTAGCTGCCTTCATAAGAGGCAATTGAAACATAACATATCTTGTATTTCCAAAGTCACCAGAAGCAGAACGTGGCTATCAAAGTCAACCGAAACAGAGTGTCGCTTACATCACCAGAGTCACCAGAGGCACGTGTCAGAGCCTATTCACCAGACTTAGAATAAATAATAGAGGCGGAGTCTTGGTGTTCCTTTGTCTTATTCCAATCACCAGATGATATAACATAAGATCCTACAAAATTCACTTGATCTGGAAACTGTTCACATAATCAAAATGTTAGTGCTTTAAAAATTGTTCTCACAAACTAATTTTGTTATCATCAAAACAATTAAGGCTAGAGTTCTTAAAACCAACTTGGTTCTAATAACTTTTCCTCTTATTTCATATATTTTAAACAGAAATAGGATTGGTATATTTACATATAGATTTATTTATTTTCTTCAAGAAATAAAACATATTATGAAATGGTTTGAACTAAGTCATTTGCATATTCTTTGTCAAAGAAAGTCACTTACATATGAAATATAGGTAAATCTACAAAATATAAATATCTTTTATAAATTAGAAAAAGTAATAGGTGTAAGTGGGTAAATTTAGCAAATATAAATATCTAGGCTTGTTATATAGTATAGCTTTTTTTCATTAAAGAAATAGTTTCTTTTACACCCTTAAAATAATTTATGACAACTGATGCGGGAGCATGTGGTGCTCAACATAGTCGAAACTGATGTGGGAGCATGTGGTGGTAAGTTTGAGTACATTCTCCCCCCTTCATAAAATTGGATACACCTTGGGACACACCACAAATGACATGTCTCCATTTTATAAACACTATTAATGTATGATTTCTCTCCTATATGAGACTTCTTTATTTTTTCAATTCACACTACTATACTAACTCTATTGTTTCAATATCATTTCCAACAAAGAGTGAAAGGAAGAGCACTCTAACTCACAAAGAGTTTCACCATCAAGACATAACCTTTTTGTAAGGTCCATGGGAGAACCAAGTTTCCTAAGGTGAAAACAAAAATGAAGAAAGGAAAAATATAGTGAAAATGCCAGGAACAAGAAGAAGTTTAATGCAATGAGTTATATTGCAAAGGAAGGACATAACCACTTCTTCTCGTTGAATTCTCATTGGCCAAACCATTAAACTTAATTAAAAAGTAATTGACATGATTAATAAAGGTCTAATCAGTTTGAGAATATCAAAAAACAAATGAACTAGACAAGTTCAACAATCGCTAAGCACAAACAAAAGTTCGCATTATCTTAACATAATTTAAATATATGTATTGAAGTTAAGCTCTTTGATACGATTAAAGGTTGCTTGATGATCAACTTCAATGAAAATGTAATTTGACTTGACATAATGGATAAAATGGATGTTTGTTTTGAGGCTAGTTATGATCACATTGGCAGCAATGAAATCACCCTTGTTGATTGGACCAAGATAAGACTCAGAGGTTTCAATTATTGTACCACACGTAAAAGCTCATTGCTGAGATCTGAGCTTTCCCAAAGTTTGTTAAAATCATTTGGCAACAAAGTTGTCAATTGATCCAATATATTTGGATGTTTACTAATGTTAGGATCAATGTACTTACTAGAAAAACAAATGCAAGCTAGTGAAAGAATGTCACTAACATGATCACCAGAGTAAAGCATCACACTATGTGACCATATTCCTCTATACTAAGAGGGATTTCTGAAGATATTAGTGTTGAAACAGGCCCCTTTTCTGCCTACTTAGATACTTGTGTTGGATAGGAATAGTTCCATTCTCACAATCACTCTCCACTTTTAACTTCTTCCATTAGAAAAAATCTTAGATGAAAGCATGTATAAATTGTAAGAATAAAAGAAGAAATAAAAGGTTAATACCTTGATTTTAAAGACTAAGTGTTCAATCAAAGTATCTATCTCATAACAACATAAACACGCGAAAAAAATATCAATAATTTTGTTTTTTAGTTTCAAACTTCTAATTCTTTGAAATAAATTCATTCCTTTTCAAATTTTTTTTTTTAACAAAGTTTGTCTTTTATTTCATGAAACCTGAGATCTTTAAAAAAAAAATGAAATTCTAACTCAAGACTTCTACCTTTACTTTATAAACTTGAAACTTAAATTAAAATTATGCAAACTTTTCTAAAGATTGAAAGTATACATATAAAAATTTGAACCCACAATTCACTAGTTTTCCTTTAAACACAAGTTCAAAGATTTGTTAACCACATGTATACATTCTTGATCATCAACCATAACAACTACTTTTGGAAAGGCATAAACTAAGAAAATCATTTTTCTTTAATTACCATAACAACATTAATATTTCAGGGTTCTCCTCACTGCTAACTCGGTGTCAACAGTCTCGATTCACTTTCGAGACTCAAGGAGCTAACTACATAAAAATAAATATTGATAAAAATTTGTTCACCACCAAAATTTATCCAACCACATCATAATTCCAAAATTAAATCTTTTTCATACACAAAACTTTTAAGGCTAAGTGATACATTATTTATTTAAAATTAAATAAAAACGAATATTTTAAAATCCACACATACACATACTCACCAATTCAAATCTTTTTAACTTTAAAGTTATATCCCTCAACCATTAAAACACAAAAATTTGAGTTAACAAAGTACTTTAAACTTTTTTTTTAAACTCAGTCCAAGTGTAATTGAAAGAGTAATATTTTTAACTCTAAACATATTAATTTCATAATCTAATTTTTTGCCCAAACTCTGTAACTTAGTTAAAATTTAAACTTTTTCACCACTTTAACAACTCGAAATTTTCTTGTAAAGTTTCAACTTCAGCTCAAACTCATTTATTTGAAAACAACTCATTACATAATTCAAATACATCAAAAATCAATTTCTTTTTTTTTTATTCAAGTTACTAACACTTATAATTCAACATTTTTAAAACAAAGTAACAAACAAAATAAAGTAAAATAAAAAATAGATGTTTCTCATTTCTTTCAAAATAACAACAACAACACAAGCATGAAGAAGGATTAATAACTCAAGAAGAAAGTTGAAACCTTACCCATTTCCCATGATGATTCAACCTAGCATAAGAAAAAGGAGAAAAAAAGTGGAACTCACCGATTCAAGAACACCACTAGCTTCACAAGACCAAACTCTAACTTTCTCCTCTTGGTTACTTCTCCAAAAGACCTCTCAATTTCTCTCAAAATCACATCATAGCTCACTAACTTTAAAGCACCAACACTTATTTTCTTTTTTTTTTTTAAGAGAGAAGAATAAAATGCAAGGAGTGAACTAAAAAGGAAGTGTATCGGCTGTTGGGTTTGTTTAACAAGGGGTTAACTTCTTTTTCCTTTTTTCTTTTTTAACTTACAAAAAAAAGTTATTAAAATTAAATATTTAAGTTTTTACTAAAATAATTATTACAACATCTAATCACTCTTATATACATCACATCACTCACTTCTCAATCTATTTTAGCAAAAATATCTATTCTCGTCACAACTCAACTAATAAATGAATTTATCAGCAATATGTGACATTTTAAAAAATTTATTCAGTAATAAATTTTTTGTAACTTAATTAAATTATACTCTAATAAATACTTTTAATCGGGTCTATATATATATATATGTATATATTAAACATATTACTAACTCTAACAAAATATATTTTTGGTAGCTAATTCATAAAATATAAATTGGGCTAATAGCGAAAGCAATTCAACATACAAAAAACACTAAAATTGAATAAATTAGATTTTAGAAAATTCAGAGTCTTACAAATACTATGAGCTGCTACCTCAAGTATCAGATGATCGATGACAGATCCGTGGAAGCTCACTCCCGTGAAATTCAAAAGATAACTCAAGAAATCATCTATTAAAGTATGACATTAGATGAAGAATTTCAAATTATTGTTATTATTAAAAAACTGCTCCATAATTATTTTTTTTCTTTTTCTAAATAGTCTGATAACCCGTCTTCAGAAGAAAAAAAAATTGTTTACGGTTTTCTTGTGAATAAGGTAGGGATTACTTACTCTATAGGGGTATACTTGTACACCAATCCTAAATATGATATTTTTGTTGGAAAATGGTATGTCACTCATAGCATGTTTAAATTAAATGTTCGAATTTAATAAAATGTCTCCTTGTACTTACATGTGCGATTTTAACAATTGACATGCTAGACCCTGTCATGTGAACACATGTGATTTCAAACTTAAGTAACTTAGGTTTAATTCCAAAGTTATCTTTAAATGATTTTGAAAATTGTGATTTTTGTAGTCAAGCTAAAATAACAAAGAGTTCACATAAATCTGTAGTTAGAGAATATGAGTCTTTAGATTTATTATACTCTGATATCTGTGAACTTGATTAGACGTTAACAAGAAATGAAAAATGTTATTTTGTCACGTTTGTTGACTATCATTCTGACTATACTTTTGTATATCTAATGAAAAATAAAAGTAAAGCGCTTGACATATTTAGGATCTTTGTAACTGAAATTGAAAGTCAATTTAGTAGAAAGATTAAGAGGTTTTGTAGTAATAGAGGAACTAAATATGATTCTAGTTCATTTAATGAGTTTTATAAATTGCATGGAATTATACATGAAACAACTGCACCATATTCGCCTGAAATGAATGGTAAAGTTGAAAGAAAGAATAGAACTCTTACTGAACTAGTTGTTGCTATTATGCTTAACTCTAGTGTTGCATCTCACTGGTAGGGGAAAATTATTTTGACTATTTGCTAAGTTTTGAACAGAGTTCCTAAATCTAAAAAAAACATCTCCTTATGAGATATTGAAGAAAAGACAACCGAACTTGTCTTTTTTTGAACTTGGGGATGTCTAGCTTATGTCAGAATCCCCGATTCCAAGCGAAGTAAACTCGCCATTAGATCTTATGAATGTGTATTCATCGGGTATGCAATAAATAACAAAGTGTGTAGGTTTATGATCTAAATGTGAAAGTGATCATATAGTCAAATGATGTTGAATTCTAAGAAAAAAAATTCCCTTTCAAATCAAGAAATAGTGGGGGCAGCGAACCAAGTCATGTTCCTGCGACAAGAAGCACTAAAAGCAACAAACAAGGAGAAACATAAACTCGAAGAAGTAAGAGAGTCAGAGTTTCTAAATATTATGGACTTGATAATACGATTTGTATTTAGAAGAGAATCCTGCAAATCTTCAAGAAGCTTTGTCATCATTGTATGCAGATTTATGGCAAGAAGCTATAAACAATAAAATGGATTCGCTAGAGTCTAAGACGACTTGACACTTAGAAGACTTGCCTCCTGGTTGCAAACCAATAGGTTGTAAATGGATTTTGAAAAAAAAACTAAAAATTGATGGAACTGTTAATAAATACAAGGCTCACCTTGTAGCCAAAGGTTTTAGACAAAGAGAAAATATAGATTTCTTCGACACTTTTCACAAGTCACCAGAATTACATCCATTAGGGTATTCATTTCACTAGCTGCTATTCATAACTTGGTGATACACCAAATGAATGTCAAAACAACATTTTTAAATGGTGACTTGGAAGAAGAAATCTATATGGAACAACCTGAAGGTTTTGTGATTCATGGACAAGAAAACAATGTCTGTAAGTTAGATAAATTTATGTATGGTCTAAAACAAGCTCCTAAGCAATGACATGAAAATTTTGATAACTTGATTATATTAAATGAGTTTATCATGAATGAAAGTGATAAATGTTTTTATTACAAATCTAAAAATGACATTTGCACTATCATAAAAGGGAATTTATTTTGATCAGTCTCACTATGTTGAAAAGATCCTATAGAAATACAAATACTATGACTGTAAACCTGCTTGCACACCATATGATCCAAGTGTGAAACATTTCAAGAACACTAGCGAAGTTATTAGACAAACTGAATATGTGAGCATCATTGGCAGCCTCCGATATACAACTGACTGTACTAGACCTGACATTGCATACGTCGTGGGACTATTGTGCAAGTTTACTACTAGACCTAGTATATGGAGCATTGGCACGCTATCGAAACATTCATGAGATACCTGAAAAGGACCATGAGTCTCAGATTACATTATCAAAGATTCCCTCCGTCCTTGAAGGATACAGTGATGCTGATTGGAACATTTTATCAAATGACTCCAAAACAACCAGTGACTATATTTTTAGTATAACCAGTGGTGATGTATCCAAAACGATGTTGGTTCATTCCACTATGGAGTCTGAAATGATAGCACTAGCTAGTGCTAGTGAAAAAGCGAGCTGATTGAGATGCTTGCTAGCTAAGATCTCTTTATGGGAAAAACCTATGTCATCTATTTTGATCCACTACGATGGTAGCGCGGCTATTGCAAAGATTTAGAATCGTTATTAAAACGGTAAGAGATGAAAAATACGTCGTAAACACAACACTATTAGAGAGTTACTTTCTAAAGAAGTTGTTATAGTGGATCATGTACGCACTGATGAGAATTTAGCAGATCCTTTGACGAAAGGGTTAACTAGAGAGAAAGTCCTAAATACATCCAAAAGGATTGGACTAATGCCTATAGAGTCACTCATGCTGGTAACGCGACTTAAAAGACTGGAGATCCCAAGAATTAGGTTCAATGGGTAATAACAAGTCATGAAGTGATATGAGATGAACAGGCTATTATATATCAGAGAAACATGATTTCTTAAGCGATGATAGGATGAGATAATAGAAACTCTTAATGAGATCTATACTCCATGTGGAATGGAATACCTAGCTACACTCTTGATAGACTCAATTATTTGAATGTGGAAGCGAGACCGCTTCCTACTGATTTTTGAGGCAGAATTCCTAGAGCGTTCACTATAATGGGATAGATGTGCAGGACCCTTAATGCACGAGCTTTTGAGAATACATCCTGTGAAAAGGTTGCGTGTGGATCTAATGTTAGAGATAAGGTTCAAGACTATGAGTCACTCTTGTTGAATCTGAATCTCACTTACTATGCAAATGTTCAAGTTGGGAGACACCTCTGCTTATGCACAATCTTATAGAAGCGTTTGACGCTACTTCAGAAACAATTTTTTTAATTCAAGTGGGGGATTGTTGGAACATAGAGAGTATGTTAATGTGTGAATTTAAAAATTGTTGAAGTCCCACATTGAAAAAATCTCATTGAGTAGTTTTTAACTTTATAAATATTAAAGTCTCACATTGGATAGAAAACATATGTGAGTTTGCTTCCATCACTATATAATGAGTTTTAAACTTTTGTGAAAAGTATACCAAAGTTTGATGCATTTTCCAACTTTCTCTTTTCTCCCTTTTCTATTATGCTTGATATATTTCCGAGCCACTTCTCCCCATTGAACATAGGATTTCACTCGTATGTCCTAAATCAGTGGAATTTGAGTTAAATATGGTGATAAAAGCTCTCCTAGCAACAACTCAAGAGACAACGTACCTATAAAAGACACTCTTATTTTCAAATCAATAGAACAATTCAAGAGACAACGTACCTATAAAAGACACTCTTACTTTCAAATTAATAGAATAATTAGAAGAACGGAATGTTGTGATTGTGACATACCTTTTACACAAAGATTGATAAAAAAAAATTGATTTGTGAGGGAAATTTTTTTTACGCTGAATATTTATATAAAAAACACATTAGTACATATAAAGCAAGTAGAAACCGTTCAAACCTGATTGCACGTCTGTACCAACTTGGTATGTAATCTAAGCTGTAGATCAGATGGTTTGACATTGTTGATTGCAGGATCCAAATAACTATTTTATTAGCGTGTGAAAAAAGAAATCATTTTAAATAGTTAAGTGAGAAATACAAAATTACTTTCAAAAGTTTATTGCTTAAGATATCTTACTCAAGCAACTTAAACACTTTTTTGTTTTGGCTATGCATGTTTACGAAAATATCTCTTGTGAATGTGTGCTTAGAGAAACAAAAGAGAAGTTATCAACAACAAAAAAGAGAGAAAGAAGCCATTATTACATGTACAATCAAGCACATATACATATATATAATGCTTTGACCAAAACAAAATACATATTTATAAAGCAAAAAGGAAAAGGATAAAATAAATATTACAAGGCTTATTAAATAGACCATATGTTACCAACACTACAGTGTAAAAAACTACCAGACTCAATTCTACTTTTAAGTAGCACCCTATCAATCAACAAGCTCTCAGCTGATGATTGGAAACTACAGTCACCAAGGTCACCATAATTTGATCTCATAGTTGGCAACTTTGTAACACTTTTTTCAAACTTTTTTATGTATTGTTGGATGTCTTTGTGAAGGGTAGTGGCTTCAGATGGCTTCTGTGCAAAGGAGAAGCATAGTTTAGAATCAGTTTCTTTGCTATCAGCAGTTGACTTGACTTGACTATGAATAGTTTTTGTGGAATCAATGTTGTCTGGTGGCTGCAATATGACATCGTGTGATTGTTCTTGAGTGCCTAATTCCTGTAAAAAGATAAAACATTGATTTTTAGAAGATTCTTTTTCATAATTTCTCTAAATATACTACCTTTGCCTCTAAAATAAAATATAAACAAAAAAAGTATATGAAAAGTTGATGCATCTGAAGTAAAATTTAGATCACATTCATCAATTTTTCAAATACTATTTTTGCTTATACTTCATTCTGGATAAAATATTTTTATATATAATTGAGATTTTAAAATACCATGATAAATGATCATATTACATTTTAATCTCACCTAATTCATTTTTAAAAACATTTTATAGCTTCCTTAATTTAAAAAAAAAAAAAAAAGGCATATTTTCCTCTCCAAAACCCTTCATTCAAACATAAACATTTAAATGAAGCGTTTTGGAGGATTTTAGAGGACTATATCTATATTTTAGAATAGATTTTAAATTTAAAATAATTGAAAGAATAACATGATAGATGATCATATAACATTTTAATCACAATTAATTTTTAAAAACATTTTATTGCTTCCTAAATTTAGAGAAGAAAAATAAGTCCGATACCTCTCTCCCCTCCAAAATCCTCTACCCCAAACATACCGTTAAGGCGTGTGGGACCAAGGGAGAATATAAAAGACCAAAACATGTTTTTCTATGTTTCTTGCTCCCTCTAATAAATGCTTTTCATTGAATGGAATGAACAATAAGGACTTGGAATCTATATTAGCACACCATTTATCATCATTGAAAGTTGAAACCAAAATTTTCAATTTCCATGTTTTATATAATGTATATAAACAATTTAGTTTTAAAATATATTAAATAACCATTCCCCAACTAAGTAATTTTGGACGAAAGATTTTCTCTAAGTGAGCCATTTGATAGATAATTGATTTCAAATACTCATTATGGAATAAGTTTATATAAACATGTATTATTAGTTTAGAAGTTAATTCACAAAATATATATTATGCAAGAATATCAAGAGGCATTTGTTAAGTAGTAAGTAAGTGAACTACTGACGATATTAGAATCAAAGCATTTGAACTTGCCTCAGTTAAAGATATATGGCTACGGGATGGAGTAGGTGGACCAACCAAACTAAGCGGAGGATCCTCTTGGGATGAAAAGTCCGAACTATCGAATGTTGATAGTGATACACACTCGTCAAAATAAGCCTTGGCATCTTCTGCAAGACGTTTCGACATCCTTTTTCTTTCAATGCTAGACTGTTACCATGTTTTTGGTTCATTAATAATGGAATAGAGACAAACACAACAATAGCATGCAAACGAGCACAAATAGTAAGCAATTGTTTCCAAATACATATTGTAACAACTACAATTTAACCGAGAACTATAAAAAAAATTAAGCTAAAATATATGTAATGCATACGATCAATTCGCATGCATCTCGGAAAACATCAAGGATATGCTATATATGTTGTGGAGGCGAAGTAATTTAAGATATTCACCCGAAAAATTGGAAAAGAAGCACTAGAGTAAATAAAATGCAAAAGAAACCTACTTTTCTTGCTGGACGAGACTTTTGTACATTAGGGGTCTTGGGATATGGAAGAACTTCTCTCAAGATTCTATCCAATTCTCGTACTCGATGTTCTTCAACTGCAAGATCTGCTCGAAGACGTCTAGCTCGCTCTTCGGACTGTAAGTATGACAACATGTTCTAGGGAAAATGATTAAATAATGCAGTAGAGGAAAAAATGATTAAAATTAAATAAAAAAGAAAGAGAAGTTAATCATACTTCATCAATGAGTATAAATGGGAATATTACCTCTTCAAGCTTTTTGGCGTACTCTCTTCTAATCTCAAACGCTAATTCTACTGGCTCAAGGTTTATCAAGTCAGGATGAATATCCACCATATCGGTAACGGTAATGGCTGTAGCATTACTCTTTTGAATAGCCTAAAACCCAACAAACAAGTTAGACAATAGCATAGAATTTCCTTTTAAAAGGAAAAGTTGTATCGAAGTAATGGACCTGGATCAGTGCAACTTTTAAGTATGAAAATACATCAAAACAGGAAGAGTTTTTTATCCGATGATTATTTGCTAAAAGTTTGATGATTCATTCCCTGAGAATCAATTGCCATGCTGCTTTTTACGTTGATCTGTTATTATACTGTAAAGCCTAAACCGAGGTTCTAAATTACGATTGCGGTTGTGGTTTTGAATATAGTCATTGTGATGCAGTTGTGGCAGTCTACATTAGTTGATGCGGTTTACAATTCAGAAATCAGAACCATGACCTGAACAAACTCAACCTTTGTTAGCCTGTGTTTTGTTTGAGACTACAGTTGGTGATAAATGCCAGATTTTCAAGGTCAAATTTTGTGCACTTTATCTATTATACAAAATCAAGTGATCTTCTTTGCTTCATTTTGTAAGGTGCTCAGCTAGTAGCTACTTTATAATAATGACAAGTAGGTGTCTTACCCAACTTTTTTCTTATGGCTTTCTATATATTTTTAACATTGATTGCGGATAGCAAAAAATAGTGGTTTGTTCAAATTTCGTTGTGCTATAGCGCCACTATAGCCTCTGTTTGACAATATTTTATACTAAATAGTGTATCGCAGAACAATAGGAATTTGTTCAGATTACACTACACTATAGTACTAGCCGCCATTTAACAACACTGGTTGATACACATATACACTTATAAATGACCATTGTTATATCAATTCAAATAGAGCCAGTTGACTTCAAACAGGCAAGAAGAAAGTCGTGATCTTATCTCATGAAACTTACACTTTCGAGGTCAATCTGAATCTCAGAAATAGCTCGCCTCACTTCAGAACGAACTGTTTCATATATATCATCGGCTCCTGGCTGATCCCTTTGTATGCACTGCAGAAGTCAAGACCCACTAAAAATCATCTATATATCATCAAAAACACTGGCCAATTTTCGGCCTAAAATTTTTCACCCTGATGAATAACTTGTCATGGATTAAAGTTTCCTGGATTTAGGATACTATGACCTACATCAACATATCAACATTATCATGGCAACAAGTACTTTTTCCATTTCAAACAGTTGTCATTTAAAGTTTTGCACAAGAATTAAAAAGTCATCAAATATCTTAATTATAGAGAAATGTAACTCTATTTGATTAAATTATCCTTTTACTAAATTAATGCTCTCCATCGTTCCACTTCACAGAAAATTCAGAAGTCACAGATTAAATTATTAACCCTTCTAGGTCTTTTAAAGTGACAAACAATGTATAAGAAACTAAATTTTCTGAAGTACTAACAATTACTTTGAAACTAAGGGAATAACTACAATAAAGACTACAAGATTTCCTATAGCAATAACTTACCTTTTGTTCACAAACTGCTTTGATAGTTTTCTCATCACAGCCAAATCCAGAACTTGCAGTAGAAACCGCATCGTCGCAGTTTTGGGTTTGTAAACCAGACTGTGAAACAAACATGATTAAGATCGAACAATCAAGTAAACTATCCTCAATCCAACCATTTTAATACACTGCAAATACACACTGGCAAAGTAAGGAACTAACTGAAGTTGCAGCAAATGAATCTGAGACCTCAACGGACGAATGCTGACTAGACCATCTGCGCAGATCTTTCTCTTGATCCACCGCATCTTTATGAGTTCTTCCGAACGAACCACCTTTTCTTATACTCCCGTCTAACTTCAGATCATTCTTATCTTTACAATCAGCTTCACTCTGCCCAAAAACCAAAGTTGCAAAGTGAGTAAAATTCCTTCATACTCTTGTCTCCATGTTCCACATGAAAATAACGAGTTAGTCATATTATAAGAATGCATTTAGTTGGTGGAACTGGAAATATTTTCTAATTTTAGAAACAATGACAATATGTTCTTTGCTTTCATTTCATTGTCGGTTTTAACAAATATTCCGGTATAAATATTTTAAGGGAAATGAAAGATAAAAACAATGACATTTTATCATGATTACTGAAAGCAAAATATAAAGGTGTTTTAACTATATCTTTTATGAATTTTAAAAATAGTTTAATTGATATGCATTTGAAGTGTACAAAAGTTTTGCAGATGCATCCAATCACATCACCTTATGGGATGCAAGCATAAAACTTTTTAATTTTTTTTTGAAAAGATGGTTTAAAATAAAATGTGACATTTTTTCTAATTATCAGCAGAAACAAGAAATACATACAGAAAATCATGCCCCCAAGAGTGTGAACTAACATTCAAAATGCCGTTGGACAAAAAAGCAAAACTTTCACGTAGATCACAATCTGAATAGTCTTACATTTCCTCCATTTATCAACATAACACACATATATATGCTATGTACACCGGAATTTCAGATCGAAGACTTGTCAAGACTTGTCTAGTGTCCTGTGTAACACCGATCACACTTTTTCTTAAACTAGTACTAGATGTCAGTGTCATGTCTAGTATTTGTGACAACACTTCACAGTATAGAAACATTTAAGCTTACACACCACTTAGCAACTTGTTGAACCAATCGAACCAAAAATTCATTGAATTAAAAATTCATCTATAATTGGAAAAATTAATAAAATCTCATCCAAATAAAATTAAAAAAAATCACTCATTACTTCAAATCTTATAATTCTACTTTCAAGACATAATGTGGGTGAATGTTACAGTAGACTACTTTTATAGGCAGACCACTTTCATAGGTGGTCTACCATTGACCGGTGCTTAAAAATCACCCAAACTCTAATGAAGATCGATACTCCTAGGATTATGACTCAATCGAATTCAGTTCCATAAACTGTAAAATAAATGTCTCACAAAACATAACTCATAGAAGCGACACCAACCAAGTTCGAGTTTTGAGTGATTTTTAAGCAGCGATGAATTTGCCTATTATGTGTTATCAATATGTACATTTTTTAAATAATTATCATTAGAATACCAATTGAACAACAGAAATAGCATATATATACCTCAGAAGTGGAATAGTTAAAATGCCGCCGCGAAACCGGACACTGTGAAACAGACCGGGTCGTACGGCGACCCGTATCTACTCTAGAAACACTCCGAGTCCGACCCGGTTCAGCCTTTCGCGCCACGGAACGTCCCCTAGAAGACTTAGAAGTTTCTAGAATTGGAATCGTTTTTCCATTGGAGTGCGAAGTTTGGTCAAAGAGAGGGTTATCTCTTTTGTTAAGAAACTCGGTGGAAACGTCCAAGGTAGTTGTTGTTCTTGAAAACGCGCTTACGCTTTTTGACCTTCGAATTGGAGGAGCTCTGTTGTTGGAGGATCTGATTGAAGAGTGTGTGGTGTTGTTGGTGGTTGGAGTGGAAGATGAGGATGATGATTGGTTTCCTTTTCGTGAAGAGGATTTGAAGGCTGCAACTGCCATCACGAGAAAATGAAGGAAAATGTGGGAAAATTAAGTCTCTCTGGGTGTGAGAGAAGAGGAATTAAGCTTGTTTGCATCTTCGGTTGAATCGTAACCAGCGAAGCTTCGTTTTTGTCTTGTTTTTATTTATTTTTTATTTATCTATTTATTTATTTATTTATTATTGTTATTTGTTTTAGTAGTTTTTGTTTTTTAATTGTGCCCTTTTGGCTTTTGGACTGGAATTTAATTGTTTAAAAAAGTTTAATATTAATTATTATCGTGATCACATGTTTTTGCAGCAAACAAAGGGTTAAATAACTGTTGATAGTGTGAGATTTTTCAAGATTCTTTCTCCGTTAGAAAGCTTGGTTTTTGGAAAAATAATACTCTCTAACTTTTTTTAAAAAAATAATTTAGTTTCATTTTTCCTCGTTTTCCTTTTCCCTCATTACCCCTACATCTTCTTCTAGTCTCTTCCCTCTTCAAGTTGTGTTTGGAAATTTATTTGTGAATTAAAAATATATGGGTTAGCCTTGATGGCTAGAGCGCAAAGACCTTGTAGAGAAAGTGGGACTAGGAGTGTGTGACAAGGAAATATATATGATCGATCAAATTGAAACGCTTGATTTAATACATTGGGGAGCCTACAAACATGGCTATGGGTTCTGATGAATAGAGGAAGTAGTTTGAGCTCACAAATAGGATATGTCATGTTTTTATTTTCTATTTTAATCGTTGCAACTTTCCATTTTATTCAATCGTTCACATATCTCAAATGAATAGTGAATGATTTAGAATATTGAATAAATTATACGTAAAAGGTTCTAATATTTTTCTCTCTTTAACATATGTACTAACTATTAATATTTTTCTATTAACATTTGTTCACATAATGTTTAGTTTGTGAACAAATATTTAGTTGACATTTGTTCAAATAGATTCATAATATAAAATATGTCATATTATAAAATGTTAGACTCTATTTGTTACATCATCATTTTTTAATGGATAAATGTCACTAATGACTCAAAGTGGAGGAATATAAAACGGTAAGAATATAATCTAAAAAAATTGCAGAGACTCAAATTAAATTGAACTTATTCTAGACTAGACTCAACTTTGGTCTACTCTAAATTAAGTTTAAGCTCAATATCTCTTTTATTGGCTTTATAAGCCTCTTATTAACTCCTAGCAAAGTATGCATCAACCTAACCCTAGTCTCCACCTTAAACATATATTAATGTTAAACGATGGAGTGTTTGCAAGTTCTCTCCACCTCAAATTTCGGTCAAACACCACTATTTGAGATCATTTTTCCACTGATCCCGCCATTACCACTATGAGTATGAATACCGAATGAAAAATAACTCATATTACATGGACAAAAAATGTCGGACATTTTAAATTTTATACACTATAAACAAACCACAACTAATCATATGTATGATTTTACAAGTAATTATGATTAAATTTAAATATTTTTAATAATATAACTTATATAATTTATTGAGAGTATAAAAATAATTACACCAATAATGTATATGATATTTTTTTACTAAAACAGTACATGTGAATTAATCATTGTTTTGACCTTATTTTTTATATTCTAAAGATATGTTGTCTTGGGATATTTTTTTTAGGCATGCAAAATCCAATTTGCGATTATGTGTGTTATTTAAGCGTACTAGATTAATCTTTTATTTTATTTTTTGTCTTAAATAGGTGATCCTTTATCAAATGTACACGACATTATCGTTTTTGTTTAGATTTTGACGTTGTTCTTACGACGAAAAAACTCACATGGCTTTTAGTTGAATAGTTATAGTTTCAAATCATTTTTTATTAAACACAAAAAAAATTAATTAAAGTTCTTTAACCTTCTTCATTATCACTAAAATTGCAATAATAAAATAACTGGTAATGCAAGAAAAAGGAAACAAATTCAATTGTTATCTTTGAGTCATATGTTCAATTTCCATAACATCATTGTAGATATACAAAATCTGATTTTTGTGATTTAAAAAGGTGCAAGTCTGGGATAGATTTATTATATCATATGAGTAGTAACATATCTTAGTATGTGAATGTGCAAACACGAGAAGAGGAGGTTGAATTGTGTTTAATAAAGTTGATAACATTTTGCTAATTTGATGAAGGTTAGTTGATTTTTATGAATTACTTAGATAAGAAGCAATTGGGTTCAAAGGCAGCAATGAAAGCATAAATAATTGGACACATAGATTTATCCTAGTTCACCGATAACTCTTCCTCATAGGCATATTTTTCATTATTTTTAGTGTTATTTATCGTTAATCAGTAGTTAATTTAAGGAGTTGTTTGATATATTTTGTTTATTTTAGGTATTGGATTTAATAAAATATTTATGTTCTTATTTTCGTGATTAGGTAGAGATTTTTCATAGTTTTGCGTTGTTTCTCTGTTTTAGTGCAGTACTGAATTTTGGTGAGAAATCAACATGACCTATATGGAGTATTTCAGTAATATCTAGAGATGTAGATCTCCAATTGGAGTCAAACCAATTGCAAATGAAAGCTAAGATCCATAGCTACAACTTTCATGATGACACTGAAACCAAATTTGGACTCGAAATAGAAGAAAAATGCAGTAAATGTAAAACATCAGATGTTGTGCGCTTGAAGCGCAAATCCCGCGCCTATGGGGCATTTCTACATCCATGGTTCTGTCCAAGCACGCCTAGAGCAAAAATGTTGCACCTGGGGCGCGTGGTGTGCTGCAGAATGCATAAAAACGCGTTTTTCTCACTTTATATGGATCTTTTCGGCATTTTGGAAGTTGTGAGACTTGTGCCCTAGTAGAGAAACTCAGATACGATTGTTTCTAAAATCATTGAAGGAGTTTTATCAAGAACTATTCATCAATCTTTCTTGAAATTCTTCTTTAATCTATATCTTTTGTATCTATGTCATGAGTAACTAAACCCCTATTTGTTAGGAATGAGTGAACCAAGATGAAAACTTTATTTGTCTGATTTGATTTCTAGTTATATAAATAAGTTTGTTGAATTATTTTTCTCATCTTTGTGTTTAATGGTTTTTATTGTTTGATCAACTTTAAAATGTTTTATGATTCGTATTTTGAAATGGAAGTGAACTTTACGAGTGCTTGAGATGAGAAACTCATGATATTGTAGTCTAGGGATAGATGTAGGTCATGAAACCAATTAAAATAATTGCAGAGGTCGTAGTTCAATAAGAGAATTCTTATATTGTAAGGCTTAATTCTAATCTTAAATCCACTAAGGAATTAGGGGTTACTTGGAATTAAAGGTTTTGTCACTAAGACAGTGGGGCAAGAATAATAAATAGAATTCGATAATAATTCAATAAAGGAATTTAGTAACTAAGATCAAATTAGAAACCAATGTTGGACTCGAAGTCAAACTCATCCCTCACATTTTTCTTATTATAAAAGTTCAATTCTATTACTCATGTTAGTTTCAAATATTATTTTAATCAATTCAGAAATTTTTGTTCAATTTTAGTAATTAAGCACAACTCGATAGTAAAACGCAATTCTTGAATTCGACACTCGGTACTACCATTTTAAGTATTACTTGCAACGATTCAATACACTTGTTGAAACGATATCATTCACCCCTAACTTGGCTACATTAAGCTCCCTCATTTAGAAGACTTTAATCCACTAATTCAAATACCTTGAATTACAAAGCACCTGACCCTCAAAGGCAGTCTGACAACCCCTGATTTTTTATGCACTAACCACCTTGACCCTACATGTCAAGTATTCTCCTGACAACCTCAGATTCAAAAAAGAACTAAACCACTATCGGGTTGAATACAAAATATTGGTACTTTAAGTGTTTGCTTCTAACAAAACTGATAATAATAATAATAATAATAATAATAATAACTCTTAAACTCTAATAAAAAAATACTCAGAAAATAATTTTCATTCGAATAAGTGTTTCTCTCTTTGAACTCTAAGATGAATTTGGAATTTGAACTTGAGTTCTTCTACTCTTTTTTTATTTTTGATGATCTTCCTCTTCAGTCTTGAGTATCTATTTATAGTTAAAATTAGGACTTCAATTTAGTCCTTGTTTAATTCTAAATTGTATCTGAAGTAGCAAAATTGATTTACAAGGAAGGGGGGTTTGAATTGTAAATCTTCCTTTTTAAAATTTCCTGAAAAACTTCAGTTTTAAACTCAAGAAAGTTCTTGGTTAAGGAAGCAGAAAAATGGAGAACGTTCTTGGTTTGAATAGAAAACGGAGAACGTTCAGATTAGTGTGTAAAACAGAAAAACGGTTTTGTATTTTAATCTTAAAAACAATCAAACTTGATAAGGAGATTAAGGATAAGAAATACCACACACAGATGTATCCTGGTTCAACCAACTTGGGCTACGTCCAGTCCCCACAATCGTGAGATTTTCCACTAAGTGTTTAAAACAAGAATCTTCTGGTTTTACATCACCTAGCCTAGATCAACCTTGATCTTTGTTTACAGAACTTAAACTAATTCCACCCAGAAAAAGTTTAATCAAATCACCTATCAATTTTGATAGGATTTCTTACAATCTACCCAAACTATCTTTTACTCTTATAGTTTGAGTTTACAATGATGATGAGATTGTTTTTTTGTTAGAATCTGTGAAGTCTCAACTCGTGTTTGAGATTCGATTCTTTACAGATAAATCAGAATATATATCAGAGTAAAACGATTTAACTAAAAACTAATTCTGTAAGAGATTTTCAGAACTTCAAGTATGAATGTGAATGATTTTGATCGCTGTGTTAGGACTTGAACTTCTAAGTTTTCCTTGAGCTGTGGCCTTCCTTTTATAGGCTGGAGAACATATAATGAAGGCCAATATAGCCGTTGTTGATGCCTTTGTCTGACTTGACCAGAGGCAAAAAGTAATCCTACTTTTTGACACTTTTTACTTTCTGTTTTAGGCTGAGCTGTATTTGCATTTTGAATCAACTTTCTTGAATTTTTAATGATCCTCTAATGCTTCTGATAAGAGATAATATTGCTAGTTTGAACTGAAGCTTTGAACCATTCAAAACAGATTAAAAACGATCATGAAAGCTTGATGTAAAGAGCTTGTACTGAAGCTTTTAAAACTGACAGGAGATTGATGATCATTCTGGACTTTTTGTACTTTAGGTATCCTCTGTTAAATTCCATAATGTATCCTCTGGTAATTTCCAGAATGTATCTTCTGGTAATTTACTTCATGAGGTATCTTCTGAAGTCTGATAATTACTGTTTCCAGAACAATCTGGACAGGCTTGTTTGAGAGTCTTTATCTTTCTCAATTCGAATGTCCTCTTGATTTGAATTGATCCTATGTGTTCTCTGCCATGTAGTGATCATATTCATGTAACTTCCAGAGCCAACATCTTTAGTTAAGTGATGGAGAAAGTTGGGTCTTTATGTTGTCACAGTCTGGCGAACATTCTCCGTTTTCCAGAATGTGGAGAATGTTCTTCTACTGCTGTTTTCTTTGATTCTTTTGAAACCTATCTTTGAATTAACACACTCAAAAGCACAGGTTAAATTAACAATATACTTAGAATCATAATTAACAATCTTTTAATTAACCTTTGTTTATTTTCATCAAAACTTTAAAATTGAGAGTTTGTCTTAACAATCTCCCCCTTTTTGATGATGACAAACATGTTAATTTAGATTTTAATTTTGATTCTAATTTTGAAAGAGCTTGAAAGCTCCCCCTCAATTTGTGCAGTGATTTAAATTTAACAGAAGATAAATCATGCAATTTCAAAAGATAAATCAATTCAGCAAAAGACATTTCATTAGAAATCAAGGACAATTACATAGTGAGATTAAGTCAGAAAATATACAGAAGTACCAAATACAAAAGGACTTCTATCTAATTAAGGACTAAAACTTAATCTAAAATCTTCAAATTAATTCTCCCCCTTTGTCACAACAAAAAGGTAGGAGAAAAAGATCTAAGATGCCAAGGATGGTGAAGATCCTTCTGAAGATGAGGACTTGGCAGGATTAACAACAGGTGGAGGAGATGGAGAAGGATGGATATGAGGAGGAACAAGTCCAAGCTTTGGAGTAAGTTGTTCTTTTATCCATGTCTGTAGGAGGGTGGACTCCAAATCCTGCTGAGTTTGGCGTGCCATAATAGTATGTAGGGCAGCCATGATCTCAGAGTTCGTAGGTTCCTTTGGTGGAGGTGGAGGAGGCATAACAGAAGCAGGATGAGTGGAAGTTAGAGGAGCGGAGGCAGAAGGTGAGGGATTGGATTTCTGATTAATGGATAGTCCAGGAGTATCAGAAAAAGTCAAGAATTAACTTATCCCAAGGAGAGAAGGATTGGTTTTCTGTGGGGAAGTGAAGAGGGGTGACATAGAGGAGACGTGTTGATGTGGTAGGAGAGTGCACATGTCATCTATAGGTGAATGGATGTGGTGGAGAAGGTCTGTGGAGGACAGGGTTGTAGTTGGGGGAAAAACAGAGAAAGTTTGAGGAGGGTGTGTTGGAACAGGAGAACTTTCTCTGTTTTCAACAGAACATTCTTGAGCAGTTTTTGCTGCTTCAGGAAGGTCTGGTGAGGGTTGTGGTGAGGCTGGGATTGGAGCAGGATCAGCAACTCTTTGCCTTGAGGAGCGTTTTCTTTTTAGTGAGGATGGAAAGGATGAAGGAACACTTGCCTCAGATGTAGCTTTCTTCATATGAGAAATGTTTTTCGAAGAAAACTTGGAGATTTTGATCAAGCTTTTCTCATTACTGAGAGGGATTTGAAAATGCCTGAATATCTTGGTCAAAATCATCCCATAAAGGACAGTATTCTTCCTGTAATCCTTATTGATTGTAGTAATCATATGATGAATGATTATGTGTGGAAGATTTAGGTGCTTGCAGTTTAGAAGGTGATGAATGACAAGGGCATCATTATCAGAGACATACTCATGACTTCCACAGTGGGGAAGTATGGTGTGATGACTGATGCTATTGAAAATTTTGGGAAGTGGTTTGAGGAAGGTGGAGAGTTGTCGTGTAGACCCTTCTAGAAACAGATCAGAGAGTACCTCTGTCTTGTTCATGTTTAAGGCATTATACCATTTTTCTCCAAAAATGGCAGGCCCTTCAGTGGGAAGATTCAGAATTGTGGCCAGTGTTTCAGGGGTGAGGATGATTTCAATCCCTTTAACTTTGGAGATAATCAGGGACTTATCAGGAAAAGTCTTTGCTTGGCAGTAGAATGCCCTGATTACTTCTGGGTAATAGCATTCTGAGGTCTAAAGGAATGAAGTCCAGCCTAAAACATCAGTGTGATGTTTTATGGCAATGCCATCAACGACCAGATTATCAAACGTGACAATCCGTCCCACTCCAATAGGACGATTAGCCCATTTCTCCTTGAAAATTTTATTTGCAGAGAGGGGAATCAAAGGGATGTTATTGGAGGAATCAGAGGGAGAATGTTGGGGAGCAGAAGGAATGTTTGGGAGGGCAGAACATTTAGTAGGGGGGCAGAAGGAATAATGGGGGGGTCAGAAGGAATAGTGTGGGGGGCAGAAGAAACATTTGGAGGGGCAAACGAAGTGGTAAGGGGGGCAGAAGGAGAGGGCTTCTTGTTGAGCTGTTTTGGTGCCCTAGTTTTACTTCGCTGGGAAATCTTTAGATTCTTCCTAGCTAGGTATTGAGAGATGGTTAGAGCAGATTTTTTCTTGATGGTTTTATAGGGGGGTTGAGATGAAGGTTTAGGAGTTTGCTGCTGTGTTTGGGATGTTTGTTGTTGAGAGGTTGCTGGAACACTGGAAGGAGGGACATCCATTTCTTCCTCATCAAAGTTGGAAATGATAAACACAGAAGCATCAGCTTTTTTAGGGTTCGAAGTCCCTATTCCAGACAGAATTCGCATGGACCTTCGTTTTGGGGGGTTAGTGGTGTTTCTCAAGTGAGGAGGAACTTGAGCGGTGTTGGGTACAAATTTAGGGTGAGAAGGGGGAAAATTGTTACGAGTGGTTTAATGGGAAGTGGGATAGGGCTTGATTCCCGTGAAGACAAGGATGAGGATTCTGATGAAGAAAATGGCATTTTGATAGGAGAGGGTCTGGGTGGCGGTGAAGGTGAACGATAGCGAAATGGAGAAGAAGGTGGTGGTGATGGTGATTTAGTACGTGTATTTTTACGACCACTGGATTTAGTTCTGGCCATTTGAGTTTTTTCAGAAAGGCAGAAAGTTTTTAAGGAAGAAAGGCAGAAAGATTTTGAGGAAGACGAAGGGAAGGATTCTGAAGGGTTTGTGAGAAATTGCAAAGACAGAATTTGCCTTTTTAGAGAGAAAAGATAATGATGAGTGAAACCTAGGGAATGAGGTTTTGAAAAGATGTAACGCCTCTTCTTGAAAGGGTGTCAGGGCATTTTTGGAGGCAGGGGACAAGAACATTAAATGCCAAAACTCCCCTTTTTCTCATGCGCAGAGAGAAAGAGATACGCATAGGAGAAAGTTGATTTAAAAACGGAGAAAGTTGCCTGAAACACGGAGATTGATAAACGTTCTCCGTTTTCTGCAGAAGCAGTTTTAATGAGATTTCACTGGATTTCTCATGATTTTCAGTCTTTCCCTTATTGAATTAAAACTCTCCTCAACAAGAGGCTTTGTAAATACATCAGCAAGCTGATTTTGGGTATCAACAAAGATTAATTCAATGTTTTTCTTGCTAACATGATCTCGAATGAAATGATGCTTAATTTCAATATGCTTAGATCTAGAATGCTGAATTGGATTTTTAGACAAATTAATAGCACTAGTATTATCACAGTAAATTGGGACATTAGAATAACTTACAGAGAAGTCTTCAAGTTGATTCTTTATCCAAATTACTTGGGAGCAACAGTTTGCAGCTGATACGTATTCAGCTTCAGTTGTTGATAGCGCAATCGTGTTTTGTTTCCTACATGACCAGTTGATTAGGGCTTCTCCCAGGAACTGGCATGAGCCACTTGTGCTCTTTCTTTCAGTTTTGTCCCCAGCATAATCAGCGTCGCAGTAAGCTACAAGATCAAAATGTGAACCTTTTCTATACCAAAGGCCAAGATCAGTAGTACCAACAAGATATCTAAAAATTCTTTTTACAGCAGTTAAATGAGATTCTTTGGGTGCAGATTGAAATCTAGCACATAATCCTACTGCAAATACGATATCAGGTCTACTTCCAGTTAGATATAGCAAAGAATCAATCATTCCTCTGTATTCTTTTTCAGAAACAGATTTTCCATTTTCATCTTTGTCCAATGAAGAAGATGGATGCATGGGAGTAGTCATGATTTTGGCTTCATTCATTTTGTATTTCGTTAAAAGATCTTTTGTATATTTTTCTTGAGAAATAAAAATGCCATCATCATGCTGCTTGATTTGTAAACCAAGAAAGTATCTCAACTCCCCCATCATGCTCATTTCAAATTCACTTTGCATAAGATTTGAAAAGGCATCACACATTTTTTCATTGGTGGAACCAAAGATTATATCATCAACATACACTTGCACTATGAGTAAATCATTTTTATCAATTTTCTTAAAGAGTGTAGTGTCAATGTTTCCTCTGGAAAAACCATTTTTGATTAAAAAAGAACTTAATCTTTCATATCAAGCTCTTGGTGCTTGTTTCAGACCATATAGAGCTTTGGTAAGTTTATAAACATGGTTTGGTTTTGATTGATTTTCAAAGCCAAGGGGTTGTCGTACATAAACTTGCTCATTTAAAAAACCATTTAGAAAAGCACTTTTAACATCCATTTGAAAAAGTTTTATGAGTTTATGAGATGCATATGCAAGAAGGATTCGTATAGCTTCTAACCTTGCAACTGGTGTGAAAGTTTCATCATAGTCAATACCTTCTTGTTGATTGTAACCTTGAGCAACCAGTCTGGCTTTGTTACGAATGACCTTACCTTCTTCATACAGTTTGTTTCTAAACACCATCTTGTTCCAATGATGGTCTGGTTTTGAGGATCTGGTACAAGATTCCAAACTTCATTCTTTTCGAACTGATGAAGTTCTTCTTTCATTGCATTAATCCAAGATTGATCAACAATGGCTTCTTTGATTGACTTTGGTTCTAGTTGGGAGATCATTGCCATGTTGTTGTTGTCATCCTCTTTGAAAGACATTCTGGTTCGAATTCCATCAGCTGTATTTCCAATAATCTGATCATGGGGATGATCACTAATTGTTTTCCAGCTTTTTGGAAGAGAATGAAGTGGAGACTGTTTATCAGTCTGGTTTTCCTAGGGAACATTCTGCTGCTGCTGTCCAGAATGTTCTTCTTCTTCATCATCTTTCTTGCTCATTTCCAGATCATCAAATTCATCAAATAATACATGTATACTAATTTCAACAACCTTTGTTTTGAGATTAAACACACGAAATCCTTTAGATTCGGTTGAGTATCCCAAAAATATGGCTTTGTCTGATTTAGCATCAAACTTTCCAAGGTTTTCTTTGTTGTTCAAGATGTAACAATAACACCCAAAAATGTGAAAATATGAAATGTTTGGCTTTCTATTTTTCCAGATTTCATATGGTGTTTTGTTGATGATTTTTCTTATTGTCACACGGTTTAAGATGTAGCATGAAGTGTTTATGACTTCAGCCCAAAAGTATTTTTCAACATTTGATTCTTCCAACATTGTTCTTGCTATTTCTTGAAGTGTTCTATTCTTTCGTTCAACAACTCAATTCTGTTGTGGAGTTCTTGCACAAGATAGATTGTGAGAAATGCCAAGTTCATCAAAGAAGTCTTTAAAAGAGGCATTTATGAACTCTCCTCCATGATCACTTCTTACAGAAATGATGCTGGAATCTTTTTCATTTTGAACCTTCTTACAAAAGTTTTTGAAAGCATCAAATGCATCATCTTTTTGTTTTAAAAATAAGACCCATGTATATCGAGAGTAATCATCAACAATAACAAAACCATATCTCATTCCACCTAGACTTGTTGTTTTAATAGGACCAAACAGATCTATGTGAAGCAGCTCAAGAACTCTATTTGAGGAAATAAAATCTTTTGGACGAAAGCTACTTTTAACTTGTTTTCCTTTAGCACAAGCTTCACATATTTTATCTTTATCAAAATTGATTTTTGGCAATCCTCTAACAAGTTCTAGTTTTGAAATCTTTGAAATAGTTTTCATACTGATGTGTCTTGTCCTCTTGTGCCAAATCCATTTATCTTTGTTTATGGACATGAAGCAGGATTCATCAGGTAATTCTTCAAGGTATAAAACATAAAGATTTTTCATTCTTATACCTGAAAAAATAAGTTCGCCATTTTTGTTTTTAACTTCACAGAAGTTTGGTTTAAAAATAATCTCGAAGCCATTGTCACATAGTTGACTTATGCTTAAGAGATTATGTTTCAAACCTTCTACATATTGAACATCAGAAATTTGAGCTGAGTTTTTCTTACCAATGGTTCATTTACCTTTGATTTGAGCTTGGTTGTTGTTACCAAAGGTTACAGAACCTCCTTCTTTCTTTTCAAATGATATGAAACAACTTTTATCTCTTGTCATATGTCTTGAACAGCCACTGTCCAAGAACTATGGCTTTCTCTTGACAAGTTGAAATCCATTCTGCATAAGGTGTTACTTTAACTTTAGGTACCCACTTTGTCTTGGGTCCTTGAGAGTTAGTTTTAATCATTTCTTTCTTTTTAAAATGACATGTTGATTCTTGATGACCAAATTTGAGACAATAGGAACATTTAACAGTTGGTCTTGGTATTGTTTTTGAAATCTGAGTTTTCAAAGGTTGGAATCTTGATTGTGTAAAGATTCTGGATCGTTCTCCCTTTTTCAATCTTTCTGGAGAATGTTCAGTTTTTCTTCTTGAACTTTCTCCGTTTTGAGAATAAGCTGAAGAACGTTCTGGTTTTTTCAAAATTGGCTTTTTCTTTTCAAACATCTTTCTGCTCTTAATCTTTTCATCCCGTTTTTTGAAATAGCAAGCAAATTCCAAATGTCCAAGTTTTTTACAGTATGAACATTTTGTTTTGCATTTTTCGATCTTGCTTTCCGGAATAAAAAAGTTTTCATACATTTTGGTTTTTTGAGTTGATTAAAACCAAGACCAGCTTTATCAAATATTCCTATTTGTGATCCCATGATTTTCTGAAAGGTTTCAGTGGCTTTTATAAAATTAAGCAAATCAGTTTTCAATATTTCATTTTCAGATTTAAGGTCAACGTTCTCCGTTTTAGCTGTAGAACGTTCCTGACCTTTCTGAATTTCACAACCTTGCTGTTTTGATTCTCTCAGTTCTTGAATGGTATTCTTAAGAATATCAATCATGGCCTGAGCCTTTTCTTTCTCTTCTTTTTCTTTAAAAACTTGTTCTTTTAAAGAACTGCATTTTTGTATGAGAGTGTTTGAATCATTTAGCAAGTTGTCAAATTCCTTTCTCATTAATTCACACAGAGAGCAGGGTTCAGAATCTATTACCTTGTTTTCTTCTGTGTCTGCCATCAAGCATATGTTGGCTTCTTCTTCTTCTTCTGTGTCTGATTCTTCAGAGTCATCCCATGTGGCCAGCATTGATTTCTTTTTGAAAGGAAATCGTTTTGGTTTATTCTTATTTAATGGACATTCAGATTTGTAATGTCCTAGTTTATTGCAACCAAAACATGTAATCTGGCTTTTATCAACTTCTGTTTTGGGATTTTTATTGGGAAATCCCTTTTTGATTTGATCTCTCCTTCTCATCATTCTTTGTATTTTTCTGGTGAGAAGAGCAATTTCTTCATTAGCATCTTCTTGTCCAGTTTCTTCTGGTTCTTCATCACTTTGTAGTATGATGCTTTCTTGAGATGCCTTTAGAGCTACTGCTTTTCCTTTCTTGATAGGTTTATCTTCTTGTAGCAGTATTTCATGTGCTCTTAAAGTTCCTATCAATTCTTCCAGGGGAAGTGTTTCAAGATTCTTGGCTTGGCTTATAGCTGTTACCATTGGTCTCCATACAACTGGAAGACATCTCATGATCTTTCTTACTCTGTCTTGTATTGAATAGGCTTTGCCAAGAGAACGCATTTCATTCACTATTGTTGTGAATCTTGCGTACATCTCATCAATGGTTTCTCCTTCTTGCATCTCGAATAACTCAAATTTTCTTATACCAATGTCTATTCTTGTTTCTTTGACATGGCTTGTGCCTTCATGGTGAGTTTGTAATGTGTCCCATACTTCTTTAGCAGTTGCACATTCGTCTACTCTTTCACTTTCTTCCCTGCTCAAAGCACACGATAAGAATAAATGAGCTCTGGAGTTTAGGAGTACCTTAGTTTATCATCAGAAGTCCAGTCTGCTTCTTTCTTTTCTGTTGAAGCTAGATCTTCTTGATTCATTCTTGGAACATATAAAAGCAATCCCCTCTTTTAGTGTTACATTTTTATTCTTCCAAGTTTACTCTTACAAATTCTCATTTAGTTGATCCTTACACGTTGCAACAATAACTTTCTTGCAATTTGTATTTTCTACAGTTGCACATTTAATAACAGATAAGACCAAGGGAGGGATGACACTAACACTTAAAACAAAAAAATGGGAAGAAAGGAAGGGGAAGAATGAAAAGTAATATGGAAAATGATGGAAATGGTAAACGGATGGACAAGAATACGAGGATTTCTCTAAAAGAATGAGTCGATAGAAGAATAATCAAATCAAATTGACACAAAATATTATATACATTAAGGGTCTCTTTTTCTATTTATCTTGTTCATATCTTGTCCCTATCATGTTTATTATTATTTTATTATGTTTCTATTATATCATGTTCATCAAACGTATTCTAATAATTTAAATTAGAAATAATAAGAGTCACTCTCTTAACTCTTATTAAGAGATTGATTATCTATATCATATCTTAATTGATTGTGGTTCTTATTATTAATAAAAGTTACAATCAATTAAAGTACGATATACATATAAATATAGATTGTTTCGTCGTTCTCAAATTATCTTTCATTCTTTACATTTTTACTAGTGATGTGATCCATGTGATGCACGAGATGTAATGTATCATTATGTTTTTGTGAGTTTTTATGCTTTTATGGTAATCTTCTTTAAGTTTTAGCATATTACTTAGAAATTGTATAAATTGAAAATAGAATGTTACTTCCTCTTTTCTATAATGATTGTCACATTTGTAAAAAAAAATAGTTACTAAAGTTATAAATATACACCCATAATTAATAAGGTTAAATTGACAAAAATTTTAATCTCTTAAATTTCTGTGAATTAATTTATCGCTCAATCTAAAATGAAAGAAGCAAAATTAATCTATATTCTTTTGAAATGAAATAAGCTTAATTGTAATTTTGGTCAATCTATTTTCACCAATTCACGAAATTGGTCCGCATATTTTACTACTTCGTGATGATTTGATATATTTTAAATGATGTGTCATAAGATTTCATAATATAAAACTATTTAGATGAATTAATTATTCATGTCATTAATTAAATTACAAAAATGAAATTTTTTTTGAAGTTGAATATTAAGTTTTTAATGTGTTTTATTGCAATTTTATGAGTTTTAATCATTCTACGTCATTATATCACGTCACATTATTTAAAGCATGTCACATTGTCATTTTTTAGTTAAAAAATCAGAATAAAAGACCAAAACTATTAGATTTTAAAATAGAAGAATCAATTTCGTAAATTGATAAAAAAATGAGATTAAAACTGCAATTAAGTCAAAGTTTTTTTACAAGTAATTGATATATTGTTGGGATTCAACAAATCTTCTTCTAACTTCAAAGAACATGTTGAACCAATTCTCCATTGTATTTTTTTTTAAGATGTAATTTGTATGCGTTAATAGTGTAAAAATATTTCACGGTGTTATTTAATCATAAATCGTTTGACTTTTATCACAATTACTATAAAGTTACACATATGAATTATTGTAATGCGTTGAGATCAAATAACTTTTTATATTAACAATGCATGACAATAATCTCTTTTATATCACATCCAATTTTTAGCATAAATTTTAATTCAAATGTTTTTTGAAATAGCTGGATTAATTAACCTACAAATTTAAAAGAAAAACAGTTTGGTTTAGAAAAAATGGTATAACATTTAAACCAAAACGCTTCAATTCAAGGAAAAATGTAAGATTATGAGTCGGAATTAAGTACTGGTTTGCCGAATCATTAATCCAAGTCGTTTGGTATGGGGAAACCAAACTGATTTGGTTTTCATGAACCGCTGTCATGATTCAGTTCGGTTTAGTTTCTGACTGAACCAAACCATAGTCCTAGCTGTGACTTTCAAAAGGTCATTTACATTCAACTCGAACTAATACTTAAAACCTTTAAAACGACGTCGAACCTCTGAACTTCAGCGATGGCCGGGAACTCCTTACCGCCGGTGAAGCTCACCGACAGTGGCCGACCAGTTCTGTCACCAAACGAGATCGAGTGCTTCTTCCTCTCCGGCGTAGACCTTCTCTGCGAAGACGAACCCAACACATGGTTCCCTCACCTAAAATCTGGCCTCCTCATCCTCACCACCCACCGTCTCATCTGGCTCCCAGATGCTACCGCCTCCGGCACCGCCTCCTCCGTCCCCCTCGCTTTGATTTCCCACATTTTCTCTCACAAGAAGTCCCTCAAATCGGTATTCGCTTCCCCGAGGGTCCGTTTCCAGGTGTCTCCATCGCCGGAACGTGGAGTCGCCACGTCGGGATCGAGATCGGTAGTTGTGACTGCCGTGTTGAGGGGAAAAGGGGACTGCGACGCTTTTGTGGCTAAGTTTTGGGAGAATTGGCGAGCCAGAGCGTGGGAGGAGGCAGAGAGTGGTACAAGTTTGGGTTCGAATGCGGCGGCCGGGGCAGCTTCGTCGTCGAGTGGGATTTATTTGAGTGATGGGACGGTGAGGATGGTGGGAGTTTCAGGGATATTGAGGAAGGAGCAGGAAATGTGGGAGAGTACTGATAAGAGTTTGCAGGATGCTTTTCAGGATTTGAATGCTCTTATGGTAATTTATTTTTATCTATTTTGTTTTAGTAATATTTGTTAATTTGGTGCTTATTATATATTTGGAATAAATAAGGTTATGTTTGAGGTTTTGGTGGACTGATCAAGGAGGAAAAGTTTGATGTACTGAATTGAGTTGAAATCTATGTAGCACGATACTTTAGGTTAAAAGCGTGAGTGTCCAATACTCTTATGACATTGGTACATATGGTTGTATTTAAGAACTTGTGTTTTCTCAAATTTTTACAAGTGTCTACTGTCTACATGTCAATGTCGATGCTGCGTCTGTATCAATGCTTGATAGGTTGAATTGCATTCTTTTTGATAGTCTAGTTGGTTTTGTGGTTGATAGAGCTGTAATTATGGATTTAATAGGAATTTGTTTAGAATTCAATAGTACATCATTTTCCAAATATGTGTTTTATCATGATTTCCATGGACCTTGATAGAAACGATGGCGTTGTTTGATTTATGTAACCAACTTTACTTTGGGGAAAAATGATTTGGTTGTTGTATTTCTTGCTTTGCCACGAGTTACAAAGAAATATTAGGTGGTTGTTATTCCTTTTGTAGATATAAGCTGCATGTTTCTCATGCTGGGAATGATATTCTAAACCATATTATCCATGTAAACTCATAATCAGTGTTGTTAAATGGCGGCCATGGTTCCGCTATGGCATGGCGGATTTTTGGACAACCACCATAGGCGATTTGTGAAGGAATGCCCTCTATGACGGTGCAATAGGCCACAATGGTTAGTTTATATGGCGGATTTTAGGCCTTCCGCCATCGACAACACTGCTCATAATGTGTATTTATGAAATTTTATTTTTGTTTATCTTGAAGTTTAGAGTTTACACTGTTAATTTGTGTACATGAAGTAATTTGTGGAAAATGCGTTTCGTTCTCATTTTAGGCTTAGTTAAATAAAAGGTGAACATCACTTTTAGTTTGATTGATGAGGAAGAGTCCAGCAAATGATCTCTGATTTTATAGGTGAACTTGTGAGCTGAGTTTTACCTGTATGATGTGCAAACAGATGCGAACTCTTTGTTTCTCTGACTTGATTGTGACAATTGTAGTTAGGTCTAGAAGTAATTTTGTAATATTTTTACTAGTTTTGTTTTAAGCTTAAGCTGCTTTAAGTTTTAGTTTTATGATGGATTTGCAGAGCAAGGCAAAGGAAATGGTGATGCTAGCTGAAAAAATGAGGCTAAAACTTTTGTCAGGCTCAAATTCTCAAACTAGTGCAACTAATGATGAGGAGATGGGTTCAAAGGAAGAGATGCAAGAATTGTTATTGAGTGTTGGGATAATATCCCCTGTTACTAAAGAGTCCGCGGGTGCTTTGTATCATCAACAGTTATCTCGCCAGGTTCTCTTATCTCTGTTCTGCAATCATTCACTGTTTTGTCAATAATCAAAAGATTATGTGAATTGTAACTTTTTTGTATGACATGCTTTTAAGAAAGGTTTCAGTAATATTTTTGGCCTTTTTGCCTTAACACTTAAAACTGTTTTTATATAAAGATTTCACAGTTGAGGCTGTTTATGATGGATCATTTTATTCCTGTAATTTTTTATTGGGGGGAGGAGGATTCTTATGTCTTATGCTGTTCATTGATTAAAAAAATGTTATGGTTTCCGAGGATCATGGGAACATGAGTTTACAAGTACCAAGGAATAAGGGACCATTCATAAAATATGGTTATAGTGTTGAACTATGTTGACCAACATGTTGAGGATGAGTTTGTTTTTGCCTTTGGTGATGACAATTAAGGACTTACATGGAGCTAATATAAAGGCAGATTGTGTTTAAGAGGAAAATATATATACTAGAAACCAGGCCAAAAGGGATAACATGAGCAGAATGTGTAGAAGACTAGAATTACAATTCGAATATAGAAGATCTTCTTCATGCGCAATACATAAAGATGCATGCAGAGGATATTGAGACAGAATAACATGAGCAGAATGAGCAGCAGACTAGAATTACAATTCGAATATAGAAGATCTTCTTCATGTGCAGTACATAAAGATGCAAGCAGAGGATATTAAGACAGAGTATCTCTTTCTTTGCAGTGCATAATTGTGGCCTTTTGAGTTAATTGTTGTAGAAGAGTCAAGGAAGTGCCCTCTTACTCATGCTCTCTCATTCCTAGGGAGAAAGATATTAGTGGTTGGTTTTGATGTTTTAACTCTTCTACTTGTATAGAGTCAATGGGACAAATCAATGGTCTGTATTTTTAAAGTTATGGAGTTGATTAATGGTTGCTTGACAGATTACCATTTTGTTATTTTCTGTTTGTTTAAAATATTCTAATCTGTCCTTGCTAATAATTAGTTGGCAGATTTTGTTAAAGTTCCACTAGAGAGATCTGGAGGAATTATCAATCTAATTGATATTTACTGTCTCTTCAATCGTGCTCGTGGGACAGGTTTCAATTTTCTTCCATCTGTCTTCCCTTAGACATGATTAATTTCAAGGTGTACATTGTTTGAATTGATACTTCCCTTGTTTTGGTCGTCTAATAAACAGAGTTGATTTCACCTGATGATTTGTTGCAAGCATGCTCTCTGTGGGAGAAGTTTGATGTGTATGTACTGCATTATCTGTTATTTTAATTATTTCTACCACTGCATTGTTGTAAATTGTGGTCATAGCATAGAACCAACGAGAGATGACTTCAATTCTTACTTTGGGATTCTGAATTTTTTCATCGTTCAAATGCAACCCTCTTTGGGATTTGTTATGTTTCCATGCATTGACTATGTTATTCAATTGTTTCAGCCCAATTGTTCTGCGGAAGTTTGATAGCGGTGTCATGGTAATACAAAATAAGTCCCAAAGTGATGAGGAGGTATGTTCATTTTACCTTTTCATCTGCAGCCATTTTTATATGTTATGTTTTATTACTTAACTTGGGAAAAATACCTCTCTCATGGTCGGTACAATATGGATTTTGTGTGGTGCCCTAGTTGTGAAATTGTTGAATTTTACACAATGGCATTAACATGTATTTCCTCCGTTTCACAATAAGTGTCACTTTAGCAAAAAAATAAAATGAATGTCGTTTTCACTTTTTAATGTAACTTTATTTTTTTCAAATTGAACCTTTCAATTATTACTATGTACACTGCTTCTAAAGTATTAATTCTACTTTGCATTAATGATAGTGGAAAACAGACTAATAGTTAATAAGGATAATTTAGAAAAATGACTACTCTTTTTCATTTATTTATTGCATTTCTTAATATGTGTGCAAAAACTTTAAACAACAATCATTTTGAAACAGAGGAAGTATTTATACTAGTTGTGTGTTCTTAGTAAGCCCTATACTCTAGACTTTTGCCCGGATTCTTCCTAGACATTGTTATAGGCCTGGTGGATCTCACAAGTTAGGGGGGACAGTCACCACCAGGGACTGTGATAAAAGCAGTTGTATTTGAATGATTTAATGTGACCACAATTCTAGTTGGCTTAGAGTTGTGTTGTTCACATTTGTCATATGGTTGCTTTTTTTCTTCAGAAAATAATAACTCGCATGAGAGGACACAACTGTCAGTTCCTCCTGCAAAAATTTGGTGGTTTTCTGTTTTCTTTTTCTGGTTAGACTACTGAACCAGTGATTAAACCATTGATCCAGTGACCTGATCTTTTGACTTGTTGGATCTCTGGTTTAGATTATGCAAGGCTCTTTAGCTTTTCCCAATTGCTTATGCATAAAGTAATTCGGCTATTGTTCTTTTTACCAAATATGTCATGTTAATATTCAAATTCCAAAGTTGAATGTCAGATCTCCCATTTTTGGTCTTGAGAATATTTTTATCTCTAACAAACTATATAATTTGCCATGTTTTATTGATTGCCATTAACTGATTCTTCCCTCTGCCATATAAATTTCTTGTGGTATGTGATGTGTGTATAATGAATCTACCTTCAATAGTTTACAACATGGACATGAGATTATATTTTAGATGAATGACTTCTATCATCTCTAATGTGTAACTGTGTTTATGTTGTATAAGGTAAAAACTTACATTTTATTTTTAATTTTTGTAAACTTGTGAATATTCATTTACGTTTTTCTTGTTGAGTTTTGACATTAACTTCTTGTTATGTTGAAATGGAAGCTGGGTCAAATATGGTTTCATTAATTAACTAACTGCTGTTTGGTGTAGATTTTCACTAAAATTAAGGTGCTTGTTACGAAGCCTGATGCTCTTCGAGCTGGGATAAGTCCTAGTGATGCTGCAATGACACTGGGAGTTGCGCCAGCAATGGCAAAGGAACATCTCTTGTCTGCTGAGAGCAAGGGTACACTGCTGTATTACTTTTTTCAATACTTTTAGTAAGATATCTTTATTCTCATTTTGTCCAATCTTTCCCAGGTATACTTTGCAGAGATGTAAGCCCTGATGGATTTCGCTTTTATATTAACTTGTTCTCAGAAATTGAACGAGATGATATGTATTTGTAAGTTAACTTTCTATACTTGATATGTAGTTTTGGTTTGGCTCCTTTTTACTTTTTTCAAAAAATATTTTTTTTGGCTTATTGATGTTCTGGTAAAATATGTTCCTTCTTGAGCTAAAATTAATTGTTAGAATATTAGAAAATTTCTTATAATATCTTTTATATTATATTAGAGTATCTTGAGTTATTTCCTATGATCAATTTATAATCATATAGATATCCTAAAATATCTCTCATTATTATTATGATTTGTTCTTGATTTAGGATTAAGTCTATGTTTCTCTATAAATAGAGATTAGTATTCAGTATTTTGTAATCAAGTCAGCGTAAAATTATTATCAATAATATTCAAGCTCTTATTATTTTCTCTAAAATCTCACAACTCTAACATTAATACTGATAGAAACCAAAAATTTAAAGGTAATGGAAGGAATTTTATTGATTTTAATTGATGAGCAGAGCTCTTACAATTGTGGTGAAAGCTGGAAAATGCAGGAAACCAGAGTTGTAACAACTCCTAAATCAGAGCACTAGTCCTCCTAAACCAAAGAATAATTCTCCTAACTAACTCAAGATATTTTTCTGAATGCCTTTATCACTCTCTTCCCCTCCCTCTTATAATCTCCCTTAAAATAAGGAGAGATTCTAACTAACTATTTTATTCTCTTTGCTTCTAATTTCTCCTAGAAGGTGTGCGTGTGTGACTTATGTGAGTTGGGCCCTCATTCCTCTTAATTTTCAGTGTTCTATCAAATACACACTAAGACTTCTTTTTTTGGCGTTTGTTTAGTATTCCTTGTTCAGTTGACCTACTGTTCTATTTATCTTTCTCATATTGTGTTTATTTTTTAAAATTATAAATGAGATAATCATTGAGTTCCTCCACATCAAGAATTTTTTTTTACTTTTGTCCCATTCTCTTTGTATCTTCATGTTTCAAGATAAGAAAACAGTACTTTTAGATTAAATGCTAAAGGCCTTTCTACTCAAAATATGCAGATAGAATATGTTATTAATTCTATTTGAAAATCGGCGTTTCACTTTTGAAATATGTTTCACTGACCTAGCAGTCAAGATTTCTGCTTCGTAGTTGTTCAAGAGTTATTGATTGCTATCCCTTTCCTTCATCTTATTGGTTTCTAGTTTGATATTTTTCAGTGATAGAAGATGATTTTGTTCTTTGATTGATTTCATATGCATTAGTTGTGTTGTGATTAAGTGTTGCATATGCCATTTTTGCAGAGTAAATGATCAGGGGATTTATGCCTCATGGGTAAGAGCAATCCATGCTCATGGTTAGAGTGGCAAATTTGCTCTATTCAAGGTATGTTGGACAAATTTTGAGTGCCAAGAATTGGCTAGTTTGTGTATATTTTGCTCCTTAATCATTATATATAAGGGCCATATTTAGTGAGAGAATGATTGAAGGGAAAAAAAAGTACATACACATTGTAAAGGACATTTAACAAAAACACTATAAAGAAGGATTATAATGCCCGAAAGAAGTCACATCAAAAGAACATTTTATTCACACGAATTTGGCAGAGCATTGTGAATTTGCGCCTTTGGCAAATGGAAGCAAGAACTAAGCTCAAAGTTACATTACCTTCAATCAGATGGATAATTGCCCTTGTCGGCATTTTTTTTTTTTTGGCAATTTGAAGTTTAGGTGAGTTGAGTCTTAGAGGTTCATCAAAGTCGAAGCAGATTTGTTGGATTTTTATTCTTTAAATTTAAACACACATATATATGATACAAGCCAATAAAAAGTCTGTATATAAAAAACAAATTAAAAAAGGTTGCAAGATCTGAGAAATTGAATTGAAGTATTACTAGAATTCGAACTGCATGTTTGATGTGTATCCAAGTGCTTCAAGGTGAGTTGCCATGGCTCTATTCATGGGTGGTGGGCCGCACCTAAGTATCTGCAAAATGGAACCAGTTTTTAAATTAGTAGGTGGTGGGAGTGTTTACCAAGTAATAATTAGTGGAAGCTTCTTTTCTTACTCCAATTCTTCTCAAAAGCCTTCAAATTTTGTCCAGATTAGTTAATCCGGAAGTGTAATTTAAATGTCCGGTTGATTAATCCGAATATGTATTTGAGAATATTGGGTGTAAGAGAAAAAATCACCCTAATTAATATATCTATACACTTCAACATTATATATTGTAGACGAAATGGTAAATAACTACGAAGATTTAAGAACATAAACATTATTATTATAATAAAGAAAAATGATTCCATTTTTAGTTGGCAATTAAACCTGGATATCAGCGGCTGGTGCTGGACAATGGGATTCAATAATCTCCCTCGATACGAACCCAACTCCACCATTCCAACGATTAGGAGGCTGTCAAGTGTGTTAAAATCACATCAAACATTTATGCTACAAACAACTCAAACTTATTTCGTACTTGCAAGAAAAGGTTTTTCCAAAATAAAATGATTTTTTTTTTAACAAAATGAACTATTGTCACAAATTAATTGTAACTAAAATATTATCACTTAATTTAAAACACTACAAGAATCTTATAAAATGGTTATGTTTTGGATTGGATGAAGCAACTAACCTTATTTAGAACATGATAGACATGGAGTCTATGAGGAAATGTGTCCGCAAAACGATCTAATTCTTTCTGCATCGTCAAACATGTATATTACTCACGATTCAAGCGAACCAAACAATTAACTTTGTACGTCCAATTATGTTTTCCTTAATCCTTTTATTATTTTATAAAAGTGAAATTAACCTTCCACATATAACAGTGATAAACTGATAATTAGGTATAGTTTTCTCAAGAACTACGATTTCAAGGAGTTAAACTTTTCTAAAGTGATCAATTCACTTTAGGGGTTTATTTGCGACTTAGATTTTGAAGGGTTTTGGGGTAAATTTTTTAGAGGGTTAAGTCTATATATATATATATATATATTAAAATGTAGATTTAATCCTCCAAAATTCTCAAAAATCTAATTTGCAAACACATTCTTAAAAAATAAAGGACCAACAAATCACTGATTGGTATTATATGTACATGCATAATTAATCATAAATAATTATAATTTTAACATTTGATTTGCTCACTTAACTAATTTTTCACTTTAGAGAAGTCAAATCCAACTTCAAGCGTCAAACCATTGTAAATTTGTTGTGTTTAGTTTAATTTCACTATTCAATCGTGTTAGGTTTTCTTTTCTTATGTTTTTTACATACCTTCTTTATGATATTTGTTTGTTTTTTTAAAAAATAAAAATGGAGAAGTATATCATATGTTGCAATATAGTATCAATATTACTAAAGTAACGTTATTATTCTTATGTGACTATTAATCTCACGAGTAAATGTAGAGTTTAATTCTCTTACACAAAGTGACTAAAATTACTGCAATAGCAAATATTTGAATGTCAAATTTAATTCTCTTAACCACTATATTCCTATGCTAATAGTAGTTCTATCTTCCTCACGACATTTACGAAAGAAACCACTACTCTAAGGACATGATTTCTTAGTTAACTAGGTTACCTTTAGTAGGATGTCGTCCACTGTCACATTGGCGTAAATGAGGTACACCTTTGTTTTGTCCTTTGGGTTTTCTAATATGGCTCTTATGAGCTGCAACAAAACATCAAAACACAGAAGAAAATGTCATTTTCTATCTACTTTCAAACAATCATGGAATGAATTTAAATTATTGCACTACAGTAAAGTAATTCTTTTTTTTACTAAAATGACAGTGAAGTGTTAAGCTTTTATAATTATGTGAAATATCTTGGGTATGAATGAATTAATGTACTTAAATTACAAGTACACCTAAATGGAAAATTCACATGTACCTGAAACATTGGGGTAATGCCTGAACCACCAGCAATCATTCCAAATGCCCTAACTTGGCCAGGTTTGTAACTGAAACGTCCCTATAAGCTCCGTATGTACATCCATTATTACATTTACATGTTCAAGTATATGAAAATGAAAACTATGTATTGTTTAGAGCTTCAAGCTGTCACCTTGGGGCCCTTCACGGCCAAGCTGTCCCCTTCCTTCAATTGTCTAAAATGGTGGGACATCTTTCCATTTGGGTACATCTGCTTGCCACATAGTTGATATACAAGGTTATTTTCACAAATAAAGTTTGATAATTTATAAGTATGGAAATGATAAATTCATTGAGATTAATTTTCATATATAGTCGGTGTGTAAGGTTTTACATTGTTGGTAAATTACAATTGCTCATTCATCTGACTTTAAAAGTAGTAATTGTTAAAATTAAATGTTTTTAATGATTTAATGATTATAATTGATTGACAATGTAAAAAACTCTTACACCGACGATTAAGAATGACAATGGATAGGGTTTGGGTAGGGTAGTATAGTACCCATCCCGCAGTTTAAAACAATACCCGTACCCTCGTGGTGGGTATCAACTTTAATACCCGTACCCTTGCCCTTTGGTATTTAAGTGCCCGTATCCATATCCATTACCCACACTCTAACAAAAATATATGGATAAATAATCGTTATTGTTGTGATTAAATTTAAAAAATTGGTATGAGTAGAGCATACGTAAATTGGTATGGACATAATATCATGTAGCTTGATATGTGTATTGGACATAATATCATGTAGCTTGATATGTGTATAAGGACTAAAATTTATTTATTTATCCAACTTTTTTTATTAAGGGCCCAATTTTTAAGATTAGAACAGAACCTCCAAAATCTATTACTAGCATATTTTCGTGATGATTTATTTATATGTTTATTTTTTAGAAGGATCCGAAAATTATGAAATGGAAGACCTAAATTCATTGATTTGTTTGAAATAAAAAGGAGAGGTGGAGAGACATAAGATAATAGAAAGTGAGAGAGATAGTAGATAGAGATTGGAGGGGAGATAAAAATATATAACAAAGTAGAGGAATATATATGTATTTAGAAAAATCATGTATTTATAAAATATTTTTTCAAACAAACATATTTTCTTGAAAATCATTTTTATGTCCTTTATGATAATTTTGTAGTTTTAAAAAAATCATTTTTATTTAAGTTCAAATAAACACATCCAATAATAATAATAATAATAATAATAATAATAATAATATATCATTGCGGGGCGGAGCAGGGTGGGTACTATAGTACTCATACCCGCACCAATACCTGTTTAATTTTGCGGGTAAATACCCGTCCCATACCCATACTTATTATGCGGATTTTTACCCTACTCATTGCAGGTTTTTTGTGTGGATATCCACTGAGTCTGGGTCTAATTGCCATCACTACCGACGATGTATATAAATTAAATCAAAATTATTTATCCTTTGGCCAAAAAATAATCCAAAATAATGTACCTTCACAGCTAATTCAAAATAACCAATATCTGAATTCAATGTGATTGGAGTATATGATCTCATAACTTCCTCTCCTTGACTATCTTTTCCTCTGCTCAAAATTTATTAAAATGTTATATGTTAAATGTGATTGGATTACTTTAGCTTAAAAAAACCTTTATTATTAAGGAAAATAGGACTGACCCAAAGGAAAGGCTACTTAAGAAGAGATGATTACAAATTTTACTTATTATTAACAAATTAATAGTTTTTTTTTTTTTTGTAGATTAAGTTGAATAATACTACTAGAGTAACATATGGGGAATCTTTTTCAAACCTGGCAAGTATGTTTTTACCAACAGGAAGGCCCAATATCGAATTAGGAGTAGGAAGGGCAAATCTGAATTTTGCAGCATTAGGGCTGATCTGGGTCTTCTTTACAAGTTTAAATTCTTTGAAATTTTTGGGGTCCAAGCTACCTGAAAATTTTGTGGTTTAGATGGTCACTTTGTTTCAAAGATGAGTATATAATAGGAGTTTGTTTGTCGGAACCGAGTATTCTCGCATTAAACTGTGCAGACTAATTCCATAAACTAGATAGATTACATGAACGCCAGAGCTCTCCCTTTATAGGTTTAACATCAAACTCCATATTACTAATTAAGTTGAAAGATATTCTTACCATCTCATTATAAACGCTTTCAGGGTTATATAACGACAATTTAAAATTATTGAAATGAAATATTGAAAATGATAACATAAGTTTAACAAAGTCTACTAATTAAGTAGAAATAAATACACCTTTGGGATTCTTGCGATAGTAAATATAAGCAGCGGTAAGGCCAACAGCAACAAGAGCAATTGCTCCATTTAGCAATTCAGGCTCTAAGTTCTGAGCAAAAGGTAATGACTTGAAAAACAATGTGGGGAAGTTAAGTGTCATATTGAATGGTAACTCCAACATTTTGTATGAAATTTGGCAAATCAACAACTTCTTTATATATATTTGTACATGCGCACTGAATTAACTAAAGAAACATTACTTTAACGAATAACTATTGATGTTGGTTCTTTACTTCTAGCTACTAAGGAATGAAGCAAAGAATAATCCCAAACGTCTCAATAAGGACACCATATAATTGTAATATACTTCTATAATATTTCTAAAAGAACATCGTGGATTCATTCTAGTTGAAAATGGACATCTACAAAAGGTATATGTAATGGAAATGGATTTGGTGCAATAACTCGGTCACACAGTTTTAATCTCAATCATAATTTCTCAAATTAATTGTTGAGGTCATGTAAAAATGATCTTATTATTGTGTAATATGTTCCGTTTGATCTCAAATTAACAATTTATATCATATATTAAAGACTTAATTGCAGTTTTAGCCTTCTTATTTTTATTAATTTATGAAATTGATCCATTTATTTTAAAAGTAGACAGTTTTGGTCTTTTCCTCTAAATTTTTAAGTAAAAAATGATGACGTGAGATGTTTTAAATAACGTGACATATGATATGATGATGTAGAGTAATTAACACCCTTGAAACTTGAATAAAACATCGTAAAAACTTAACTTTCAATTTTGAATTTTTTTTCTTCATATTTTTAATTTAATTAATGACATACGAATAATTAATACATCTAGATAGTTCCAATTCATAGAATTTTGTGTCACGACATTTAAAATATGTCAAATCGTCATCAAAAGTCTGCATAAAGGATCAAAACTGTCGACTTTTAATATAGAAGGACCAATTATGTGAATTGATAATAATAGAGAGACCAAAACTACAATTAAGCATATATTAAATATAAATACATACTTTTTCTCGTGTAGAAAATCCAAAATCCATATGTAATGATCACTCAAACCTATTTAGTTGGCATGTTTGGAAGAAAATCCAAAATCCATATAATAATCACTCAAACCTATTTAGTTGGCATGTTTGGAAGATGAGTAAGCACTACACTAAAAATAGCTCTTAGATAAACTTTTTCTACATTAGTTTTTTTTTTTTATTCAAAATGGTGTTATCTAAAATAGTATTACCACATTTCTAATGATTATCATATGTTATAATTAACTGTTTTTTTTTAAATGAACTAATATTATCATCCATTTGACGATGTTTAAGTATAATAATATCTATGGAATCCAAATACTTTAAAGTTAGAGGCATATCTATTTCAGATATTGATAATATGCAAATTCGCATAGATACGTATATTAGAAATCTATATTGGAGAAATATCTATATCGGATATAGAAATCGATAATAATACATTTAAATTTTTTTATTAGATACATATGTGGTATTTCACATATATATGTTGATATGTATTCTAGAAAAAATGAAGGCTATATTAAAAGAGAGACAAGGTTGTGGGGCATCAATAGAAATGTACATGATCTACTTTAAAATGATGATGAACTTTTTGAATTAGTAAAATTGTCTCTCAATAAACTAAACTTAATGTCATGCTTTAAAGAATGATAGTAATAGGGGAGAAGAGAAATTTAAAAATCTTTTTGAATTGTTTGATATTGCATAGAGCCAATACTTATTTGAGCTCTTTAATGATACTTTCGTTGATTTCTTAACATAGAGATTAAATACTATAAAAATTATGATCATTTTAATTATATATTAATGAAAAATGTCAATATTCACGCTAGCATACTGACATCAATGAATCCTAATTTTAAGAGAAAGAAACTCGAACTTCTCCCTAACTTCTCCACACCAACCCTTTGAGTTTTGTGGTGGTTTTCTTCCATGGTTTCTTTTGGAGCTCTTCCTATAGGCCTCTCTTAGTTACTTTGCTATTTTTGGTTCTTTTGTCCTTATGATCTACAAGTTTTTTGCTTGAAATTTCCCCACCCTTACTTTAACTCCAATATCCATTGCTGCCACCACTATTAAACCACCGCCCACAACCATGGCTAACCTAAAACCCTTACCCCTATCATCAAAGTCACCATCTCCAACCGACCCGACCTTAGCTCATCGTCCATCAAAGCCATCAAATTTTTAAAAGTGTTTGAAATTTGGAACACTTTTTTGTCTTCAAAGCCAAAGGTGTTGGATACTATTACTAGCATCGTCTTCACTCATCAAATAACTACCAAACTTTTGGTTAATTTGGCCAAATTTGAGGCTACATTTAGTCGATTTCATCTTGAAGAAGTTGAAGAAATGATATGCAACTGGATAGAGATAAAGGCTATGAAGCTATTGGCCACATTTAGTTGATCAAACATATAATATTTAAATGTGTTAGGGCCATTATGTTAATTAGCCAAATTAAAGTGATCTATTTCAATAAGTTTTTTGGCTTAGGATATAATTTCCATGAAAAATATTGTGTAGATAACATAAGTGTTATTTCTATTTTTATGATGGATAAAATATAGAAACAATAAAAGTTGGATAGTCATGACTATTCATGAAAGGGCATGTGCTTACTATAAATAAATGGTTATGGTTTCCAATTGTAGACAACATGATAATAATACTTTTCATCCTATTAGAGGAGATAGTAAAACAAACATAAGGAATCTTCAATCGGAATATCACTACCTTATAACTAGAAACACCATTTCCATCAAGATTTCATGAATTCTTCAGGTACACTTCCACTTTCATCATCATGAATTGACATGGGATTATAAAGTATTAGTTATGGAAATATATCTCTTGTTGATATTGATTTTGTTTATATGGTATTTTATAATTAGAAACAATAATTCTTTTAATATTATTCCAACAACACAAACATCATATCATATTAACATCAAGTCATATTTTTTAGCGTCACTTAGGTTTATTCATAACATATTCTCCCTTTCTTCTTAATAATATTCATGGCATTTCAATTCATCATTTTATCATTACTATCTTAAGAAAACAAATAATCTTCCCCAACATTAAATCATAATTTTAAACACGTAATCAATTTAACAAGTCATTTATATTCATCAACTAGCATACATTCATATGGATATTATTTTATCAAATTAATTATATCAATATTCTTACATAATCATCAACCTATTCACATATTAAACCATTAACATTAAATCACATTATCATGTAATCACATAATTATCATAGAACAAAATTAGCAATAGTAAACTCAAGGACTCAACATTATACTATTTTGTCATATAACATATCATTTCTCATCATAGTCTTTTATTCACATATCCAAGCAACCTCAATCTCATGATATGCAAGTGTCAATGTAATGTCACTTTGAATGTGTCATATATGTTCTCTAATGTAATAGTTTAATGCAATTACATCTTATAAATGTGGTACCAACAATCTTTGAAACACTTGAGAGGAACGTGACTCTACGTCAAGACGCGGACACATTCAAGTTCTTTGTAGACTCGCTAAATATCATAACTCCCAAAACCACTTTTAGCGTATAGTAGGGATAATGATGTATTACATGATAGCTCCTGGTATTGAAGTGTTATCCAAACCACTTAGGCCGTCCCCTCCAAATACCCTCATGGTCTTAAGATTGTCATTTCTAAGGCCCAATACAACTTTGTTTTTCTGAAATCATCGAGTTACTTAGCCATTTTAATAATCATTTTATCATTGCACAATCACACATAAAATCACTTGGGGTCTTACCCTTCACTTATACCTTTCTCTCCTTGTTGTTCTAAGTCACTCCTTCCTCTTAGAGAACTATTATATACACGAGTCAAGTATCATCATAATCATCATTTAATTATAACTCATCATGTAATCACACTCTATCTCATGTATCACAATTCATCATTTCATAAACTCAATTTGTTGGAACCAAGTTGGTTCTAAGTCTTAGGATTTTGATGTTTACAAAAGCACTCAATGTAATTTTATTTTGTACCTTGAATTATTAAATTAAATGCCACCAGAAACTGAAGTAATCAGAAGCAGAAGATCAAAGGATTCCAGAAAATGAATTCTGGAATTACTAGAAGATACTCCAGGATGTCAAAACATCACAAGAAGATATCTTTGCTGGCCCAGAACAGAAGGAATAAAAATCAGAAGGAAACTTGGACCATACCAGAGGAAAGCCTGTCAGAGAGAGAGTTGTTCCAGACCAAAAGGAATCAAATATCAAATTTATTCCAGAAGTTATTCTGACCAGAAGATAGCCTGGCAATGAAATATTAAACAACCCAGACTTGTTCCAGACTCACCAGAAGATAAGTTAAAGGGTCCATAACAAGAGAATCAATCCAGATTTGACCCAGACCATAAGATAACATGATTCAGGGCATGAAACTAAGTCCAGACCAGAAGAAATGAATTCTAGAATCAATCCAGACCTGATCCAAAATCAAAGGTAAAATGTCCAGGAAAGGCCGAAATTAGAGGATCATAGCATATCAATTAGTATGGTCCAGATGTGGACTAGCACAAAAGATCCAATGGTTCAGATTTAATCAGGAGGATTAACGATGGAGATTTTAATTTATTTTAATCAAAGTTTTAAAAATATTTGTTACAAAAATAAAAGTGAGGCATTGTGGAATTCAGGAGCTGTGGCGGGAAGCAACTAAAGTTTTGATTGGCCAGTTATTTTTTGAAAGAAATCTAAGGCTTAAAAAAGATATGTTTTTTATTTAAATGAAGCCCAATTGGTCAAGTTATTTTTGCAAGGGAATCTAGCAAGATTCAGCTCGAATTTAAGCATTGGAAGAGGCCCTAATCTGCATCTATAAAAGGAGGCTCAAGGCAGAATACTCATCATCGAAAATCACAAAAGAGTCGTACACTTCCAAAGCAAACACTCAAGTTTTCAGAGAGGTCAATTGTGAGTTCCAGCTTTCAAGAAGCAAGTACTCGTGTTATTTTCTTTCCACTGTGTCAAATCTAAGTTGTTGAAGTAGAGTCTACAATCTGAGGGAGTCAGTAGGGGTAGCAGGTTGCTTGACAATTAGATTCATAGTGTTGTGATTTCTTCTACAATCTGGGATTGTCAGATTGGCTGAAGACAGGAGCTGCATTCCTCAAAGAAGTCTAGGATTGTTAGACTGTTTGAGAAGACTGACTTGGAGGGTCAATATAAAGGTTGTAATTCAAGGTTTGAATTAGTGAAATCCTTCAAGGTGAAGGGACTGGACGTAGCCTCGTTAACGGTGAACCAGTATTAAAACTGTGAGTTTTATTTTTACTTTTTATCCGCTGCTAACTCTGTTTTTAATTATACATCAAGTTTTGTTTTAAAAGTATAAAAACAGGAAAAGTATTCAAGTTAAGTCAAACACAATTCAACCCCCCTTCTCGTGTTTGCACCTTCACAATTCACACAATCACTTTTTATCGCTTAATCATAATCATTAGTTAATCACATCAGTCACATATATCACATTATTCATTGTGAGTCAACAATAATTACTCACATGTTCAACTTAACACATAAACACTTCATACATCATATTCACACACAATTCACATTTAACATGTCAACTAATCATATCACATATTCATAAATATTCACCTCCCACGAAGATCAACACATATTAGATACATCATTATTTAACATAAATACTCGCACAACCTATAAAATTGATAATCTTATTTTTAATTTCTTAAAATCCCGAGTTCATATTTAATTAATTTAATTAAATTATTACCAAATGACTATAGTTGTAGCAAGTCGCAGACACGTGGAAATTATAGTTTTCTCATTTGCCCTATATACATCATACTCATGAATTGATCAGTAAGATTTACTCTTACTTTGATTTATAGAAGCAAAATTCCCCCTTATGATATGCTCCGGCGTCTCCCTTAATTTTTAATCAACAAAATTACTTTAAAAAAATAATAAATAATAACTAAAATTCTGAAAAAGAAATTAAAATATTAATTAAAGCTAATAAATCACATATTACAGAGAAGTGGACTTTATACCACTTGATAGAAAATGACCCTTAATGTCACCTAGATGCTCACCAACTCCATGATAGTTGGGTTTTGTCATTATTGACATATTTCAAAAAATGCTTAGTTTTTACAGAAGAATGAGTTTGTGTTAACGAAAAAAATAGTGGATTTTCTCACAATTTACTAAAACCACTCTCTAACGCGTAGTAGAAATTCTAAACGGAGGTAGAACTAATTTATGATGGTATTTCTCCATTCATATTCAAGAATGAAAATAGGTTGGTGTTTTATGATCATGGAGATGGGTTATATTCAAGGTGATCAAGAATTGTTACTTTCTAGCTTATTCAAAGGTTGGACAAACAAGATATGATGAAGCAAAAACTCATGGTTATGAGTCTTGAAATTGCAATTGAAAAGATTTTTGAAATAAGTAATTTTCTAAGTTAAAAATGAATTTCTATCTTATACTCCTTCTCAAAAATATAAATGAATCTTTTATTTATATATTCTAAAATATTTCTATTATTTTTTACATTTTTTTGGTGCAAATACTTTTATTATTGATATATACTCTAAAACATTTGTATAATCAATTTAATCTCTTAAAATTTTGTTTAATTAAATATATAATGTATTATAAAATTCGGAAAGTTGCAATTAATTTTAAAATTTTTCAAGAAAATTAAACTTCATTCAATGTTCAAAATATTTAGAGGAGATTTTATTGAATAAAAATTTAATATTTAAAAAGGTTAAGTTGGGACTTGACTATTGTCATGAACCATGCATTACTTAGACGTGACATAAATAATCAAACATAATAAATACAAAGTGTTTTAATAATAATAATAATAAAAACACAGCCAAGGAGGGCTGGCAATGACAATGCTTAAAGAGTAAAAGCAGAATGCTTACAAACAGTTAACCCAAAAATTAAAAATGGAATGCATAGAGAAAAAGCAGGCCAGGTTGCTGTACATTTTTGCATAAAAAAAAAATGTTCAATTTTATCAAGTAGCATAAAAATAAAAAATGCGTCAAAAAACCAAGTAATATAAAAAATTATAACATCCACATAGATTAACTAACAGAACAATTAAAAGTATTTATATTATTTCCACTAACTAGAGTTCACATATTTTTTTTTTGTTATCAAATGAAATGTTAAAGAAATTCACACATAATTACGACATTTTAATTCAAACCCGAGACAAAGTATTTAGCCTAACAATATTGTTATTTGTCATTTGAGATAAACCTTATAGATAACGAGAGTTGTCAGCTTTTATAATAACAAAATCATATTTATTAAAAATGAAATTAATAATTTTATTAAGTCGTAACTCAACTAATAAAATGTCATGATATTTCTTTTTATAGAAAAAATCGATATTATTAGGTTGGACGTCGGAAAATATTGATATTATTAGGTTTGATGTCATATTTTAGGTTCGAACCCACGACCTTGCAAATATGTGAGTAAGTTTCTAGGGGTATTTACCATTTTGTCTACAAAACCAAAAAAAAAATATACATAAGAAATTAATAATTCAATTAGAGAAATTCAATGGTCTTTTTCTTCATTCATTAGAAAGATAGCATACTCTATTATTTTAGAATCATCCCTCCAAGTCATTTGGTTCTCTCATTGTATTTAAATATGTAGTTTTCATATATATTTAATCTTCTTTCGTGTTTTATCTATGGTTTTTGAAGGTGTTGGAAAACACAAGAAATGGGAGAGAGGTTTGAATTGTGTTTACCGTTTTCAATACTATTTGAATTTTCTCTCAAAAATTGTTCTTATTAAAACATTCAACTTACTATGGAAAGTGGTTTAGAGAGAGTAAGGTTGAATCATAAAGAACTAAAATACGATAATTAAAAGAGACTAAAGAGACACAAATGTTTTTATACTACTTCACAACAAATTGTTGCTACCTCTAGTCCTCCACTTACAAAGATATTTTGCCTCAGTATGGTCGATGGCTTAATCCACTATTTCCATTAAATAGTTGTACAACTATTCTTTACTCTGCCTCTTCATACTTTGAGTATTTTTCTATAGCCTCTCCAGGCTTTCGTTCCCATAATTGTTCTTCAACATACTGGCATTCTGCCGTTGAAGTTCATGAGAGTCATTGTACCTTTTCAGGTACCTCTTTGAGGATGAAAGGGTTGTGCCACTATCAGGATGATTTGCATCATTTCTAGTTTGTTTTTTGATTTGACACAAAGTTGTTGGAACCAAGTTGGTTCTAAGACTTAGGATTTTGATGTTTACAAAAGCACTCAATGTAAACTTATTTTATACCTTGAATTATTAAATTAAATGTCATCAGAAACTGAAGAAATCAGAAGCAGAAGATCAAAGGAAAATGAATTCTGGAATTTCCAGAAGATGTTTCAGGATGACAAAATTGAACCAGAAGATACCTTTGCAGGCCTATATCAGAAGGAATAAAATTCAGAATGAAACATGGATCATATCATTGGAAAGCCTGCCAGAAGGAGAATTGAACAAAACAAACAGGAATCAAATATCAATTTTATTCCAGAAGTTATTCTGACCAAAAGATGGCCTGACAGTAAAAATTACACAGCCCAGACTTGTTCCAAACTTGACCAGAAGGTATGTTTATGAGTCCAGAACATGAAGATCAATCCAGATTTGGCCCAGACCATAAGATAGCATGATTTAGGGCATGGAACTAAGTCTAGAACAAAAGAAATGAGTTCCAGAATCAACCCAGACCTGGTCCAAAATTAAAGGTAAAATGTCCAGACTGAAATATTTTTTGATCAAGTTTATTTCAGTTTGTTCCAGACCAAATTCCAGAATCTGTCCAGATCAGAGAAAAAATATCCAGATCAATGGTTCAGAAATAATTTTTTGAGTCTAGTGATGGTCAAGATCAGAAAATCAGACCATGGCCCAAAAGTGGCCGAAATCAGAGGGACAGGCTGTGCAGTCCAGAAATGGCTAATTCCAGAAGTTCATAGCATATCAGGCGCGCATCCAGGAAGGCTGAAATCAGAAGATCAGAGGGCTATGAAGTGTGGTCCAGGAATGGCCGAATTCAGAGGACAATAGCATAGCAATCAAGCTGGTCCAGCTGTGGACTATCGCATGAAGATCCAATGGTGCAGATTTGATCATGGGAATTAATGGTGAAGATCTCATGATATTTTTATCAAAATATTATAAAAGATTTGTTATAAATTAAATTGGAGTAGCATGGAAGTCAGGAGCTGTGGCGGGAAGCAATGCACAGATTTGATTGGCCAGTTAAGATATGAAACAAATCTAAGGCTTAAAAAGATATGATTTTTATTTAAATAAAGCCAATTGGTCAAGATATTTTTACAGAGAATCCAGCAATATTTAGCTCGAATTTAAGGATTGGAAGAGGCCCAAATCAGCATTTATAAAAGGAGGCACAAGGCAGATTACTTAGCATCGAAAATCACAAAAGGGTCATACACTTCAAAAGCAAACACTATCAAATTTTCATATAAGTCAATTGTTGAGTCTTAGTTTTTAAAGCAAGTACTCTTGTTGTTTTCGTTCCACTTTGTCAAATCTAAGTTGTTGAAGTAGAGTCTACAAGCTGTGGGAGTCAGTAGAGGTAGCAGGTTACTTGGCAATTAGATTTGTAGTGTTGAGAATTCTTCTTCAATCTGGGGTGTCAAATTGGCTGAAGATCAGGAGCTGTTTTTCCTCAAGAAGTCTAGGATTGTTAGACTATTGAGAAGACTGACTTGGAGGGTCAGTAGCAAGGTTGTAATTCAAGTTTGAATTAGTGAAATCCTTCAAGGTGAAAGGACTGGACGTAGCCTCGTTAACGGTGAACCAGTATAAAATCTGTGAGTTTTTATTTTTATTTTTATCCGCTGCTAACTCTGTTTTAATTATACATCAAGTTTTGTTTTGAAAGTATTAAAACAGGAAAAGTTTCAAGTTAAGTCAAACACAATTCAACCCCCCCTTCTCGTGTTTGCACCTTCAATTGGCATCAGAGCTCGGTCTCAAGGCTGAGCACTTAATAGTGTTTGAGGAAAGGTCCAAGGGGTTAAATATGTCAGAAGAATTGGGAAACAACATCAACAGACCACCACTGTTTGATGGAGAAAGGTTTGAGTATTGGAAGGACAGAATGAGAAGCTTTGTCATATCTCAAGATCATGAACTATGGAAGATGATAGTTAAAGGATACACTGCACCAACTGATCTAGAAGATCTAATCAGTACACTTAGGTCTCATGAAATAGAACTTGAAGAAGATGAACCTAAGAAGAAGAAAAATCTAGCTCTGAAATCGAAACAGAAGAAAGCTGCTAAGGCAGAATCAGAATCAGAGGATAGTGACAGTGACTGTGATGATATGGCTTACTTAACCAAAAAGATGGTTAAGATCTGGGAAAACAGGAAGAAAAGAAACTTCAGAAAGAAACATAACAGCAAGGATAAAGAAGATTATGACAAGAAGAATATTGTTTGTTATGGATGCAATGAACTTGGACATATCAAGTCAGAATGTCCAAATCTGGAAAAAGGCAAACCGGACAAGAAGAATTCCAGATACAGAAAGAAGGGTCTGATGGCTGCCTGGGATGTTTCAGAATCAGAGGAAGAATCTTCTGATGAAGAAGAGGCAGAAACAGCAAAGATGGCTCACATCAAGTCTGCTTCTGGATCTCATAAAGGCAAACAAACCAAGAAGAGTTCCAGATACAGAAAGAAAGGTCTGATGGCTGCCTGGGATGTATCAGAATCAGAGGAAGAATCTTCTGATGAAGAAGAGGCAGAAACAGCAAAGATGGCTCACATTAAGTCTGCTTCTGGACCTCATAAAGGCACGAATTCTAGAAGGAAAGCAGGCAGAAGGAAGAATGATCGAAGCAGTCATTCAAGCAAGTCTGGAAGCACATCAGAGGAAACAATTCTGTCTCTGATGGCTCATACCTACTCAAGTTCTGAATACAGCTCAAGCTCTGAAACAGAATCAGAAGATGAAGACAATGAGGTATTTTTTGATATGTCTAAATTTGAATTAATTGAGACTTTAAAAGACTTGTTAAATGCAAACAATAAAAGGACTTTAAAACTGAAAACTCTTAGGGAAGATAAGGAAAATCTAACCAAAGAAGTCCAAGTTTTAAAGAATCGAAATTCTGAGTATGCAACTGAAAACAAAGATTTTAAAACTGAAGTTGCAAGACTCAAATCTGAAAACCCAACTCTGAAAAGTAATAATCGTTCCACTTCTGAAACTGTTTGTAAATCTGATATGCATGAGCAAGTTTTTCAAAATTTTATTTCCAATGGAATGGAAAGAAGTAAAAATGCATCTATGATTTATGGAAACAGTAATTCTGGAAAAAGAGGTCTTGGTTTTACAGAAACAAGTACTGAAAATAAAGCTGTTTATTCTGATGTTTTATGTATTGTCTGTGCTAAGAAAGGTCACTCTGAATTATCTTGTCCAATGGTAAAATCTGAACAAGTTCAGAGAGTTGTTAAGACTAATAAACCTGGACCCAATCAGTTTTGGGTACCAAAAGATCAAATTGTCTATGTTGCAGATGTTCTGAGTAACCAGAAGGAGACACCAACAATGGTGCCTGGACAATGGATGTTGGCAACGCACAAGCAGAAGAAGGTTTATGTTCCAACATCTACCAAACCGAAGCCAAGTGACTCTGGTAGAAGAAGAACTGGTCAACACAATCAGAACCAGAACCAGAATCATAGGAGGAACAGGAAATATCATAGACATCACTCAAATCAGAACAAGAACTGGAACCAGAATCAGAACTGGAACCAGTATCAGAGGAACAGGAACCAGAACTGGAACCAGTACCAGAAGCACAGAAACTGGAACCAGAATCAACACTGGAACTAGAATCAGAATCAAAATCAGTACCAGAACCAGAACCTGAACAGGTATCAGTATCAAAGGTTGAGGTATGATCATCAGAACTACTTTAATTACCAGAATCACCACATGTTCCAGAATCACCAGAGGAACATGGTATATGAGCCAAAGCAGAAATATTAGAATCAGGAGAGTTCTTCAAAAACTCCAGTGAGATTCATCAAGACTACAAACCTGGAAGGGAATTCAAATTCCCTCATCCAAACCATGTAATCTCAGAACATATAAATTAGGAATCTGAAAATCAGAAGCAAGAGGATTTTCAGAGTAAAACTGAGGATACATCTTGCTGTAAATACTATTATTAGTTGATATTTATGCTTACTGTGATAACAAGAAGCTTGATCTTAACAAATCAAAGCTAGATAACTATTCTGCAGGTTTTCAAACTGTCAGAGGAACCAGGTGATTCACACAAATTGAACACCTCAGCATAAACAACATTCCAGTGGTTTCAAAAACAAACAGAAATCACCAGAAGCAGAACGAATGGTTTGGTTGTATTGAGTTAAATTTTAACTTATTTGATTTGCATTATGTAAAATGACAAACTGCTTGATCTTAACAAATCAAAGCAAGATAAAAATAGTGCAGGGAGCAGAAGCACAAGAAACAGAAGTACCTGGAAAGGTAAAGGATACAAGCAAGTCAGCAACACATGACAAATCTTCAAAAGATAAATCTGATCAAGTCAGAAACAACCAAGATAAGCCAGAAGAGAAATCTGGATATTTACCAGAATCTGAAGCTGTTACAGATTCACCAGAACCAGAAGCTGATATATCAGGATCGGAAGATGTTACAGATCTTCCAGAACCAGAAGCTGATGTTGATGAAGCTTTGGCAGAGGAAAGTTGGAAACTTGCAATGCAAGAAGAGCTGAATGAAATTCAAAGGAATGATGTTTGGGATCTGGTATCCAGACCAAACAGAAGCATTATTGGAACCAAGTAGGTATTCAGAAACAAATTCAATGAAAAGGGTGAAGTTGTAGCTCAAGGATACAGTCAACAGAAAGGTATAGATTACACTGAGACTTTTGTTCCAGTGGCCAGGTTAGAAGCAATTAGAATTCTCTTATCATTTGCTGCTAATCATGATATAATGCTGTATCAAATGGATGTTAAAAGTGCATTCTTAAATGGCTACATAAGTGAGGAAGTCTATGTCAAACAGCCCCCTGGTTTTGAAAATTCTGATTTTCCAGACCATGTTTTCAAACTTAAAAAGTCTCTATATGGTTTAAAACAAGCACCAAGGGCATGGTATGACAGACTTAGTAACTTTCTGCTTAAGAATGAATTTAACAGAGGTCAGATTGATTATACATTTTTTAGGAAATCTATTAAAACTGATATTCTGATTATCCAAGTGTATGTTGATGATATCATATTTGGATCCACTAATGGCACTTTGTGCAAAGAGTTTTCTGACCTAATGCAGAAGGAGTTTCAAATGAGCATGATGGGAGAACTTAAGTTCTTCCTGGGAATTCAGATTCACCAAGGCAAATCAGGTATACTTATTCACCAATCTAAATACACCAAAGAACTTCTCAAAAAGTTCAAGATGAGTGACTGTAAGCCTATGGCCACCCCCATGCACCCAACCTGCTCACTTGAGAAAGATGAAACCAGTCAAAAGGTAGACCAGAAAACATACAGAGGTATGATTGGATCCCTGCTATATTTAACTGCTTCTAGACCTGACATTATGTTTAGTGTTTGTGTCTGTGCCCGATTTTAAGCTGACCCTAGGGAATCCCATTTAACTGCTGTCAAAAGAATTCTGAGATACCTTAAAGGAACCACAAACCTTACCTTGTTATACAAGAAAACCCCCACCTACAAACTTAAAGGTTTTTGTGATTCTGACTATGCTTGAGACAAGTTGGAAAGGAAAAGTATAAGTGGCAACTGCACTTTGTTCTGTGATATCTTCACTAAGGCATTACCAGAAGATAGGTTCGAATTCATTAAGAAGCATCTCAGCATGACCTCCATATTTGACTAGCTCAAGTAGTCATCATAGGAGTTTTTATATTTCTTGCAAATTTAATTTTTTTGTCTTTTATTTTCAGCTTTTACTTTCTGTAATTTGTAAAGAAAAAATCAAAAATACAAAAACAGTAGAAAAACAAAAAATACAAAAATAGTTGGACCACCTTTTGGGTGATGACAAAAAGGGAAAGAGAGAGAGAGAAAGAAAGGAGAAATAAGTAGAAAAGGAGAGATAAAAAGAAAGAAGGGGAGAAAACAGAAGGAGTTGAAAAGGAGAGGAATCAGGGAGAGAGAGAAAAAGAAAGAGTGAAATCAGAAGGAGTTGAAAAGGAGAGGAATCAGGGAGAGAGAAAAAGAAAGAGTGAAATAAGGAGTTGAAAAGGAGAGGAAATGTGAAGTGAGAAAAAGAAAGAGAGCAAAAAGAAGGAGTTGAAAAGGAGAGGAGAAGAGAAGAAAAGAAAGGAGAGGTTGAAAAAGAATTCTTCTACAATCTGGAGTGTCAGATTGGCTGAAGAACAGGAGCTGTTTTTCCTCAAGAAGTCTAGGATTGTTAGACTATTGAGAAGACTGACTTGGAGGGTCAGTAGCAAGGTTGTAATTCAAGTTTCAATTAGTGAAATCCTTCAAGGCGAAGGGACTGGACGTAGCCTCGTTAACGGTGAACCAGTATAAAATCTGTGAGTTTTTATTTTTATTTTTATCCGCTGCTAACTCTGTTTTAATTATACATCAAGTTTTGTTTTGAAAGTATTAAAACAGGAAAAGTTTCAAGTTAAGTCAAACACAATTCAACCCCCCCTTCTCGTGTTTGCACCTTCAAAAGTATGTTTTGAGGATTCTAACTCTCATTGAGAAGATGTTACATATTCAATACTATATTAGTTCAAGTGTATGAGTACACTTTGACTGATTTACATCAAAGCTAATAACTCTTTACTGAGATGGTTTTTCATTCATACTTTTTGATGTATTCTTGGCTTTTTCAGAACTTCCATTTTCGTTATGTATTTTTCTCTATGCTATTATTGACCGAACCATTTCATCTTAATACACAGAGGAAATATTCGTTGAGATTTTTCTGTTGGAGGTCCTTTAGGGTCTGACCTTTGTACTTTAGGGTCAAACTTGTGTACTGCATTTGTAGAAAGACAACTTGTATCTTCATGGATTTCAGCAGTTGAACCATTGAAGATAAATCTATCCGTTGAGCTCAGAACTGACTACCAGAAATCACTCATTGAAATTTGTATGAAAACTAGAGGAAACATAGAGTACGATATTAGGGGACAAAATAGTCAGAGTATTGTCTTACAGAGCATCAGAGGAAGCAGATTATGGATGATTATAAGAGGATATAGTGATCAGAGGATGTCTTGAAGATCATCAGATCATTAACTTTTTCCAGAGCGCTGACTTCTCCAGAGGTGTTGACTTGGCAAGATCGTTGACTTTATCGGAGGCATTGACTTTGTAAGAGAGATTACTTTACCAGAGGCATTAACTTTGTCAGAGCGTTGAATTTACCATAGGCATAGGCAATAACTTGCTCGTCACGCTTTTCAGAAGCATAATATTTCTTGTCACGTTTGTCAAAGCCAGAGCTAGATCAATTTTTGTTACGCTTATGTATATGAGCCAGAGGAACATAATTCATGTTGGGTTTATTAGAGGCAACCGAGGTACTACTTTGCTTGTATCCCATAGTCAACTAAAGCTTGTGACAACAAGGGCGCATGTCATCAGACTTACGTTGTTAAGCTGAAGTGAAGTCAACCCTGCAAGCAGCTGAAAAATAAGAGGAAAGTAACTTGGAAGATCACAATGACAAATTAGAGGATGAAAATTTGTCCTACATTTCAAGAATAATTAAGAACATGTGGAACAAGGAAAGAAAACCTTTCCCAAAGAAAAATTTCAAGAAGTTCCAGAATGGTAGAGACATAAATGAAAGGTTGGACAAAAACAAACTAATATGTTATGAGTGCAGAGAACCAGGCCACATCAAAGTTGATTGTCCAAAACTGGACAAAGGAAGATTCAAGAGGAAAAGTGTCAAGACAAAGAAGAAAGATCCGATGGCTACCTGGGATGACTCTGGTGAATCATCTAATGAAGAGGAACAAAAACATGGATCTAATGGCAAGCACTCACTGACTCTAACTCTCACCTTGCCTTTGATTCTAATAGTGAAGATGTTGATGAAGAAAATGAGGTAATTTCTGACCTATCTAGAAAAGAACTTATCAAAGTATCAAATGAATTTTTAAACAAAAATCAAAATACTTCTTTAAAACTTCAGTTTGTTAGAGAAGCCAATAATTTCTTAACAACTAAATACAATTCTCTTAAAACTGATTTTAAAAACTTAAAAAGGGAAAATCAGAATATGAAAGAAATAGTTTTAAAAACATTAGAGGAATATCAGACTATCAAAGAAAATGCTTTAAAAACAAAAGAGGAAAAATTGACTTTGAAAGAAACTGGCTCAAAATCATTAGAGGATAAAATATGCAACTCTGTTAAATATGAAGTTGCCTTTCAGGAATTTCTTGCAAACGACATAGATAGAAGCAAACAAACTTCCATGGTCTATGGTGTCAACAGAAATAAAAAAAAGGCATAGGTTATGTAGAACCAACTGAAAATTCTAAACCTATATTATCCAATGTTGCTTGTTCATATTGTCATAAGAAAGGTCATGACATAACACTTGTCCCATACAAAAAACATGGAAAGATTAGAAAGTAGTCAAAACTAACAAACAAGGACCCAATCAAGTATGGGTATCTAAGGATAAAATTATCTATGTTGCAGATATCCTTAGCAATAAAATTGAAACATCAGTCATGGTGCTCATGACACATGATGGGAGAAAAGTCTATGTTCCAAGACCTAGCCCTCAAGGAAGGAGGATTAATGGGGTTTGAAGTTAATAAAAAAGGTAAGATTATAGGGCATGGAATAGTAGGTAATGGTCCCCTTCACTCTATTAAAAATGCCTTACTTGTCAAAGGATTAATGCATAACCTACTGAGCATAAGTCAATTAAGTGACAATGGTTATGATGTTACCTTTAATCAAAAGTCTTGTAAGGCAATAAGTCAGAAAGATGGATTCGTATTATTTATTGGCCAAAGGAAAAACAATATTTATAAGATAAACCTTTCTGATTTAAACAAACAAGAAGTCAAGTGTCTTTTATCTGTTAATCAGAGCAAATGGTTTGTCACAAAATATTATGGCATGCAAACTTAAAATTAATTTCAACTTTGAAAAAACATGATTTAGTCAGAGGATTGCCTAATCTTAAGAACAAATCAGATGCTCTTTGTGATGCATGTCAGAAGTAGAAACATATAAAATCTTCTTTTTCTTCTAAAACATTGTTTCCACTACTAGACCACTTGAGCTTCTACATATTGATTTATTTTGCCTTGTAAAAACTGCCTTTGTTAGTGGTAAAAAATATATGGACGTGTCATTGTTGATGACTATTCAAGATGGACATGGGTAAAATTCTTAAAACACAAGGATGAGTCACATAGAGTGTTCACTGCCTTCTGCAAACAAATTCAAAATGAAAAATGTGTTTGCATAACAACAATTAGAAGTGATCATGGGGAGAATTTGAAAACAATCTTTTTGAAAACTTCTGTGAAGAGAATGGTATTTTCCATAATTTTTTCTCACATAGAACACCTCAACAAAATGGTGTTGTAGAGAGAAAAAACAAATCTCTTCAAGAAATGATCAGAACCATGATTCATGAAACTAATGTAGCTAAGCATTTATGGGTAGAAGTAGTGAATATTGCTTGGTAAATTCAAATAGAATCTTTATTAGACCTATTCAAAAGAAGACTCTGTTGAATAGGCCTTTGTTAGTGGTAAAAAATATATGGACGTGTCATTGTTGATGACTATTCAAGATGGACATGGGTAAAATTCTTAAAACACAAGGATGAGTCACATAGAGTGTTCACTGCCTTCTGCAAACAAATTCAAAATGAAAAATGTGTTTGCATAACAACAATTAGAAGTGATCATGGGGAGAATTTGAAAACAATCTTTTTGAAAACTTCTGTGAAGAGAATGGTATTTTCCATAATTTTTTCTCACATAGAACACCTCAACAAAATGGTGTTGTAGAGAGAAAAAACAAATCTCTTCAAGAAATGATCAGAACCATGATTCATGAAACTAATGTAGCTAAGCATTTATGGGTAGAAGTAGTGAATATTGCTTGGTAAATTCAAATAGAATCTTTATTAGACCTATTCAAAAGAAGACTCCTTATAAACCGTGGAAAGGAATAAAATCCAACATTTCTAATTTTTGTTAGATTGGATGTACATGTTACATCATGAACACCAAAGAGCAACTTGACAAGTTTGACTCCAAATCTCAAAAGTGTTTCTTTTTGGATATTTTGAAAGGTCTAAAGCCTATAGATTATACAACAAGGAAAATTTGATTGTTGAGGAATCAATACATGTTAGGTTTAATGACAAAAAACTTGACCTTGAAAAGTCAAAGCTAGATGAAGATTGTGCAAGTTCACAAAAATTAGAGGAAGCTGCAAAATCAGAAGAAACAGCCAAATTAGAAGAAGCTGCAAAATCAAAGGAAACAACACCACTAGAGGATATGAAAAATTCAGGAGATATGACTGAGCAATCAAATTAGAATCATCATGAATCTAAATATGGATGGAAATGCCAATCATCTCATCCAGAAACTCTAATCATTAGAAGTGCAACTGCTCATCTAAAAACCATATCATCTGCTGAAGAATCATCACTGTTTGGTCTACTTTCTACAATTGAACCAACAAATATAAATGAAGCATTATCAGATGACAGTTGGATACTGGCTATGAAAGAAGAATTAAATCAATTTAAGAGGAATGATGTATGCAGTCTTGTTCCTAAACCTTCAGAAAAGAAATCCATAGGAACCAAATGGATCTTCAGAAACAAACTGAATGAGAAGGATGAAGTAGTCATAAACAAGGGTCAAACTAGTAGCACAAGAATATTGTCAGCGGGAAGGTATTGAATATACTGAAACTTTTACCCCTGTGGCCAGGTTAGAAGTTATTAGACTTTTACTCTCATTTGTTGTTTATAACAAAATTACTTTATATCAAATGGATATAAAAAGTGCTTTTTTAAAATGATTACATTAATGAAGAAGTGTATGCCAAACAACCCCCTGGGTTTGAGGATATTGAATATCCAGACATGTGTTTAATTAAAGAAATCTTTGTATGGACTGAAACAAACTTCAAGAGCTTGGTATGACATATTAAGCAAGTTTATGCTAAAAAATGATTTTGAAAGAGACCAAGTTGACACTACTTTATTTACAAAATCATCAAAAAATGATCAACTTATTGTTCAAGTTTATGTTGATGATATCATTTTTGGTTCTATTAATGGCAAGCTTTGCCAAGATTTTTCTAAACTAACGCAAAATGAGTTTGAAATGAACATGATGGGGGAATTGAAATTCTTTTTGGGAATTCAAATTCATCCAAATCTAGAGGGAGTACTCATTCACCAAACCAAATACACTAGAGAACTACTTAAAAAGTTTTAAATGGATGATTGTAAGGTTATGGCCACACATATGCATCCAACTTGCTCTTTTGATAAATATGAGACTGGTAAGAAGGTATACCAGAAAGTATACAAAGGAATAATAGGCTCCCTTCTTTACTTGAGTACCTCTATACCTGACATTTTATTTAGTGCGTGTGTGTGCCAGATTCCAATATGATTCTAAAGAATCCCACTTAACAGTAGTTACGAGAATCTTTAGATATCTGAAAGGAACAACTAACCTTGGCTTGTGTTATAAACCTTCCTTTGAGTACAGGTTAGTTAGATTATGTGATGCTGACTATGCTGGAGATAACCTAGAAAGAAAGAGCACAAGTGGAAATACATTTTCCTTGGTGAGAATCTGATCTTCTAGTCGAGCAAAAGACAAGAAACCTTTGCACTATCAACAACAAAAGTAGAATATATATCAGCAGCAAGTTGCAGTACTCAAGTGTTGTGGATGAAACATCAACTTGTAGATTTCCACATTAATGAGAGTAACATTCCTATCTTCTGTGATAACACTTCTACTATATGTTTAACCAAAAATCCTATTTTACATTTCTAGAGCAAAACATATAGAGATCAAACATCATTTCATAAGAGTTTATGTTCAGAAGGATATTTTAGACATAAAATTTGTAGACACAGATCATCAGTGGGCTGACATTTTCATAAAACCCTTGCTGTAGACAGATCTGAATTTATAAAGAAACATCTAAAAATTGTATCTGTTAAAGAATGATGTTGCCTATGAATGTTTGCTTCTGATAAAAATAGAATGATTGGTTAAACATTTGCTTGATGTGCCTCAAAACAAAATTCAATTAAAACAGTTGTGATAATCTATAGATTTCAGTATCTGAATTTTTTTACTGCCTTTCATTACTTTTTTTTTCTGATGACAAAAGGGGGATAAGGTATATGTTTGAAGCACTATTTTTTATAAACAATCAGAATATTATTTTCTGTTTTAAATCAAACATGCATATTCTGAGGGGGGAGCTTTGCTAAACCCTTGTTAATCTATTTTTTTTTAAATTAAAAATTATTCACAAAAATTGATGTTTGTCATCATTAAAAAGGGGGAGATTGTGATATCAAAATTTGTTTAAAGTACTAAAGATCCTACTTATTTTAATGATAACAAAATCAATTTGTGGAAACAATTTTAGACATTAATATTTCATTTAAGTGTGCAGTTCCAAGACCACAATTAATATGGTGGATATAAGAATATATCCTCTAGTGATTGGTCAAGAAGACATGGAAAATTCCTCATTCAAAACTAAATGAAAAAGCGCCTCTAAAACACTGCCTTTGAAGATACAAAGCATTAGATTGCCTCTACCTCTGATGATACAAGAAGGTTTGCCAATATTACATTTAATTCTGATTTAGTTATGCTCTTAGTACATCTTTTGAAGTCTACCTCTGATGAAGCAAAACAGACTATGGGAAAGTCTGCCTCTAGTGAAGCAATCAAGCTTCTGGTCAAAATGCCTCTGATTAGTTGCCTATGATAATTTACCTCTGGTGAAAGTTAATAGTATGGCAAAAGTCTACAATCAGAAAAGTCAACCTTTGGAAAAAGTTAACACATAGGAAGTGCCGACATTTGGAAAAAGTCAATGCCTCTAGTAAAAGTCAATGCTCTGACATGGTTAGTGCCTCTAATAGTCAGCATCTGGTCATTTACCTTTGATTATGGTTTTTGCCTCTGGTCCAACAAACTTGCCTCTGGTCCAGTAAACTTGATTTTGGTGGTTGCCTTTGTCATGTAAGCTTGCCTTTGGTCCAGAAAACTTGTTTATGGTGGTTGCCTCTATTTAATTACACTTACCTCTAGTCATTGCCTCTGGTCTAGTAATTCTGCCTCTAGTCAAGGGAAGTTGATTTTGGTTCGTGCCTCTGGTTAAGAAATCATGCCTCTGATTGGTCTTGCCTTTGGTTCAGTAATTATGCCTCTCGTCTAGTAATTATGCATGTGGTTCTCCCGCGTTTGGTTCATTAAACGTGCCTCTGGTTGTTCCAGCCTATGGTCCAGTGATCATGCATTTGGTTGTTATTTGTCTCTGATCAAGTACAATCTGCTTCATCAAAACTGAAATTCCAAAAACACTTAGAAAAAATTATAAGTCTTAGTTTTATGTTCAACAACTATAATTGAACTCAACGATTATAATTTAAAATGAAGCACCAAGCCGAAGGACAAACAAACCAAGTTGTGAAGTACACAAAACCATACCTTTAAGGACATTCAACTATACTTTGAAGGACAAAGGCAATGCTGCAAAGGCTTTTATAAATTGCACACAATTCTGAGTTCAACGCAGAATTCTAAGTCTCAATTTTATGCTCAACGGCTATAATTGAACTCAACAATTATAATTTAGAAGACAATCAAGCACCAAACTGACGGACAAACAAACTATGTTGTGAAGTACACAAAACCATACCTTGAAGGACATTCAACCATACTTTGAAGGACAAAGGAAATGCTGTAAAGGCTTTTATAAATTGCACACAATTGTGAGTTCAACGCAACATACCAACACACAACAATCCAAACATAAATAGAACCGATCACAATAACTTACAACATTCTTCCAAAGCGAATTAATCTCAAATCAATTAGCACTTACAACATTCTTCCAAAGCGAATTAATCTCAAATCAATTAGCACAAACACTAAGTTAGAAAATTGTCAAATTTATCTAAGTGTTGAGAAACAAAAATATGAGAGTTTATATTACAAATACACTCTAGTTAGAGAGAAAATTCTGAAACCCACAAGCACTCTTTCTTTATAACCAAGCACGGTAGTGGCTGATTGTGTTCCTCAGCGACTTGACGACACTAAGCTGATTAAGTTCGGTAGTGACTGCCCTTTTCCTCAACAGCTTGACAGTACAAAGTTGGAGGTGAGAAGATTGAACACAATCGTTGTGATTAACCAAGTGTTCAAGTGTAAGTTCTAATTATAGTGGATTAGTCCTTCGAAAAATGGGACTAGGCGTAGCTACTAAGTTAGTAGTGAATGAATATAAAGTAGTTTGTGTAAGTTCTAAGTATAGTGGATTTTATCACTTCAGTTTTTTTAAGTTATTCGAAATATTTTCGAATACTGTAAATATAATTCAAACTCTCCTATTTTTTGTGTTTCTTGACCAACAAAGAGAAAAGCTAGGGACATTGTTCTTATAAAAAACTAAATTAAGGGGTGCATGCTGTATTTGTTAGTTAATTAAATCAGTTTGTTACAACAATTAGTTATTTTTCTGTCATCGAAATAAGGTAGTAACATATGTGTATAAAGCTTGTAACTCGTGTGTATAAAGTATATAACACGTGTATATAGAGTTTATAATACATGTGCAATACAATTCACAATATTCATTCGATTCTTTGTTTTACTCTCTAAATATCCTACTTCCCTGTATTGTGAGTGAATGATTCAATTCATAGTGACTTTTAATTCTAACACACATCGCAATACAACCACTATAAAATAAAAATAAAACCTATTGTGATACTTAACTTTTAATGATATCTTTTTATTTGTCACCATAGTTACTTTTAACTACAGATAAAGTGTCACATATTCTCATTTAATATAAATACATTGTGTTAACTTTAAAAAAACTCAAATATTCACATCCAAAAAAATATTCACTTATTCACTCTAACATCTATTCACCCGACAATAGGTTATTTCGATTCTCGTTTTTCCCTATTTCATCAATTTTTTCCCTATTTCATCTAAGAAATTATTAAAGCTTTTCCTGATTTCAATTCTCTTTTTTCTATTAAAGAAGCTTTTTCGATTTTTTTCATTGATTCTCGATTTTCCTTTGAAGAAGCTTTTCCCAATTTCATCATCGTGTTTTTGATTCCATCTTCAATCGATTCCTTCAATTTCCAATTCAAACTCAATGATTTCTTCATTGATTCTCATTTTTACGATTCAGCAATTTTTGATTTACGATTCAAACTCAGCGATTTAGGAATTTACGAGTAAGTGAAATTTTTTCCCCTCTAGCAATTTGCAATGGTCGAATGATTTGATTGATTTTAGTTTTTTATATTTTAAAACTGATTTGAAGTTCTTCTATTTTCATATTTAGAGAAAAGATATTGTTCTTCTATTTTTAAATTAAACTTGCTTTTTGATTTGTATGGTTTCATATGTTTGGATTCTCAATATGTAATGGAATAAAGTTAAACAATATAGTAATATTGGTTCTTTCTATTTTTGAAGGGTTGAATTTTACTACAATTGTTAGCAATTTGATGTGCCACAAATATAATTTAAATTTCAACTTTGAAGATACATTTGTGGCAAATTGTCACTTCCATCTTTTATGTTGCTTCACTTTTTCTTTCTATTCTGCTCTCTATCATAATATTTATATTTTTTAGTCTCTAATTTGCTCTATGATTCGAACAGGTATCATGGAGTTTATCTTGGTGAAGATGTTGATGTTATGGTTATGAGATATGAGCAATTATATGATGCCTTAGAGGACGAGTTTACTCAAGAAGTAGCAATTTTGAGGTCAGTATTTTTATGCTCTAGGTTTAAGACCATACTGCATAATTTATTTTCAAAATCCTTCACATTTTATGTTTGCCTTAATCCCTATTTGAAGCTCATTATCTGATTTTTTTTTTAATTTAGGGAGGTATGAAAGAATTGATATATGTGGTTATAACTTTTCTATTAATTATATGCATATACCCTCAGTACATGATTGATTTCTATCTATATAGTTGCATGTGGTATGGCTAGTTCATTCAACTGCAACATAATATTTATTGTTCATCATGGCATTGGTGTGTGTTTATTATTATTAATTCAACATGGATGCTATACATTGCTGTGAAGCTGCCATGTCTTGGTGATGATGTGTTATATGGCATAAATTATTTTTATTATTTTATCATCATTGCTTTTTTTTAAACAAAATTATATGTTTGGCCACTTTTTATAATGTGCATAAAAATATACATTTTATCAATGTTTGGTCACATATTTGAATATGTTCTTGTCTGTCTGTGACATAAACCCTCATCCTTTTTTCCTGTATTGTACTAATGAGTAGTGTCTTTTTATAAATATTCTATTAGTGGACCAAGACTGGTGATTGGAGCAAAAATGTGTAGTAGATTTTTTCTTCGTTTTGTCCCTATTTTGAATCAATGTTCTTTGGTTCGTTCAGTGTCTTCTTTTCCACAAAAGCTTGAACAAGTTGTTAGAGCTGAAGTAGAAGCAAAAAACTATGTTAAAATTCCTGAACTTATTTCCATGGAGTTGTCCAATTCCTTTCTCTTTTTTATCTTTTTTTTCGTAGAATTTACAAGTGCAAATTATTGATGAAATGTTAAAATCTTTTTATCAGGTATAAAAGATTGACATGCTATAAAACGGAGTCTAATTTTTTCAAGGAAAGAAAATTCTTAGTTTCACATTGATGTTTTCTGTGCTGGGATTCCTTTATCTGCCATGTATTCTTATCTTGTCAATGTGATTGGGTTGACATAAATGAACGTTGTAGAATTGATAATTTAGGCATGACATTAGTCAATTTCAATTATTTGCAAAACACCGGAAATGATGTATGTGATGACCTATTTATTTTGGCCTCTCATGCCAAAAAAGTATTCTATGTGGAGAATAGAAAACAAAATGATTGGTTTGTTGTTGTGCATGCTAAAGTCAGAGATGTCTATGATTTGGGTGATGAGCTGTCTAATGTTGTAGATCAAGGGAATGAACAAGTCTTGCAAGATATAAATGACAATGACTTGATTAGATCAAAGTTGATGATAATCATGATATCATTGAAGTTACAGTATCCATGGAGAACATTCTCCTAAATGATGAGGGTGGTGATGATACAAAGGACGAGAGTAAGGGAGACTTCTTCTAATATATCGAGAAAATTATTTATCAATCCATTTATTTGACTTCTAATTTATTGAAGTTACAAAGGTGTGTAGTTATTTTTGCTCCCTACCATTTTATGTGTTTCATTTAAGGTAGATTATTATTGTGATCGTTTATTTTTTTTTACAACAATTAAAAACTAATTTGGTTTTGGCATATGTAGAAAGTACCATGGGGAAATGCAGAAGGAAGTTGAATCTTACTTAAAATTGTGGCCAATCACAAGACAAAGGGCACTCAATTGATAGCTGTAATGAACTCAACCAAAATAACCACTCTATGTCTGAAGAGGGAAGTCATGTTGAAGCTTAAGATAAATTGTTTTTGTTTCTAGTAGTGCTCTTGCAAATTCACTAGACTTAGTATGGTTGTGTTGATCTAAGACAATTGATATCGAGTGTTTTATGGTTAGCTAATAAGAATATATAATTTAGGTGAAAAGAGAACAAGAGGCTATACACACATGCTAAATGTGTGGGACATGCTGGATGGAAAGTTTATATTGGTGGATGTAGATTCTTTTGGCAATCCTATTGGTTGGAAAGGCAAAACTCTATTAAATGCAATAGGAAGTTTGGTAAGGAGATCCCAATATGCTCCAATCAATTATATTAGCCAGAGTAGGATGTCTGAGTCCTATATTATTGATGTGATTCAACTTATTCATGTGTTGTATAAGTTTTTAAAAGTTCTATTTCGTTTCAAGTTTTATAAATATTTTTTTTGCAGTAATATGTCTAACGAAATTTGGGTTTTGTTAATTATTCATATGATAGAAAAAGTTTTGGTTTGTTCCTGAATTCACCGAGCAAACTGAGAAGATACTAAAGGATAACATGAGGGTTAAATGGAGGCAATTCAAGTATCATTTGAAATCAAACGGATATGACAGTAGTAAGACTGAAGCAGAAATGGCTACCTACATCCCGAACACAAAGATTGATCCTTCTTAGTATGGGGCTTTAGTACATCATTGGTGTTCCATGAATGGACATGTATCTGTATAATGTCATTAATATTTTGTTCGTATAACAATTATTTATCATATGCTTGGTTTGATTGTTGACTTTACTTATTCATTGGATATAGAAAATAACTAACATGAACAAAAAGAATCACACAAAATATGAGGACATACATTGCATGGGAACCAAGAATCTTCCACAACTAATTCATGAGATGGTTTGTCTCTTTCGGTGTTTCTTAATTAATTTCAGTACAAATATGATGGTTGACATTCTTGTTACTAATGTTAGATGACAAAAGCTAGAGGAAAGCAATCATCACGAGCACAAATTTACATTAATACTCGAACTTGACAAGATGGAAGCATTGTTACTGAAAAGGCAGCTGATGTAATTGTAAGAATTTTACTTTGACGATAAATTTGAAATAACTCATTCTCATAATCTTACTGTCACAACTCACAAATAGATTGTGTGCCTAATTTTATTTTCTAGCTCGTGTTATTAGATTTCATGAATTAGCCTTATTGTGCCTAACTTTCAAAACTGGAATGTGTTATGAAAGTTTCTTTTGATGTATAATAACAAAAGTCTTATTGTGGCAAACATGCATGATGAATAATTTCAGAATATTCTCTCTCCTTTTCTTACGTTAACTTATGTTTTCAAGTTAATGCAAATTTTAAGACAGTGATCTTTCTTTTTTTTATTTCTAAGTTGTCCATTAAAGAATGCAAAGTTTCATGTTGTTAAATGTTGTAATTAACTATGACACTTTGTGTTAAATGTAGGAAGAATTAAAGAAGCATATGGTAGCGGAGGTAGAAAGCTCAAATAGTCCTCAAACCAGTCAAGATTCTACAAACGGGAGGAATGATATTTACTCAAAAGTTAAAGGGCCTGAAAAAAGAGAACGTGTGCGTTTAATTTCTTGGCAAGATTCCTCAACATGCAAGTTCTAGCTCTAACACTCATGCTAACCATAGAGTTAGAACATTGGAGAATTTGCTTGGAAATCTTGTTTCTGTTCTCCAAATACAGTTTTATGAAGATCCACAAATTAATGAGGTTTTACAAGCTGTAGCTGGACAAGTATAATTTATGTCTAATGATAATTGATGACTATTAACATTATGTCACAAACATTTTGATTTTTGGTGGTTCTATTGAATAGGTGAATGGAGATAGTGAAGTATAATAAAGAATACTATTTCCAACATTTGGTATGGTTTTGGGTTTCACATTTTGTGTTTTGAACATAAGTGTGGTTGAATATTTGCTTGTTGAACACTTGCAAATAAACAATTTTATAACAAAAGTTATTGCAAAGAAGTGATTCTTTTGTAACTTTTATCTATCTGATTCTTTATTAACATATGGAACTAGAGGGACAAGATGAGTTCATTATTTTTTATTATCTATGATTAGATGTTTTTCTTCCCAACAATAGTCTATGTTTTTCCTTACAAAATTTATTTGTGTGTGATACAGCAATAAATAAACAACTGTTATTTTTCAAATGTAGGTTTGAGATCCCTTTACTTGATCATTTTGGAGGGTATGTCAGAATTGAAGTACTTACAGATAATTGTTGACTTTGTCTGTTGATATACCATGGCTGGTGCATGAATTTCTGTTGATTAATTATTTGATTTCACTTAGCAAAACAGGTTTGGTTGTTATCTCTTCGCGTGTGTGTAAATCAAGTTCAGTCAGTCCAGTTTCACTCTCTAGTTATTAGTTAATTTTGCACAAGCTCCCCACATGCCCAAAGATTGGCAGAAACAATGGCAAATGTAAAATCTGGTCAATCTATCATCTGCACTGGGTTAGGAAAGGTGCCTCACACCACCGTAAGCATTGTCATGATACTTCAGACTGTCTTTCAGCATAGAGGAATTGGGATTTGCATTGGGATGAATTTGGGACATTTTGATCAAAATCTGTAAGGTTGATCCTTGATACTTGAATATCCAATAAATTTTTTGGTTTTACTATCCTTTAATTATAACTTACCCTATATACATCCAGTTCAATAAACATAATCATAATTTAGTGGTATGGTTTGGATTAATGTATCCAACTGCCACCTAGCCAGATGTAATTGATATAGAGGTGCAATGCAAAGGTAGGACTAGGAGTAAGGTATTCAAGTTAAAGAAATGGTATAGTTAGTTACTTAGTGAATCAATTCATTAAAAATAGATTCAACAACATATGAATCAATTCATGAATCATATTTTTCATCAATGAAATCAACTTACAAAGAGCATGTATCCATGGCTCCTTGATGAATAGATTCAAACATTCTTATGAATCAATTTAGTGCAGTAAAATTTCTAAAAAATCATTTAAAAACATGTTATAATATCCCAAAATGAGAATGCAACTTAATACTATATAACTTTTAAACATGTTCTAAAAGTATTATAACGATCTATGCAATTGTAAACAAGAATGACATGTTTATACGACAATTAGGATAATTTTTTAAAATAAAAAATTGTATGCAAAAACATCATTTTTAGAAAATAACATTTCAAACTATGTTGGCACTGAGACCCTACTAATTACTTGTAGCCTAATTAAAATTAGAAAAAGAATAAGATATACAAAAATATGAGGAGACTAGGTTAAAAACCCACAAAAATTACGAAAATATAACATTAGGCAATCAATATTGATCATGGAAAAAAAATCCTTTTGCAATAAAGGGGGAACACTATATGATCAACTAGAACAAAAATTAAAATATGTCAAAAGAAGCCAAAAATTGGAAAACAGATTACTATTATTCAATCTATAAATTTATAATTTTTTAATAGTAAACCAAAAATTTGAAAAAATTTCGTTAAGACACTATTTGTTTAGGACAATTTCATGTAAACATGAATAAAGATTTCAATAAGAATTAAGTTACATCTTAGTTATTTATTTCATAATTTTTTATATAAAGGTGTTTATTTCATAACCTTTTAAAAAAATAAGATAGTGTCAGTTTTTTAATCGGGTATTAGCCCATCTTCGATAATTTAATGTTGTTGCATGTTTAAAGATAAATTCGAATTCAAGATACTAATTAAGTTAAAAAATATTTGAATCATCTCAATAAAGGAAATATGCATCATACAATCCACTTTTTTGTTAGATGAAGTTGGTGAGATGAACTTAATTTTTTACTTATATATAAACAATTGCAAAATATATTTGAAGAACTTCGTAAGAAAGATAAAAATATGACAAAATTAATAGTTTATCAAAAGGTAATGATTCTTAATTTAGAAAATCAAGTTTTAAATCTAGAAAAAGATTTATCCAAAGCTTGGAAGGAATCTCAATAAGCTACTCAAATTGTACAATGTTCACATTATTTGTCTCATTGTGAAAATTGTGCTTGCTTTGAAAGACCAAATTCCTAAACATGAAATAGAGGCGGAAATTTCAAAAATTCTCATTCATGAGAAACACTTTGGTAAAATTAAAAACTCTTTCAAAAAATATTATCACAAGTCTAAGAAATAAAATTTATTTCATATTACTTACTTCTATTGTGATAAAAAAGGACACACATACTCCAAATATTTTATAAAAAAAAGTTGTTGTAGCAAGTGAAAAGGATAAGAGACAAGTTTCCGTTACAAATCATCTAGGACCCAACCAAAATTTGGCACCTATAACTACCAAATAATTGTGTGGCAAATATATTTGCAAACATTAAAGAAGAAGTAGATGTTCCAACCATTTGAATGTGACTTATCAAATTCAAATTTGTGTTTTTAAAAAGTATGATCACCTGTATAAAATAACTTAAAGGAAAAATTTCAAATTGCAAATAAATTTAGTTGTACATTAGTTACATAATTCTTCAAAGGTATCTTTAACTTCTTTTGTTGAAATTATTGAAGTATGCATACTCAATTAGTTCCTTAATTTTTCTTAAAATGGGTCATACATGAAATGAGTGTATTTAATGTTTTTAAGCCTTGTTTGTTGATAAAAATGTGTTTAAATTGTTAATCATAACATTTGTTGTTTAGATTATGCAAATATCTTGATAAATTTGTATTTTTGTATTTAATATATCTATAAGTCAATTTACATATACTATGAATTAACTTAACAACAATTTTTAAAAATTTGAAGTATCACAAGTGAACATAAGTCAACTTATGATAGGTATTGATGTACTTGACTGATAAAGATGGTTGAACTTTCAATCATGATCTGCTCTTCGTTATCAGAGTGGAGTGGTACCTGCAAACATTACATTTCAACTCTGAAGTAAATGACTATTTGAGGAGAGTGAAAAATATGTTGAAATAGATAATGTACCTATACGTGTGTTTATAGGGTGAGGGATGAGTTCGTTGAGGATAAGAACATTATTGTTCGACGAGATAGTTATCATGATTCATGCATTTGTTTGCTCCAAACTGTTATGATTAAGTCTGGTTGTTGTCATATGGTTCTTTTTTAGTACAGTCCTGGAGTATGTTGCATTCAGTGACGATCACCACAAAAGATACAAGACTCCCCCGACACAACATCCTAACCAGAACTTACATCTGCATTAGCAAAGTATGCCATAGTTCATTTTCGTCTCCAAACAAACCAAGTCCTCCACGGAAATAACAAGGCTTGGAATCTCCACACAGTCACTGTCATATCCCTTTGACATCGCCCTTACACATGTACGATTCTCCCGGGGTCATTTTCTCTTTATCGCGATCCCATACATGTGTTTGTCTCCTCTCCCCCGGATGCATGTGAATCTCATCTCTTTGAGGTTGTCGAAAGAACGGTGTGCACATGGGACAAATAGTCACTAACCTCCCTCTATCGTCTATCATACCGACTCTCTTCCTCTCTAAAACACGGTCAACTGGAATTGGGAACTTCATCACTCTATTTGTCACATTCACATGAAAGGTACTAACTTTGATGGTCATCGTCTCCAATACCAACCCTGTTTGGTAGCTCTTCCTAAAGTTGGGTCAAAACTCCAAGACGACGTATTATTGCGGTCATGTTGTGAGGTTTGGAAGAGTGTAATCCCTCATTGCCTAAGGGAGTTGGCGTATAGCCCAAACAAAAGTCAGGTTTGAAAGAGTGTAATCCCTTATTGCCTAAGAGGGTTGGCATATAGCCCAAACAAAAATCACAACAAGAGTCACCAACTGAAAATAAAAGTTATCCTCGTACATAGCAAATAACATAAAAGTGTAAGTAATTATATTGTTATAAAGAACATTATAAAAACAAGTACATGCCTTTATCTCAATAACAATTTCAAGTTCTCATGTAACTCTTACATGTCAATGTACATGATTTTGGAATATATAACTCTTGACAAATGTCGTGAATCTTAAATGTACAGTCTCTTACAAACCAATATGATTTACAAAAGTACAATCTCTCACAGACTAGCACAATGATGCCTATCACAGGTAGAGCTGTCAATTTGTCAAGCCCCCTCTATATTGGCCTCAGCCCACATATTAGATGGGATCAAAAAACCTTATAATAAAAAGGTCTATTAAAAGAAATCTCCCAATGTAAAAAAGCCCACAAATTTATGTGGGCTTAGAGGGCCCATAGGCCCATTAAAAAAATCAATTATTTTTTTGAAATAAAAAATATTTCAATTTTTTTTATTTTTTTTTCCGAATTTTTTTGTGATTTTTTTCCACTTGCACCCATTAAAAAATCAATTATTTTTTTAAAATAAAAATTATTTCAATTTTTTTTTTCTGAATATTTTTTTCGGTTTATTTTTTATTTTTTTCCACTTGCATCCCTTCATAGCACATTTCCAATTAAATTTGAAATCTTTATCTAACACAAGATGCACATTGTTCCTTCAAAATTATCGAAAAAAATCTTAAAGATGCACGTTGTTCCTTCAAGATGAAAACATGAAATGCGCCATAGACCCAAAAACTAAAAAATAGAGGATTGGGACAAATAAGAAGAGCTTAAAATTTGGAGCCTTAATTGTTCCTTCATTAAGAGGAGCTTACAATTTGGAGCCTAATAAGAAGTTTATTAAAGGGAATTTTGAGATTATGAGCTTTTTTGACAGCTCTAATCAGAGGCCATCACGACTCAATAATCCCCACAAAGATAAGGTGGGTTTATTCTCGACGACCAACCCCCACGACCCATCACAATCACCATGTAACCATGATATACATGTGCATATAATTCCCCATATAAGCAATGCAACATTAAATTATTTACTAATTAACATATGCATTTACTTCATGACATATTAAAATAGTAACAAGTATCTCAACTTCGAGCAAATCTCATTTGGCATGTTCAATTATGACATATCCACACATATATAATAGCAACAAGTATATCAACTTAGAGCATTCATATATAACATGTTCACTTAGCACATGTATGAATATATGTCATATAGAACAAACATCATCATTTCATATAGACATGTTAAGTACTTAATCTAGAAAGTTGGAAGGTGCCCTTACCTTCTTTAAATTCCGTAAACATCACAGCATGATTTAAATTCGGATTTTAACACACTTTCAATCATTAATTAGCGTATATTAGTACTAACCAAATTCAAGGTATTAATCCAAATTGATTTAATGGTTAACTTCAACTAGAGTTTACTTCCTTAGTTAAAACTGCTATATATGATTCATATTTTGTGGAACATGGATACCTTTTAAGAAAACCTTTCTTAAATAAATGGCTATTATTTGAGTCCTCAAAATGTTACATACCAAACTAATCCTTAAAGTATATTATTAGTATAAAATATTTTTATTTCAAAGATAAACTTTATTTAGAAAGCAAGAAAATTTTGTAAGTACACTTCAAAAGTTTATAAGTTAAAAAAAATTTAGCATGTAAATCATAACTTTGCGATTTTTGTTAAAATATCAAACGATGTTGGATTTTGAAAAACAAACACTCCAACTAAAGATTAGGACGTCTAGTTTCTGAAAATAATTTTTCTGTGTTCCATTAGCCAGAAAAAGCAATTTTCATATTAAAGACCCAGATGTTAGAAACCTATTTCTTTTTTATCTTGTAAAATTAAGGATCACTTTAAATTATCTATACATAACTAAATACCATAAAATTTATGCTTAAAATTTGAAGATTTATTCTAGTTTCATTTCCATAACGAATTACTTAAAAAGGACAAATAAATTTGAAGTTATGACCAAAACAATGAACTTAGTCACTTAATGACATGTTTACTCATCAATATCTTCACTATACATCCTTTTGAAAATCCATAACTTTAAGTGAAATTTTTTTTCAAGAAACCTCATCTCCAAATTTGAGGTAATTAATTTTATTAAATTCCATCACTAAAACTGTTCTAGCCTAACTTAATTAAAACGAAATATTTACTATGATTGAATTGAAAAATTATTTTAGACATGTTCCCAAGACATTTCTAAAACACCTATTTTTGTGACAAACCCTAACATATTAAATGGTATTATAAAATTTATTTTCTTCAAAAACTCAAATTTATCATGCAGTAAGAAATTATATTGCACCCAAGTTTCAAAAACAGTTTTTCTCCAGAATCAACAACTTTACAGGTATGAAGTTCAATAATTTTTAGAGCACAAAAATGAAGTAGAAAAATTACAATAGTTTTTGTGGTGGTAAATAACTTGTCTTGAAACACTATAATATTTATTTTGCTAAAAAAATTCTTAATCAATAATTTTTTAAAATTCGTACACTGAAGTTTTTTTACCTAAAAAATTTCCTGAATCACTTTCACACACTCAAACATTCATGCATGAAAAATTTAAGACTTGATCATGAAGTTTTCTCAAGAAAAATGAACATGCATATCATGATCAATCCATTTTTAGGTATATTAAAAAAAAAAATCAAGGTTTCCCCTTTTTCTGCTCTTCAACATTTGATTGAAATGATTCTCTTTACTAACAACAACAATTTTATTTTCTCATCAATCAAATTGAAAACTCATAAATTTACATGCAAACTCCAAATCACATTTTTTTGACGATCAAGTGTTGAGTTATTGAAATTACACTTATAAAAATCATGATCAAGCTTCAAAAATCAACATGCAAAGACTAGATCAAACATGCAAAGCTTGAAAAAGGTTTTAAATGAAACTCTAATGTATAAGATCATCTTGGATCATTAAAATGAGAAGAAAAAGTTAAAACTTTCCTTAAGGAGTGTGGTTCAGCCTTCAACCACAAAGGGGAGAAGAATTATTATTTTTTGTTAAACTACCTAGTTCACTAGATAGAGGAGATCAAGATGATGATTTTTGGTGTTGAAAGTTTTGTGTTTTGAATCTTTGTTCTAAGACATGCAAGGGTTTGAAGATGGAAGAGTTTTAGTTTTGCTCCATTTTTCTTTGAAGAAGAAGGATGAGCAAGAAGAAGAGAGAAAAATGATGATGATGAAGTGAGGTAATGATAATTTTTTTGAAGTATTAGGTGGCAGTGGTTTGGCCACCCTTCACTTTTATAGAGAGAAATTTTTTCTCTCTTTATTTCTTAGTTTGGTTAATTGTTATTCCCTCTATCTTGTGATTCAATTGTGAAATAAAATTTTCTTAGAATAAATGACTATAAATTTTTAATGTACTTTTTTTTTTTTAATTTTACTATTTAATTAATACTACTTGTATCACTTCTAATTCTAATGTAACACTACACTAAAATATGGATTTCATAGTGCACCTTTAACAGCGGTTGTTAAGTAAAAGCGTTGTTGTATTATATTTTAAAAATATTCGGAGTCTTAGACAACGCTTTTTTGAAAAACATTGTCGTATGTGCATATCTTTTAAAGCGCTTTTTCAAAAAACACTGTCATAAGTACTGATACGTATATAATAACAAAACCTTTGATAACGGTTTTATAAAAACACTGTCATAGATATAATAACGTCTTTTAAAGAACTTTTGCTATAAGCGTTGTCATAGGGTCATAATCATTTAAAAGCGTTTTATAAAAAATGTTGTTAAGCCTATAGGGTCTAGACCAATCGCATTCTTTTTTCTTCTTTTAAAACTAGGGTTTTTATTAATTTTTTTTAATGAAGTTTTTTGTTAGTTTTTTTATATAACCTTTATATGTTTAGAGAAAAAAAAAGGGAGAAACCTTGTTAATAACCCTCATAAACCTCCTTCAAAATATCTTGCTTCAGAATACTCTCTTTCAAACTATCCCCTTCAACCTTTGTCACTGAAAATCCATCTGAACCTTAAACGAAAAAACCACCATAATCCATAACACATATTGAACTCTTCGGCCTCGGCTTCAACGTGCGCTAAACTCTCCGACCTCTCAGATTTGACATCATTCGCTCTCTATCGCTTGCTCGATCTGTCTCTCCCTCCCTTTCTGTACCACCATAAATTAATTGTCTAGAATATAACTTGAGCGTTAGCATAATTCGACAAAAGAGATGGTTAATACAAATTCTGACACAAAGTCATGCAAATATATTAATACACATACTAATCTTTCAAAATAAAGAGCAAAATAATATGGAGTACATAACACATCCATGGTTCAAAATAATCTCTAAAAAGTTTAACCAAACTATAGCTAAATTGCTATGTTTAATTTCTTCAACTCTTGATATAAGTCTTTTCACCTGTAAAACATTTAAATAACGTGGAATGAGATTACATCTCAGTGTGTCCCAAGGAATAAAACCAAATCAATTAACATTCTAATTCAAAGATATATTTATCTTCTGAGTTTCTCTTCCTTTACAGTTACTTCTGAGTTACCCCTTCTATGTATAGTATTGGCTCTTTCTAAGTATTTAAGTCATTAGATGTGAGTAATCTAATAACTTAAAATCTACCTAACAAGCATGTCATAAAGACTACATTAGTTTTACTAATGCCCTCTTCTTGTTAGTAACTGTATTTTGGTATGATTGGACATAATTACATCTGTAAGTGATGTCCCATTTACCCTCGCTTTCGTTATATACGGAGAATTCATCAAGCTAGAATGAATCTTATACTTCTCACCTTAATCAAACATCTAGTACCTATATATAACAATACACACACACACACACACACATATAACATCATCTATTAATAAATATATTAAAGACTACTACACAGTCAACCTTGAAAATTCTTTCGATAACATATACTATTAAGTCAATTATATCATACTAATCATATAATGTAAAATGAAAATCAAGGGAACATGTTTAAGATAGATTTTTCCCAAAACAGCCCCAAATTGATGTTATAACAATGCAAAACTGAGCTTAACTGCAAAGTCAACTGTCAGGAACTTATAAGTATCAAAGTTGAGTAAATGAGCACTCTTTGGAAAGCTTATGATATCTAGTTTATAGATAATATTTTATTTTATTTTCAAACTAAACCTCCAATTCTTGCCATTTATCAAAACAATACACAAGGTCAGAAAAACAGGACAACAACTCTTGTCAAACTTGTAACCAATTTTTAAGCATCAATACTCAATTAAACATCACAAAGTTTGTACTCAAATTGAAGGTAATTGAGTCTAGTTTCCAGAAAACTAATAATCATTCAAAACTAAGGTCTAGAGAAAATGTTATGACCAAAATATCACACATATGTCCTGCGAATTTTAAGTTAACAACACTCATTCAATCACACTAATTTTCTAATGAATCTTTGCAAGCACTAATGCTACAAATTATGAATAAATCAAGCAATGAATACATCAAAACAGCATCACAATGTCAATTTACTCAAACTAATTTGTCACAATAGTGAAATTCAAGGTCTTTAATTTCAAACACATCAAAAGAGCATATTTTCATGTCATCAAGGAAACTCAATTCTACAATAATCTATTCCTCAATTTCAGTCATAAAATTGTACATGCATAAACTATTTTTACCATCTATTTCAAAACCCATAAATCTAACCAAAATAAAAAAATAAAAATCCATTTCTTCATTTCAAATCCCAAATCTCTAACCAATGGTAAACATTATCTCATACATGCATCAAGGAAAATAGAAAAAAGGGAAACCCACCTCTAGATTTCCAAAAGGATTGAGAAGATGATGATACTCTTAACTATTTCTACCTTGAATTCTAGCAAAAAATGCACTTTTCTTTTTTTTTTTCTTTTTCTTATTTTGTCAATGTTTTTTTTTCTCCTTCTCTTCTTTTCTCTCTTACCCTTTCTTCCTCTCCCTCTTTGTGTTTCTTGTTTATGTCCTCCTCCCTTCTTCTTATTTTTGTTTTTCTTTTCTTTTTTGTTTTTCTTTTCTTCTTCTCTTAGTTTTGTAATTTCCCCCCTTCTCTTTGCTTTCTTTCTTTCTTATTATTATTACAAATTATAATTGTATACTAATAAGTAAAACATAAAAAAAGGAAGAAATGGTTGATTAATTTATGTGCTTACCCTATTTTCTTTTTGCAGATTTGATTGGAATCCTAAAATTTCAAATCCAAATTCTCTAAGGCATTCTACATCACAAGTAAGAACTTGATTCGCCATCGTGACATTCTCCTTCTTTATGGTTGTGTGTTATTCTTCCATTTAATTCTCTTTAATTGATTACAAAAACTAAAAACCCAAATTTTATTTTGAAACCCTAACTTTTCCTCTGTGTATGTTTTTGTTGCAATAGGCAAGTCGTGGGAAAGTTTCAAAAGAGTTAATTAACCGTTTTATGAGTATTCTTGGGCACTTGATGCAACTGAGAACATTAAAGGTATTGCAGTTGTTAAATATAAACAAATAACCTTTCACTATCAGTTGTGTCTGATTTCAACTTTAGTCCCAATGCATCACTTTTAGGGTATTTCAGAGAAAAACAAGCATGAAGGGTTATATTGTCAGATTCCAAATTTTAGTATTCTCAAGTAGTTTTTCTAACTGTTATTCAGTTGAGGCATTTTTAGATCAAGTCATGAAGGCTAAGGAAATGAAAATAGACAAGTAATGAGTTCTAGGCCTATTCATAAATCCTAGAACTAGGATAGTTATGTCTTAATTTTAATAATTAGATGCCTCAAAATTTTGATGTGTTGATGTTACAATGTTTTCTAAGCAAACAAAACAAATTTATGTTGGTATTGTCTTTCTTTCTTTCAAGTTTCTAATACTTTGCAGCACTCGTCTTTAGAATGCAAGGGGCGATGGAACAACATGATGACTACTTGGAGTTGTTTGTGATCTCAAATTATCTCATCTGCCACCAGTAGCTATTGTTCCGTTGGGCACCGAAAATAATCTACCTTTTGTGTTTTGTTGGGTAAGAAACTTTGAATTACATCTGTACATGTAAAAACATTATGCTTTTTTCTACCACTATCTTGATAGTATGAGGTTTAAGATCTATAGTTTTTACATCAATAGATTTTATTGTGTTGGTGTAGTTTTTCTTGTTTTAAGATATATGGAACATATTACAATGTTGGTTGATTATTGAGATTCTTGCATGTACCATTTACTAGGTTTCAAATTTCATCCCATGTTCCCTGTATATATAAAGATTTGTGGTTCTATAATGCTTTTCAATTTCTTATGGAAGTTGAGAAAGTTTTTGGCAGTAAATATGATTTTGATGGTAAATAATGAAACACATCTTTTTTCTGCCATTGATAGCACAGATGACTTGCATAGTAGGCTATTTGGATTTCGTTTTAGGTTTTATGATTTTGGCTTATAGATCTTCACTATGCAGAGTTTGTCTCTATTTCTAAATGTTGAATTTCTTTCTATCCAGGTAGGAATTTGATAAAAATTATTACTCAATTTGCTTAGATAGTTTAAAACAATCATATGAAATATGTTGTTATATTCGCGTAATTTTCGTGCAAAACACATAATTTCATTTGTCTAAATAGGCAAATATAATATGATTTTCTAATGCAGGAACATAGGACAACTTGCAAAAGTGAATTTCATGCAAAGATAAGGTCAATGGCAAGACCTAGACATACCTTCCAGGTAAATCATTTTTATATTTTATCTATAAATCTTTATTAAACCATACAAAAGTGAATATTTAAAAAATATACAGCTAAGTAAAAACAATTTTTTCAACTTCACAGAGATAAAATATTTTGACAGTATATTGTACTTTTGAAAAAAAATCATGAGAAAAAATCATTATAATTTATATAGCCAAAGTAAGTTAGTAATTCTTCATATTGTTCATTATTGCAGTGGATGTCGTTTGTAGAATACACAGCTCGACCATTCATCCAAAAGAGTGATATTTTGAAGTATATGAACGATATTTGTTTGGCTAAGATTGACGTGCAATATTCTGGATATGCTCATATATCTACTTCATCAAACTTCTCCGAGCAGCAGTGTTATTTGTACATGAATACCTGAGATTTGAAAAGGCCCAATTCTTGAAAAGCATCATCAAAAGGTTAAAAAATTAGATAGGATATTCAATCTTGGTTACATTGTAATGTTTGAAAAACTATGAAGCATATGTACTTCTAAAATACGGAAGTATATGAAGGTGCAAACACGAGAAGGGGGGTTGAATTGTGTTTGTCAAACTTGATTACTTTTGCTGTTTTGTTGAATGTTAATGTGAATTATTCGATATATAACTAATCAGATTCAGGAGCGGATAATAATAATATAATAACACAACAATTTATACTGGTTCACCGTTAACTAGGCTACGTCCAGTCCCTTCCTTTAGAAGGCCTTTTCACTAATTCAAACTCCTTTGAATTACAACACCACTGACCCTACAAGCCAGTCTTCCCAAACAGCTTGACAACCCCAGACTTTTGAGGAACAACAACACCTTGACTAAACCAGCCAAGTCTTCTCAAACAGTCTGACAATCCCAGACTTTTGAGGAACTTCACAACCTTAAACCTACAAGCTAAGTCTTTTTCTAACAACCTGACAACCCCAGATTTTAGAAGAAACTTCAACACTATAGGATTTAATATAAGGGATCGAAATTAGAATTGAGTAATTACTTCTGGAAAGTTGATACTCACAATATGCTTAAAGTGAACTAGAGTGTTTGCTTCTGAATAATTTATGATGATGATTAGCTTCACACTCTAAGAAAAGAACACTTAGAAAATATTTATCTTTTAAGCATGTGTTTCTCTCCTTTGAACTCTCTGAATACTTATGAATTTTTGCTTGAGTTCTTCTATTTTTCGATGCTTTATTCTTCAGCATTAAGCCTCTATTTATAGTTGAAATTAGGACTTCACTGATGCTTTACTTCTGGAGTGTATTTCGATTAATCTGTTTTGAGAATATTCTGGAGTAGTTTGCTCAGATTTTTTTTTGAGTCTTTTGCTCACTGATGCTTTACTTCTAGAGTGTATTTCAATTTACCTATTTTGAGCATTTTGCTCCGCTTCTGTTTTGAGCATTTTTCTCTGATTCTGTTTTGAGCATATTTTTAGCTAGATTCTGTTTCTCGAGTCTTTTACTCCAATTCTGTTTTGAGCATTTTTCTCTAACATATTCCTCTGACAGATTCCTCTAATGATCATTCTCTGGTGACGTCATCCTCTGATTTCTACTTCTGGTGACGTCATCTTCTGGTGACATCATCCTCTGATTCTCTGCTTCTAGTGACATCCTCTGGTGACGTCATCCTCTGATTTTTGCTTCTGGTAACGTCGTCCTCTGATCTATTCTTCTGGTGACATTTTTCATTCTTCTTCTAAGTCAAATATGTTATTTTCATAAAATACATTTGTTAACATCAAAACTTTAATTGCAATAACCAACTTGGTTCAAACAGTATATGTATCAGGTACTTACGCGGCTATGATACTTGTATCGTACTCGTGAGTACACTGATTTCACAATATATTTTACTAATAGTAATTTTTCTTTTGTTGATGTCATTCCCAACCTTTCATGTGTGAGTTTTATCATTCAAATATGTAGTTCCTAGCCATTTATGATAATTTGTTGATCAACCTACTTTGCATTTAATAGATGAGAAGTTTGTCTATTATTTATATTAGTTAATTAAAATTTGCAATCATGTTTTTAGGTGGGATGAACAAAGGAAGTAGCTTTCAGCATCACGAATACCTTACGACCCACCCATGTTTTATCTATTAGTTTATTGCTACTTTTATCAAATATTCTTTATATTGTTCATTTCTTGTCACAAACAATTGCGTAATTATATGCTCTTATTTTCTGTTATTCTCGTTAAATTCCAAAGTTCTACATATGATATAATTATAAGAGTTTAGATACTTATAAGTTATAATAATTGATCCATGGAGTTGGCTTAACAAAAGCGCTATAAAAGTTCTATTAAACACTTACGATAGTGTTTTTTTAGAAAAAACGCTATTAAATACTTACGACAGCGCTTTTTAGAAAAAAAACAATATTAAATATCTACGACTGCGCTTTTTAGAAAGAAAAAAAAAGCTTTAAGATATCACCTACGACAACGCTTTTTTCCGACAATGCTTTTTTCCAAAAAGCGCTATAAAATCCTACCTACGACAGCGCTTTTAAAAAAAACGCTATTATATATCACCTACAACAACGATTTTTATATTAGCGTTGTTATATCTTTTAACAGCATTACATACTATATGCTTAAAAGTGTTGTTAAATGCATAAAAAAAAACGTTGTTAAAGCCTAATTTTAGTGTAGTGTAATATCTTTTTTCTATGCATTTATAACATTGATAATACACCGATAACTAACAACGATAATTTAGCAAAAATAATTTTCTCTCTTTCGTTTATACATTTTTTTTAATATATGTAAAATAATCAAATGACTGAGTTATTATAGAACGAATGAAGTAGTATTCTCATACCTACCACCATACTACTTACTATTCATCTTGGTTTCTCATGATTACTATGTAAAATTTTAATTTATGTTTAGTCTAATCTCGTTATCTCATATTTCCCACTTAGTCAATTACATAATATTAGTGTAAAATTCGTCTTCTAGCTATTTTTCTCGCATACATTTTTTTTCTTGTTAAATAGTATCAATGATAATTCTTAATAATTAAATTATTAAACTTGTCAAATAGTTGCTCTCCCAGTGATAAAAATTATTTAACCCTTTCAAAACATTTGAACAAATTTTATGAAATCTCAATTTAATTCTCGTCGAATTCTGAATTCGTTTAAAAATTAAACAATGAGTAATCCTTATCAATTTTTTTTAAAAAAATAATAAAATCTATTTTCGAGGATTTAAAAAATAATATTACTTTTATGGTTAAATATATTTAGTCCTTATAAAATTTAAACTTTCAATTTTAGTCTATTTAAAATAAAAATATAATTTTAGTCCCTATAAAATTATCATGAATGCAGTTTTAGTGTTTGTTGTTAAGTGAATATACATTTTTTAATGAATTTTTGAAGATACGCTCACAACATTATAAAAAGTTGCTCGATAAACAATGAACTCAAAATTTAATTTATAGGTCCATATTTTCGTTTTTTTTTATCTTCAAGTTTTTACATTTAAAAAGGCTAAAATATAGATTTAGTCCTTTCATTTGACCAAATCCTCAACTTTGGCCCTCTATTTTTTTTTAGCAATTTTTGTTCCCTCATTTTTAAAATTGTTGACATTTGATCTCGCTTTCTCAATTTGAATTTCAATTTGATGAAGTGGTAATCACTTTAATGATGTGTATATGATGATTAAAAATATCATCGTGATATAGAGCTTGAATTTAATATTAAATTAAATAATACCACTTTAATAATTTTTAAAAACTAAATATTTTTTTAAATTTTTTTTTTACCTTTAAAATATATGATAATAAAAAAAATATTTTTTTTAAATTACTTTTTTTTGTTTTAAAGTTTCCTGAAAATAAATTTTTTAAAATAAATACTTTTCTTTTGTTTTAAAATTTTCAAAAAAAATCAAAAAGTTAAAAAAATTACTTTATTTTTTTCTGTAAAGTAAATTATTTTTTTTCTTTTTGATTTATTTTGAAATTTTTAAAGCAAATGAAAAGTCATTTTTTAAAAAAATTAATTTTTTATTGTTTAAAAAAATGATTTTTTTAATTTTCAGAAAATTCTCAAATACAAAAATTTATTTATATTTTATAAATGATGAAAGTGATATTATTAAATTAAAATTCCACGTTTCCATGATTTCCAACATCATCATATACACATGACTAAAATGATGTGTCATCAAATTGAAATTCAAACCGAGAAGAGGAACCAAATATCTACGATTTTAAAAAATTTGGACCAAAGTTGTGGAAAAAAATTGGAGCCAAAATTTTGGATTTGGTGAAATGGGGAGGCAAAACTGCATTTTAGCTTTTATTATTATTTTGGATTTGGTAAAATGTGACCTCCTACTACATAGAAAAAATTTACCCGTGGTCGCAGAGTAGAGACGCGAGAAGGTAAAAAAATAAGGTATTTCGATATATATTTTTCAATGTAGAGATATTTTGATGACTTTTTCAATATGAGAGTATTTCGGTATATAAATAAAATAACCTAAAATTTAAGATACATCAATTAAAATATTTTTCCTATTCAGTGACATATATTGACACCAAATATTTAAGAGAAATAATCAAACTCAGCAATTAAAGTTAATACATTATCTTTTTTTTTAGGTCCAATCATACCCTATTCTTAATAATTTAAAAACGTGTTGGTTCACTGGATAAATTCAGTCTTAAATACTCATAGACGCAAATTCAACTCTACTCAACTTAATCTTATACGTTGACAACTTTTTTCTCTTAAATCACACAAATTTTCTTATATGAGCTATGGTGTTTAAGTTTTTTGATTTGGTCACAAATTTTTTGTTGTTAAATTAAGATATATTGAGCAAAAAATAGATTAAAATATATTAAGTAAGATATTTTTCCTACTATAACTTTGCAAAATCAAAAACATAAATTGGCACCAAACATAAGATACAATCATATTCAACCCTAAATAATTTAGATCTGATTGGTTCACATGATAAATATTAATAGATACAAAATCATTTCTATTTTATTGATTTAATTATACATTAACAACTATTTTTTTTCTTCTCAAATCACAAATATTCTTATGTGAACTATTGTGGTTTGAGTTTTTTAATTTTAGGTTAAATAGCACTCGTGGTTCCTTAACTTATTGTTTTCGATTTGGTCATTTATTTTAATTTTAAGTGACAATTTGATCTTTTATGTTTTAAAATGTCAACAATGTTATCTTTTTTTTTACAAAAATTCATCAAAATTTTCAACCAAAACTCATAAAATTAATTATATTCTTGAATATAATATAAATTTCATCAAATTCGTAACTCAAATTTTCAAATAAACTCATATTTTCATTCTTTATTTGTTGTTGTTAGAGATGAAAATATGAGTTTATTTGAAGATTAGAATTTCGTATTTGATGAAATTTGTATTATATTGAAGAATATAATTAATTTAATGGGTTTTGGTTGAAAATTTTGATGGATTTTTGTAAAAAAAAGGATAACATTGTTGACATTTTAAAATATAAAAGATCAAATTGTCACTTAAAATTAAAATACATGACCAAATCAGAAGAAAAAAAAAAGATAAAAGATTAAATCGTTAACTGAAATTAAGTTAGGAGACCACATGTGCTATTTAGCCTTAGTTTTATCACAAATTTTTTATTGTTTAAAAAATTAAGATGTATTGAATAAAATAAAACATATTAATTAAGATATTGTTTTTTACTTTTGCAAAATAAAAAACATAAATTGGCACTAAAGATTAAATAAAAATAGTTGAAATTAGTAATTACAATTATAGAAAATTTGCAACGTAATTAAATAATTTAATTTAAATCATAGTTTCTATCTTTATCTATACTATTATGCAAAACTTTAAACCACAAAAAATTAATGCACAGATAGAGTATAATTTTTATTTTACATTAACAGAAAGGCACTAAACAAATAGTGCAAGTACTCGTATTTGTTAGTGTCGTATAAACAAAAATCAATTTATAGAATAATTGTTCCAAAATAAATAAATATTTCAATTTTTAATTTTTCTATTCAATTATACATTTTAATTAACATTACAATATAATTATTAATTTATTATATTCTATTTTACATATACTAATGAAGAAATATACTGATACTTAATATAAGTAATATAGTAATCATTTTATTTTAATTTTTGACATTTATATATTTTTTAATTTATATAAAATAATTAAATTAATTATCTATTTTAAGACTAAGGAGTAATATTTTGTCAAATAATACTTTTATGTTTCGTTATAAATGTTTTATTTAAGTTGTACATAATTTTAAAAAAAATAATCATATTAACTTAAATAGTAAAATAAATTTTATTTTTATTAGAATATTTGGTTAATAGAGTAATAAAAATACATTGATAAAAAAAATTATTTATATTTATATTAGAAAATATAATATAAAATAAATAAACATTACATATGAAATTTATTTAAAACTTAATTAATAAAAATGTTAATATTATTAAATATTATATTTTGAGTTGGAATCGCGAATGAGTCTGAAAAAAAAAAAACATAATCATATAATTTTGGACAAAAATTAACATTAACATTATTAGACATTAGTGACTTTTTGTTCTTGTTTTTGTTCTTTCAAACAAGTTGCAATTGCTGTCCTTTCTCTCTTCTCTCCTCTCTTTCTCTCTCTACAGCGCCTTTGACCTTTGTGTTCTGCAATCAAATCCGCAACCTCTCTCTTTCACCAGCGAGCTTCCTCTTTATCTTCTCCAAACCCGAACAATAACCATTTCACCATCATCACAAACTTCCCACCCAATCTTCACTCACCACCTTCACTTCTCAAATCCAACATTTCCCACCTCTACAAAATCCTCCAGATTTCAATTTCTGGGTTTATTTTCTTTTCCAACTTTTCATTTTTCCTTCCACTCTTGTCTCTACAAACTTCTATAGTGTCGTACAACAAACAACGTGGGAATCTTTTGTGTCTGTCTCATGTTTTCATGTCCGTTACATAACGGATCATGAATTTTAATTTTAATTTTTATTATTATATTATCTTCTGATCCAATCGTTAACAACAACCCAATACCCTAATTAGGGTTATAGTTGTAAAAAGTATGGTTTTTTCAAGATCTAGTTAAGTCAAAAGTCAACTATATGATGGAAACAAAAAACCCATCTCAGAATTCTTCAAAGTTTGAAACTTTCATGCAAAATTCATCATCACGGAGGAATTCAACAAGGGAAGTGACTTTTGGTCACTCAGAGTCCAAACCTGTGAGGTATGGTTCAAAGGGTACTACTGCTGATTCTGAACTTTATAGCATGTCACAAAAAGAAATTAGTGACGAAGATGCTAGGTTGATTTATGTTGATGATCCTGATAGAACAAATATAAAGTTTGAATTTGCTGGGAATTCAGTTCGTACTGGAAAATATTCAATTTTCACTTTTCTACCTAGGAATTTGTTTGAACAGTTTCATAGAGTTGCTTATATTTATTTCCTTATAATTGCTATTCTTAATCAGTTACCTCAACTAGCTGTTTTCGGAAGAGGTGTTTCGATTTTGCCGTTGGCTTTTGTTCTTCTTGTTACTGCTGTTAAAGATGCATATGAGGATTGGAGGAGACATAAGTCTGATAAAGTTGAGAATAATAGGTTTGGATTGGTTTTTGTTAATGGTAATTTCATAGAGAAGAAATGGAAGGATATTAGAGTTGGTGAGATCATTAAAATCAATGCGAATGAACCGATTCCTTGTGATTTTGTTTTGTTGTCAACTAGTGACCCTACTGGTGTTGCTTATGTTCAAACACTTAATCTAGATGGTGAGTCAAATTTGAAGACTAGGTATGCGAAACAAGAGACGCAATCTAAATTTCATGAGAAGGAGAGGTTTATCGGGTTGATTAAGTGTGAGAAACCCAATAGGAATATTTATGGATTTCAAGCTACAATGGAGGTTGATGGAAAGAGATTGTCTCTTGGTTCATCCAATATTGTACTTAGAGGATGTGAACTTAAGAATACTAATTGGGCGGTTGGTGTTGCTGTGTATTGTGGTTGCGAGACTAAAGCTATGCTCAACAACTCGGGTGCTCCGTCTAAGAGGAGCCGTCTCGAGACTCAGATGAACTCTGAGATCATCATGCTTTCTTTCTTTCTTGTAGCTTTGTGTGTAGTCACTTCAGTTTGCGCTGCTGTTTGGTTAAAGCGAAACAAGAAGGAGTTAAATCTATTGCCTTATTATAGGAAACTTGATGTTTCAAAGGGAAAAGAGGAAAGCTATCAATATTATGGATGGGGAATGGAAATCCTTTTCACGTTCCTCATGTCGGTTATAGTGTTCCAGATCATGATCCCTATATCGTTGTACATTTCGATGGAGCTTGTCCGTGTTGGTCAGGCCTACTTCATGATCAAAGACTCCAGATTGTATGATGAGGCAACCAATTCAAGATTTCAGTGTAGGGCCTTGAATATCAATGAAGATTTAGGGCAAATTAAATATGTCTTTTCAGACAAAACTGGTACACTGACTGAGAACAAGATGGAGTTTCAATGCGCGAGTATCTGGGGTGTTGATTACAGTTCTGGAAAAGCCGGTCTTGAGAATGAGCAAGTTGAATACTCTCTTCAAGGTGCAATTTCTTCTTCAAATATTCTTGTTTGTTCTAATATACTTTTAGCATTAGGTTTATTGCAGAAATTAATTTCTATGCACTAAACTGTTTTATACATGCATCCAATCAAATTACACAATGATGCTACTTTGTTATGTTTGTACCTAAAATATCTTCACAAATATCTACACGGTGAAATGTGAATGGATGCATGTGTAAAATGTTTTGCACTGATAGTATACGAAATCCTTTATTGTATTTGGTATTTTTTTAATTAAATTGGGATGTTTATTTCGTGTCATTATTTGGTCTCAGTGGATGGAAAGGTCTTGAAGCCAAAGATGAAGGTGAAAGTTAATCAGGAGCTTTTGCGATTATCAAAAAATGGATTTGCAAACGAAGATGGAAAATGGATTTATGATTTCTTTCTTGCATTGGCAGCATGTAATACTATTGTGCCTCTTCTTGTTGACACATCTGACCCTACAGTCAAGCTGATAGATTATCAAGGCGAATCGCCAGATGAACAAGCATTGACATACGCTGCCGCTGCCTATGGTTTTATGCTTATAGAACGAACCTCAGGTCACATAGTCATTGATATTCATGGTGCAAGACAAAGGTAAATTTAATTTTTTATTGATTACTTTTGCTTCATTTTCTTCCTCTAACAGACATTTTTATGTTGAAAATTGACCATATAAAATTATTTGGTGTTAATGGTTTTGTATTAACGATGTTTAAGCAGATTGCAAGAGTATCTGCAAATATTATTTTCTTTGAGTTTCCAATTTATGTTGTGTTTCACCAGACACGGCACTAACACGTTAAAGCTGGTAATAATATGAGAAAATGGAAGTAATTGAATGTAAATATGTGACAGACTGTCAATGTTAGACACTAACTCATGTCGGACACCAGACAATCTAGATCTGATGTGTCGGTGTTGCATAGGTTTTTAACGTATATAGATAAATTAAGTCTTGCGTGTATATTCTCTATGTTCCTTTTTCGACGTGTCAGTAGCGATATAGTGTGCATTGTAAATCGCACAAGTCTTGGTTTGTCCTCTTTATAATGAATGTTCCTATTATGGGCTTATGCAGGTTCAATGTCTTGGGTTTGCATGAATTTGACAGTGATCGGAAAAGGATGTCGGTTATATTGGGGTGCAGTGACAATTCAGTGAAACTCTTTGTCAAAGGGGCGGATACATCAATGTTTAGTGTGATCAATAAATCATTGAACACAGCTGTAATACAAGCAACTGAAACCCATCTTCACTCTTATTCTTCTGTCGGTTTGAGGACGCTTGTTATTGGGATGCGTGACTTGAATCCTTCGGAATTTGAGCAATGGCACCTTGCCTTTGAGGCAGCAAGTACTTCTTTGATTGGTAGGGCTGCTTTGCTTCGCAAGGTTGCTACCAATGTAGAGAATAACCTATGCATATTGGGCGCTACTGCTATCGAAGATAAACTGCAGCAAGGAGTGCCCGAATCTATTGAGTCTCTAAGGAAAGCCGGTATTAAAGTATGGGTGTTGACTGGGGACAAACAAGAAACTGCCATATCGATTGGCTATTCGTCAAAGTTACTAACAAGCAACATGACTCAAATTAGAATTAAGAGCAATAATCGAGAGTCATGTCAAAGACATTTACAAGATGCACTTATCACGTCTAGAAAAAACATGGCTGCATGTGAGGTTGGCAACTATTTGGAAGGAAGTTCTGACGCTGATGCTGTTTTGACTCCGATGGCCTTGATTATTGACGGGACTAGCCTTGTATATATTCTTGACAGCAAACTTGAAGAGGAGGTATGTGCTGACAGATCTCAGATCTATGGTGTTCACAATGCATTTCATTTCATGCTTATCTCTTATGTGCTGACTTAGCCCAATGCTGCTGATTCCAGCTATTTGAACTCTCACGTAGATGTTCTGTTGTTCTATGTTGTCGTGTGGCTCCATTGCAAAAGGCCGGTATTATCTCTCTTGTCAAGAATAGGACGTCCGACATGACTTTAGCCATTGGAGATGGTATGATGTCTTCTGTTTACTTGTATCAGATTATCATTTCACTTCAAAAAATGTGAACATGACAAAGGACAAAGAAGATGAAAAAGAAAGGAAGAAAAAGCTCTGGTTAAAAATAAAGAAAAATGTTTTCGTTGCCTGATTTAAGTTGTGTAAATAATCTTTTATCGTTCATGCGCTGTAGGTGCTAACGATGTATCGATGATCCAAATGGCTGATGTTGGTGTTGGCATCAGTGGTCAGGAGGGTAGACAAGCTGTTATGGCTTCAGATTTTGCAATGGGGCAGTTTAGGTTTTTAGTTCCTCTCTTATTCGTACATGGACACTGGAATTACCAACGGCTAGGCTACATGGTTCTATACAATTTTTACCGAAATGCTGTCTTTGTTCTAATTTTATTTTGGTAAGTTAAAATTCACCTTATGAGTATATGTAGATGCTTTCATTTCACCATGCAATTTTTTATTCAAGTATGTTAAGAACACAACGTTAACAAATTTATTTCTATATGCACAAGCGTGTGCGCTTGCATGCGTGTCCGTTTCTTAGTTATTTTTGTTGTGTCTACCAGGTATGTGCTCTTCACTGCCTTCACTTTGACAACTGCTATAAATGAATGGAGCAGCATGTTGTATTCAATAATTTACACTGCAGTGCCAACTATCGTTGTCGGTATTCTCGACAAGGATCTTAGCAAAAGGACTCTCCTAAATAATCCGCAGCTTTATGGGGCCGGACAAAGACAAGAGGCCTACAACAAAAAATTGTTTTGGTTGATGATGGCAGATACTTTATGGCAGAGCGTTGTTGTCTTCTTCACTCCTCTCTTTGCGTATTGGGGAAGCACTGTTGATGTAGCAAGCATAGGGGATCTTTGGACTCTTTCGGTAGTTATTTTGGTTAATTTGCACTTGGCCATGGATGTAATTAGGTGGAGTTGGATTACTCATGCATCCATTTGGGGGTCTATCGTTGCAACTTTCATATGCGTCGTGATTATTGACGCTATACCGGCACTTCGTGGTTATTGGTATGTCCTATCTTTCCCATTCTCTCTTTTTACATTTTTATAAAGATGAATTTATTGAAGTTGAATTTGAATCTCACATTGGTAAAGCTTCTGGATTGTGCAATATATGTGTGTGTGTGTGTTTGGGCATTCTCATCTAATGAGCCAGCTTTTGAGAGTGAGATTCAAGTCCATTTAATAGATTCCAATGCAGCAGCACGTGGGGAAAAGGATAGGCATGTTGCAAATGTCAGATGTTCAATGAATATTCTTGAGTTGCATATACCTTGTTAATTAGTCATGCATGTTAAGGCTAGTAATGAATATGTTCAATAAAATTTACTTATTTTTAAGGCCATTAAAACTAAGTCATTTGATTATGTTTGTAAAACGGTTGAGAGTCCTATATTGAATAGTACTATACTCTGCATTGTGGTTATAACTGGGGAAGGAAATCCTTACCTTTCAAGTTAGTTTTATGGAGTTGCGTCAAACCTAACTCAAATTCTTAGATTTTGTGGGAGTTTATCATAGATTCGTTGGACCGGCTAGGTCGCACTCCAGATGTCTAAATTTGGACGTCAGGGGGGTGTCTGTTGAGAGCTCTGCATTGACTAGTGATATGGTTTGAATAGTGGTTATAAGTGTGAGCATTTGTACGATATTTTGTAATCCTATACGTAAAATCCGACCTTAACATTTGTACAAAACATTGTAGGGCTATCTTCAACGCTGCAGGCACCACATTATTCTGGTTATGTTTGCTTGGAATACAAATAGCAGCATTGCTTCCACGCTTCGTCGTAAAATTTGTTTATCAATATTATTGTCCGGACGATATTCAGATTTCAAGAGAAGTTGAGAAGTTTGGGAATCTAAGGGTCAATGGAGGTGAACAGACAGAAATGCTTCACATCACAAATGGTCCACAAAGATAACACTAGTAATCTTTTTCCTTTCTTGTATTGTTTCTTTTGTAAAGTTATTATTTATTCTTTAGGCTAAGCCACTATTATTTCTATTGGTTTCCAACATTTCATTGTTTTCTATATTCAAAGGGTAGAGTTTTTTTTTTTCCATAGCCGGTTGTTGTATTTTTAATTCTTTTTGTATTGATAAATTAGCTTGTTGTAAATTTACATTTATTATAGTGGAAAAAGAGAAAAGCTGATTACTAATCAAATTTTAACATGAAGAGTTCTTTTCATTGCCTTCTTGATGATGTTCATGTTTTTACCTCAAAAGTTTGCTTAGTTCAATGTTGGTTTGATACTTTGATTCAACTCCACCAGTTCCAACAACTTTGCCTCATCTATTATAATTTATTAAAATAGACTCCTAAATCATTCATTTGACACATAATCATATTTTATGTTACATAATTATATTTGTGTCACATGACTTATTTTTTTAGTTGTCATAGCTAAAATATTTTCTCTTTCTATTTTCTCTATAGTACACGGTTTCATTTCATCAACAAAAAAAACAAAGAATTTAATAATAAACAAATATTAATAATAATTCATAATACAATAAATGTTTTTTTATTATATATTTATTATTTATTAAATGTGAATTTATTCCGTAACTATTTTCATTGTAAGTCTCAATATCTATCATTTCTTGGGTGAACTAAGATTTAAGAAGACATCATACCACAACTTTCTCGAGACACGAATTACTATTTATGTTAACTTCCTCTCCAATTTGAGTATAATAAAATTGATTTTGTGGTGTTTAATGAAATATAATCGATGTTTAAATTCATTTGAGTAATTGACTTTAGTATATTTTTCTCCTTCATAAACCATTTTCTTCTTTCACATGGAATTGATAGCCACTGGAAATGCGTGTTCTATTTTATGTCTAATATTTAGTTACATAATTTTTATATTATCTTTCATTTATAATATCAATAATAAAAAATCTAATTTATTTAATTTATGTCGATGCCAATTATTGATGTTCCATTCAACAAACCGTACGTTTTGCTTCATTTCAATCATTTCTTATTAAGGCATTTGCTCTTATTTCTTTAAACTATAAGGTCTTGATAGTTCCTAATTTACATAATTTAAAATAGATCCATTGTTACAATGCATATTTTTTTAGAGCAATAAATCAACTAAATAATGGTTGGAATTTACACATTTTTTAGAAAATTAAAGTTCCTACAGTAATTAAGGAACATAAATAACAACACATTTGTCTGTAGGATAATTTGAAATCTCTAATTTATAATTTTAACTCTACGTTTTTCAAATCAAATTTTAATATTTCCTTTTGTGTTATAATTGTATCATAAGTAACATTATATTAGATTTTTTTTTTAGGCATGGTAAAGGAAATGATATCATTATTACATTTGATATATACTTGATATTTAATTTTAATTTGTTATTGATCACTTGCACAATATCTGATTATAAATTTTGCTGATCTAGATGAGATGACACATCCATTAAGCTGTGCATGAATGTCAATGATACATAAACATGTGCTTAAGGTCGTAAGTAACAATTGTAAAATAACTATAGCATTATAGTTGTTAATAATAATTTTTCTTTCTTTATTTTTTTATAAAAGAAATTGAAAAATGATTCATAAAACATGATTCTAGTGAAAATAGGTTAGCTATTCTTTCTTCTTTTGTTGAAAAATATAGTTTGGCTATTCTGCCTCCTAACTCCAATTTGATAAAAAGTATATTTTGCGTTGGATTAATTATAATTTTTTTTTATCATACTTAACATTAAATTTATTTTCAAACTATGAGTATCCAAATAAAATCCAATTTAAAAAAGTCAATTTCATTTTTAAACTAAATTTATGAAAAGGACAATATTAGTCTCTATTTATATAATGGAATAAATTATGTATAACAAGTGTAATTATTCTTGTGTCACCTGACAAGGGTCAGTGTGTCTTTTTTGTTCATTTCTTAACATCACGGAAATACCATAAGTGGGTCTAACCTTTTATTTTGGCCTGCATCACACACAAGTGGACTCTTCAAAAGGAGCACAAAGTGCCTTTGTCTTTTCTTTATATTTTTAGAGCATCGTCGTGCATCCTACAAGTCTTAAAAATGGGTCCTTAAGGTTGTGTTTTGAAGCAATGCTTCTTTAAATATATACAATTATTTTTCTGTAAAGTGGCAAAATATACTTTATAAAACTTAAGACGAGGGCAAGATAGACTTTATAAAATATTTTAAAAGTCTATGATTTCAAAAAACAATATATTGGTTTGTAACTTTCCATCTATACTAGCAAAATATTTGCGCACATGCACGAGTCTGCATCGTTGCATGTAAACTAAATAGTCTAATTTAATATAAATAAATATTAATTTTAAAAAATAATTTTAATAGTAAAATAAATATTATAATAAAAGTTTTAGATTAAAATAAATACTAAAAATTTGAAGCCACATTTTTCAATAACGGTCCACCTCTTGATCTATTGAACTTTAGTGTGTTATAATTTATCACCGTTGTTGAGAAAAGTTCAATTTTTTTAAGATTGATTGAAATAATTGTTTATAAAATTTTGAGGTAGTTCAGAAAATCCCGTAAAAACATAGTTCATATGAAATTTATATGCTTCGTTTCAAAAAAAAAAAGTAAGAAGAATATTTGTTTTGAAAAACTAGTTTTATAGTAGTATTGGAAATTTTATTTTTTGTTAATATGTTGGATCTAAATAAATTCACTTTTTTAGTCGATTAAATTTATTAATTTATGAAGGAAATTTTAGTTAATTTGTTTACACAACCTAAAAATATCGAGTTTTTATAACTAAAAATTTGGTTTTCGGCCTAAATTACACTGATAATTTCAATCGCTGGCCTCTGAAGTACTACATGGTAGGCCATAAAAATGCTATTAGTCTTGAGGTAGAGGTAGTGAATACAAAATAGAAGTTAAAATGGAAAAGAAAAAAACTGATCACTTATGAGAATATAAAGTGAAGGGGTTAATTATACACAAGTAAAATTTATTACTCTAATATAATTAAAACATAAAACAAAGTTAAACTTACAAATAGATGACTTAAAATGAGGCTTTGAAAACGGGGGCTAGAGTATGAACTTAATTTTGTATAGGTTTGTATAGTAAATAATAATATTCTACTTTAACATCTTTACACATTTTATATAATCAAATAATATTCTACAATAATCAAATATATATTTTCCTCTTAACTATTTGATCCATTTTATGATCACTTTTTAACTAAAGAATTAGTGACTAATATTTATCCTTTTGTATGACTTGTACAATAAATTAATTCGTATGATAATTTTATGTACATTTGTATCTCAAAAAATAAAAAGACACACTAATATAAAAAACACATTTCACTATTACCTAATTAATTAGTGAAATATCATATTTGAAAAAATTGATAAGCGACAAATATTTGTATAGTAAATTATATTTAGTATATCATACATGTATTGAAGTTATGTTTTACAATAGAAACATCTTCTGGAAATATTTTTAATTTATTTATTTTATAAAAATTACTATCTATTTCTTAATTAATTTATAATTTATCTATTAAATATTATTTTTCTAAAATACTCTTATATAGTATACAAATATTCAACGCGTTTTTCCTGCGGAAACATATCCGCGGTAATGCCTAAGGATTTTCCTACGGTTTCTATTTAGTATAGCAATATTCCTGCGGTATCAGAATCCGCAGGTAAAACAGCAGGTAAAGTTTTCATTTGCCGCGGGTTTACATGCGGTTATGAGTTCGCAGCAAAATTCATTCTTTCCTTAGGATTTAGCTGCGGGAAATTCCGTATGAAATATCCGCAGGTAAGTACTTTATTTTTATTTAAACAACTTAGTTTTTATTTTTATATAAATAAAGTAGATTTGTTTTTTTAAACAAATTAAAAAGTAAGACAAATTTTATAGTTAGAGATGACTATAATTTTCACTGCAATATATACCCAAACTGTTTTGATTTAGAGGAAAAAAATCCGCTTTGATTGAGTGTACATGTAAGGTTTCCTCAAAATTAAAATTCAGGAGTGAAAACGGTCTGAATGTTGATATTCACTATGCGACGCTAGTAAGATTATTAAAATTCAGAAGCGAAAACGGTCTGAATGTTAAATTTTTAAAATGGTCTGAATTAAATTAACTAAATTAAGAGTTTTGATCAATTTATTTATTCAATTTTGAACTCGATAATTAAATAAATTATTTTCATAATTAAATTTTTATTTTTAATTAAAATTATTATAAAAAACATTATTTTAAAATAAAATCAATAGATAATATTTGAAAATTTGAGGATATTAAATCTAAAATATAGTCAAATTAATTGATATATTATTTAACTATTGATGATTTAATTTAATAATATAAAAATATATTAATTTTTGAATTTACTATAAAAATCTCTAAAAATATTTAAAAAATTAAAATAGAGAAAACTCATTTTAATCGTTGATAAAAACTATGAGATTCAATTTAATTTTAGAGAAAAATAAAATTAACTTTTAAGATTCTAACAACATATTATCAACAAAAACTCCGTAACCAAGGCGAAAAAACTTTAAAAGCCGAAGCCCATACACTCGGCCCAAGCTCCGATCTTCCCAGATCTAAAATCTCCCCTTCGCATTCTCCTTCTCCACCACCTGCTCCTATTGCTTCCAAGCGCCGTAGACTCATTGCTCTTCTCGAGAAGGAGAATGAAGAAGAGGTTAGGGTTTCAGTTCCTGAATTATGATTCTTCTGTGTAATATGCATATAAGAATTATCTCGTGTTTCGGTACCTTCAAGAATCAGGTTACTTTCATTTTCCTTCTTCTATTTTTTTTCATTTAATTTTAACTTCGTTTTTATACTTTTATCAAGTTTTTTCCATTCGGTCTCTACTCTTTCCTTGATCTTTTATGGTCAACGAAATGTCAAGGGTTTAGAGTTTTAACGGATTTTTAGTGAAATTTCGAGTGAGGGCTTAAAGTGCCAGATTAGGGTTTTGTCACTGCTCAGAAACGGAGTGAAATTTCTATCTCTCATTTTAGTTTAAAAAATTATCTTTCATTTTAGTGTTTGAAGGTGGAATGAGGAATCAAAATTGTTAGATCCGTTTCTGTAAAAAATAGGTATTTTGTGTTGAGACATTGTAGTTTTTAAGTGAAATCTCAGTTTATTTTCTAGCTATGAGTTTTAATTTTTTTAGTGTATAATAATTGCTGAAAATTCATGATTAGGAGTTAGGACTAGTGGTTGACTAAAATACTGTCTGAAGTGATGACCCTTTTTTTAAATCCCTGGACTGCAGCTTAAGTTAACTTTGGATCTACCAATCATTATTGTGTTTTCAATTATGATAATCTAATCTAATAATGTACATTAATTGATCTCGTTGATGACATCATTAGTTCTATATTGTTTGTTGCCGAGTTTAGATTGACTAAATATGCTTTACGTTGCGATACTTCGGCTCAATTTGACTAAATATGTATCTTGTTTGCCCTCTGCATAGTAGTGTTCTTGATGTCCTTTCTAGTTGAACAATGCTTTCACAAATTGCTTATCTTGCATTTTAATCCCATAATGTTCATAATCGCTTTCTTTACTTGGGACATGACATTTGGCTTACTGCATATAATATCAAATGGAGATTTTATGATAACTCCTGACTTTGCCATCTTTGCTACTTTATCCATGCTCTTCGGAAAGGTATGATGAAATGGCTGCCAAATATAATGTGGAGTATATTGCTGGAGGTAACACACTAGATCTGAATTATTGTGTTTCAATTTGTAGATCATTGCGTTACTGTGGAACATAATTAATTTGTTAGCAAAAGAAAGGGGGAAAGGAAACATTTTATAATGATGTTTATATTTTTTCTTATTGGCAGGTGCTACTCAGAATTCCATCAGGGTTGCTCAGGTATGTGTACATTCTTTTATATGAGTTGAGCTAAATCCATAGTTTTGGTGAAAATAGCTTATCATTTTCCCTTTGTCTCTAATAGTGGATTCTTCAAGCACCTGGGGCCACTAGTTTCATGGGTTGCATTGGAAAGGACAAGTTTGGTGAGGAGATGACCAAGAACTCTAGACTTGCTGGTGTAAATGTAAGATTAATTTGTCTTCCTTGTTTCTTTTTACATCGCTACACTGAACTGCACCGTAGAATCCTGTTTCTGAAATTAATTTATTCATTTAACAATTAGGTTCACTATTATGAAGATGAAAATACACCTACAGGAACTTGTGATGTTTGTGTGGTTGGTGGTGAAAGGTATGAGGGTCAAGCTTTCCTTGTGCTTTTTCTTATGTAAGGTATTTTAGGGCTGAAAAATAATAAAATTTTATGCTATTTTAAAATAGTATACATTTTAAGCTTAGTGTAAATTGTTGATTGCCAAACAGTTGCTTGAAGTCTTCTTTTTGATTGCATTTAAATATAGGTCACTTATTGCCAACTTATCAGCTGAAAAAGTTAACTAGAGATAAACGAAATGATTTATGTATTCTTAATCTTTGGTTTGACAGTCTCCATCGTCAAGTTTTCAACATTTGAGCATTCAGTGAACCTAATATATAGCAATATCATGCGTAGAAGAAAGGAAGATTGTTCTACAACACAACAACTTGGTGTGACAAGCTTAGCAGCCTATGCAGCTGGGGCTTATGGTTCTATAATTTCCAATCCTGCTGACAATGTCATGACAACTCTTTCTAAAAAAAAGACTGAATCTGCTTTGCAGGTTGGATTTCATGTTATGTTCTGATTCATTTGGAATAAGAAAAATAAATCAAATTAACTTTCTTTGTTTTTCTAATTTTCAGGCTATTAAGAACATTGGGTTCATTAATCTGTTCACTAGAAGTCTTCCTATTCGTAGCTGGATTTACCTACAATATGAATGAGCATAGGAGTCAATAATTTATTACTGGATTACATTTTGTTGCTTATTGCTCATTTTAATGTTAGAAAGCCTACATCTTAAAGTGTTTTGATTTTTTTGAAAACAGACTAGTGTATTAGATTATACTTTAATTAATACTTAGTGATGATATGTAAATTTTATTTAAGAGTATTACAATAGTTGAATCATACTTTAATTAATATTTAGTTACGGTTTGTGAATATGATATAAATTGTTTTAAAGTATTTGCAATAATATTCTAATTAAAAACTTATATTAAATAATTCAAAAATGTATAGATAATAATATAAATTTTCATATCAATTAAAAATAAAAAAAAATATAAAAACAGCACCATATTTCCTGCGGCTTTTTCTTCGAAAATAGTTTTGATGCGAATTTACCTACGGAAATACATTTGGAATACTTGCAGATTTGTTTCGCGTGAAAATGCGTAAGAAAATGACTTAAGTTTTTAAATATTAGTTACGGATTTACCTGCGGATTAATCCGCAGTACCTTACCTGCGGTTTTGGAAATCCTCATAAAACAATTATCCACGAAGGTTTTACGTGGGGAAATACTACCGCAGGTAATGGTGTTTCCTACGGAAGTTTAGCTTAAATCCGCAGGTAAAACCTTAATTTCTAGTAGTGACATAAATAACTAAAATACACATTTCTCTTTTAACTAATTGAATTATGAATAATTATATTTTAGTTAATTGATCAGTAACAAATATTTATCTTGTATATAGTTTGTACTATAAATTATAAATTTTTTATTCAATTTCATCTAAAAAATATTCAAGAAACATGTCAATAATTAAATGCATATTTCTCTCTTAAACTAATTGATCCATGAATGAACACTACTTAACTAATTAATTATTGATTAAAATTGTCTCATGTTTGATTTGTATAATAAATTATAATTATTATGATAATTTTATCTTACAAATCATATAGTTTATCTATGACAATATATTTGTTTCATATATGATTTATACATAAAATTATAAAATTATAATGAATGTATTATAATATTCTACAAATTTAATTTTAAGCAAAAGACATTCAATAGACACACTAGTATTGAAATACATATTTCTATTTTAACAAAATAGTTAATGAAAGATCATATTTTAATAAATTAACTAATGAAAAATATTTGTGTAGTTTATGATTTATATAGTAAATTATTGTTTTATAATTGAATTGTGAAAATCATTTATCATTTGTATAGTATAATTAATTAATAAACATTATATAACTAATATATTATATTTTTCTTCAACATTTTATCTATGAAATATTCAAGAGAACAATATTAATGAAATACATATTTTCTTTTAACTAATTGATCAATGACAAATATTTGTCTAGTATATAGTTTATAGATTAAATTATAATTATTGTATTATAATATTCTTTAAATTTTTATCTAGAATATATTTAAGAAGACATGCGACTATGAAGTATCTTTTACAAATTATTTGCTTGGAATTCAAATTTTAATCCTAACAATCATAAACAAACAACAACACACTTTTGAGTTCGTTTCTTGAATTTGTTTCACAAATATTAGCGTCGGCGTCTAGAGATTCTTTTTGAAGTCTTGGAATTCCATGAGTCTTGATGCTGAAACAAGTATAAATTCCTTTAATAAATCTTTTGAATATTTTGCTAGAATTCTAATTGAAGTTGATTTATCATTTAAAATTAGACTTAAAATATGGGTTGATAAACAATTTTTTTTTTTTTTGTGTGTGAATGTTTAATATAAAAGTTTACCTCTTTTTTGCCCGCATTGTCAGATTGTTGGTCATTTTGCTGCCACTCGCAAGCAAAATGTGCTGAATGTGGAATACCATTATTTTTTTCAAGATAAGACAAAAATTGTAAAGCAAATAGTTATTAAGTATGTTTCCGTTATCCCTGTCCAGAAGGACAGTTGGGCTAAAGAGAAAGAGACTCAAGTGAGTATTGCTAAAGTTGTTCTCACCGATAATCATGATAATCATGTTGACAAAGCAATTATGCGTGGAATTGTGAACTCAACTACATTAAAAACCACTATTAACAGGGAGATCGATAGCGTTGATATCTTGCAACAGGAAGTTAAGGTACTCAAATGATTATTAATATCTAAATATGTGTAACGAAGGTTTTTTGAATGATCTAGTATTTAAGGAGAACATTGTTCAAAATTATCAAAGCCATTTTGATCTAGATGCAATTTACATTCAAGGACTATGGTGGTTAGTATACATATCTGAATGTTATTGTCAATGATGATAATTTAAATTACATGATTGCTCGTGACTTAGGTTTATTGCGACATTTTTCAAGGATAGAGATGCTAGCAACTAGGAATGGGAATAGGCTAGACCGTCCGTCAGGGGTCTATGGCCTGATCTACTTATGGCTTGGTCTGACCTGACTTGTTTAATAAGAAGATTATGTTCAGACTATTTTTAAAGCTTATTTATTTAAATAGGTCATGCTATCTTGTAACAGGAAGACAAGGTACTCAAATGATCATTAGTATCTAAATATTGAAGGTGCAAACACGAGAAGGGGGGTTGAATTGTTTTTCTGTTTTGATGATTATTTAGAATCTGATATATAAACAAACAAAATTAGCAGCGGATTAAGTAAAATAATCAACACAAAGATTTATCCTGGTTCACCATTAACTAGCCTACATCCAGTCCCTTCACCTTGAAGGATTTTTCCACTAATTCAAAACCTTTGAATTACAACAGCACTACTGACCCTCCAAGTCAGTCTAACAATCCTAGACTTTTGAGGAACACAACACCTTGACTTCAAAGTCAAGTCTTCTCCTACCAATCTGACAACCCCTGATTGCAGAAGGGATTTCAACACCTTGAATCTAATTGCTAAGTCACCTGCTACGTCTTCTGACTCTTCAGATTGTAGACTCTACTTCAACAGTATAGATCTGACACAAGGGAACGAAAAACAAGAGTACTTGCTTTTGGAAAGCTGGTACTCACAATTAATCTTACTGAAAACTCGAGTGTTTGCCTCTGGAAGTTTATGACTCTTTTATTGATTTTCGATGCAAAGTCTTCTGCCTTGAGCCTATTTTTATAGATGAAAATTAAGGTTTCTTCTATGATCAAATTCGAGCTGTATCTGTCCAGATTCTCTTGCAAAAATAACTTGGCCAATCCTGTTTCACTTAAATAAAAATCGTATCTTTTTAGCTTCAGATTGCATTTGAAAATTCTGTTGACCAATCTTGTTTCTTTTAATTTCAAACCATATATTTTTAAGCTTCAGATTGCATTCGAATTTCTTCAAGTCTTCAGTAATTTTTGAATCAAATCCCTTTAATACTTTGATCAAATTTCTATCAAAATTTAATCAAGTCTTCTTCGAATTTTAATCAAGTCCTTACTGATTTTCATCATGATTAAAATCTGGACCGTATGATCTTTTGATCTCGACCAACTCTGGACTTATGTAATCTGATCTGCCCCAATTTTGTGATCCTCTGATCTCGGCCAACACTGGACCATATGATCTGATCTTCTGATCTCGGCCAACACTGGGCCATATGATCTGATCTTCTGATCACGGCCAACACTGGGCCATGATACTTAAATCTGGACCAAGTCTAGACTGAGTCTGGATTGAATTTGAATTAAATCTGGACCTATAATATTTTAATTTGGACATTTATCCTCTGATCTGGATCAAGTCTGGATTAAATCTGGACAATCATTTCTTCTAATCTGGACTGAGTTTTATGTTCTGGATCATGCTATCTTCTGGTATGGACAAAGTCTGAACCCAATCATTTGTTCTGGACCAGTTATCTTTTGCTCTGGACCAAGTTTAGACTGATTCTTATATTCATGACCAAGCTATCTTCTGGTCAAGATTAAGTCTGGACCAAATCTCCCTATGACAAGCTTCCTTCTGGTCTGGACCAAGTCTCCTTCTGGACTCTGCTTCCTTTTGATCTGGGCCAAGAAAGATATCATCTGATGATGTTACTTGTCCTTTGATAATTTGCCTTTGATGACATGCTCTAATATCCTATGGAGGTGTATCCTCTGGTGCCTTCAGGATGCATCCTCTGGTACCCTCTGGATGCATTATCTGCCCTAACCTTCTGGTGACATTTCTATCATCTGGTTGCTTCCTCTGGTGGTGTCATCCTCTGATTTTACACAGCTTCTGATTTGTTCTTCTAAGTCAAAATACTATTTACATAAAATACTTTTGTTAACATCAAAACTTTGATTGATCGAACCATCTTGGTTCCAATAATCTCCCCCTTTTTGATGATGACTGTAACACCCCGAGTTTAAAACACAGCGCAAGTGTGTTTTTTTTTCAACCGAAATAAATAAATGAATTTTCGGAATTTAATTCAAATGAATTAAAATAAGATTAAGTCATTTCTTAAAATAATTTGTCATAATCCAAAACGATCAAATGTAATTAAATAATTACATCACAATTAATCAAGTAAAATATTTTTGAGAATTTAATCTTCAAAATATATCAAAATAAAGATACATCCAAAGGTTGTATCCTAAACCCACCAAAATATTATCAGAGTGTGGAAAAGTTTAGCGGAAAGATATACAATAATTCCCAAAATAAATAATTACATCCATCGGACTCAAAATCCTATACAACAAGTCTAAACTGATCATGCACTAAAGCTACAGTAGCACAGTTTCTACCGCATTCTCTACAAGTCTTGTCTTCACCCAGTTGTCCGTCCCTCTGCGTTGTCCATAATTACTCTGTACGTGAATATCAAGGAAAACTAACGACGTCTCCGTCGTTAGTGTAACCGTCGGAGGTACGGGTTTGGGTATCATATGAAGGCAAAGCCCAATTTTCCACAATAATAGTAAAGGGTCACCGACCGAAATTAACAAATACCACATAGCATTTATGTCAACAATAACAAGCATATTCATGGCATGTTATATAAGATTGATGATAAATAAGGATGCTCATTTTTTTTTTTGAAATACATGACATTTGTACCTTTTCAAATAGCAACCAATTTAATATGAAAATCATGTTGTAAGTACAAATATCAATTCAGCAATCACACCTATTCATCAGAAATTCAAATTTCATAAGGTACTTACACACATCGATTTCCACCCGTCAACATCATATCCAATCATAATTCACCGGTCGACCACCCCGATGCAATATGTATATGCCAATGTACTCAACTTCTTGGAATTACCAAGGTGCAGTCGCTCACAGACCAGCACACGTGTAGTCTCTCACGGACCAGCACGATTTACATATTTTAGGCTCTAACAGGCCAACATGACCATGGTGCAGTCTCTCCCGGACCAGCAAACGTGCAGTCGCTCACAGACCAGCACGATTTCACAAATGGAATGGACCATCTAATACACGCGGAACCATTTTTGTAGCCCGGATAGAATAGACTGTCTAATACACGCGGAACTACTTTGAACCCGGATAGAATAGACCATCTAATACACGCAAAACTATTCTACAACCCTTCAGGGTTACTACAGTGTATTAGCCTCTCACAGGCCAAATACACAGAAGTTAAATCCTCGCAGAGATATAATGGACCGTCTAATACACGCGGAACCACTCCGTAGCCTGAGTAGAATAGACCGTCTAATACATGCGGAACTACTCTGACCCTGGATAGAACAAACCGTCTAATACACGCGGAACTATTCTATAACCCATGGTTACTACTTAACTTCGCGGCCCATCACGGTCACCGCATCAACTCTGTGGCCCATCGCGGTCACCACCTGACTATGCAATGCATGAACATGCAATGTTTTCTCTTCACTGAAAACAGAATGCAGATACCAGCTTAAAGTTCATCCCCTCCATCACCACCTCAACCATCTCAAACCATATCAATAATTCTATTATCACCACATCAACAAATAAATTCAAGAATCTCATCATCACCACCTTAAACCATCTAAAAAATTCCATTTTAATTCATCACAAGTCTTTCCAATGTTTCCCCAACTCTTAAAGTTCATAACAAATGCTTAAAACTGGAATTTTTGAAAAAAACCAATCTGTATTCGATTACAGCTTCCTTGTAATCGAATACAGATGCTAAAACAGTGTAAAATCAACATTCTGTATTCGAATACAACTTCCTTGTATTCGAATACAGAAGCTAAAACAGTGCAAAATCAGCATTTTTCACCACATCAATAAAAATCTCAAGAACCTCATCATCACCACTTCAAACTATCTCAAAACTCCATTTTAATTTATCACAAGCCTTCCCAATGTTTCCCAACTCTTTAAGTTCATAAAACAATGTTTAAAACTTGAATTTATGAAAAAAAACTAATCTGCACAAATAATCCCCAAAATACACTGAATATGAAATCCATAATTTTAATTTTAAATTTAAGGGTCTTACAATGACAAAACTTTGTATTTTTTATAACTATTTTTCTTTCTTTTGACTTTTGACTCCCCCTAGGACTATGCTTTATTTTGACTTTTTCTCCTCTAAGTCTAATGCCCCAGATTCTCTATCAAATACATCTTCTCCCCCTTTGTCATCAGACAAAAAGGATTGAAGGAAGAAAGGAGATCTTCTGACCTTTTTTTTTTTATTGAAAAACAATACATGATAATAACAATAAAATAACATACATAAAAGAAATTAAACTAAGATATTTGTCAGGAATGAAAGTAAGATTAATGTTTTTCTTGATGAAGTCAAACTTATCTTCAGGCAGTGGTTTAGTGAACATGTCAGCCCATTGATGGCCAGTGTCTACAAATTGGATGTTGAGTGTTCCTTTTTGAACATAATCTCTGATGAAGTGGTGTTTGATTTCTATGTGCTTGGCTCTAGAATGAAGGATAGGATTTTTGGTTAGGTTGATGGCTGAAAGTGTTGTCACAACATCCACTAAGTTGATATGTAGGAGTTTCTTTGTAGAACAGGGTGAGATTGATAGTGCCTTTTAGGTATCTCTGTAGGATTTGTTGGCCTTAGTCATCTTTTTTCAAGTGAGCTGGTAGGGTGCATTGTAGTAGCCATATGTTTGCAGTCACTCATCTTAAACTTCTTGAGAAGTTCTTTTGTATATTTTGATGGATGAGTGTATATACCTTTTTGACTTTGCTGAATTTGTATTCCTAGGAAGAACTTAAGTTCTCATGCTCATTTGAAATTCCTGTTGCATCAATTTAGAAAATTCTTGGCAGAGAGTGCCATTAGTTGATCCAAAGATAATATCATCAACATATACTTGAATAATCAGAATATCATCTTTTATTGATTATCTAAAAAGAGTATTGTCTACTTGTCCTCTTTCAAAGTCATTTTTAAGTAAGAAGTTACTAAGTCTATCATACCATGCCCTAGGTGCTTGTTTTAAACAGTAAAAGGATTTTTAAGTTTAAAAACCTGGTTTGGAAATTCGGAACTATCAAAACCTGGGGATTGTTCAACATAGAATTCTTCACTTATATAACCATTTAAAAATGTGCTTTTAACATCCATTTGAAATAATGAAATGTTATTATTAGCAGCAAAGGAAAGTAGGATACGAATAGCTTCTAACCTGGCCACTGGAGCAAAAGTCTCAGTGTAGTCAATACCTTCTTACTGACTGTATCCTTGTGCAACACATCGTGCCTTGTTACTGACAACTTCTCATTTTTCATTCAGCTAGTTTATGAAAACCCACTTGGTTCCAATAATGTTCTTTTCTAGTCTTGAAACTAGATCCAAAATATCATTCATTTAACTCTTCTTGCATTGGTAGACTCCATCTATATCCTTCTTCAGATTTATCCTCTGAAGATTTGTCGAATTCTTGCTTGTAGCTTTTGCTTTTTCAAGTTCTTTTCTCTGCATCAGCTTCTGGTTCTGGTAGATCTGTATTAGCTTCTGGTTCTGGTAAATTAGCATCAGCTTCTGGTTCTCGTAAACCTGCATCAGATTCTTCTTGCTTTGATTTTTTAGATCAAGCTATTTGTCAAATCAAATAATTTAAAAATGCACTCAATATAGCCAAACCATTAATTCTACTTCTGGTGGTTTCTGCTTGTTTTTGAAACAACTGGAATGCTGTTTCTGCTGAAGTGTTCACATCACGTGGATCACTTGGTTCCTCTGACAGTTTGAAAATCTGCAGAATACTTATCTAGCTTTGATTTTTAAGATCAAGCTTCTTGTTATCACAGTAAACATAAATATCAAACAATAATAGTATTTACAGCAAGATGTAACCTCTATGTTATGTGATTAGATGGTTTGGATGAAGAGATTTGAATTCCCTTCCTGGATTGTAGTCTTGATGAATTTTACCGGAGTGTTTGAAGAACTCTCCCGATTCTGATTCTTTTCTTTCTGCTGATGATTCTGGAACTTATGGTAATTTTGGTAATTCTGCTTCTTCTAGTAATACTGAAGCTGATGTGTGTGATTCTGCTGTTTGTGGCTGAACCTCTGATTCTGATACTGGTTCTGGTTCTGATTTTGGTGTGAATTGTACTGACCAGACCTTCTTTCATCATACTCATTTTGCTTATGTCTGGTGGAATTTGGAACATACACCTTTTTCTGTTTGTGCATTGCCAGCATCCATTGACCAGACACCGTGATTGGTGTTTGCTTCTGGTTGCTCAGAATATCTGCAACATAAACAATTTTGTTCTTTGGTACCCAAAATTGGTTGGGTCCAGGTTTGTTAGACTTAATATGTCTCTTGTCTTTCCTAGATTTTATCATAGGACAAGACAATTTAGAATGACCCTTTTTAGCACAAATAATACATAGAACATTAGAATGAGCAGGTTTAATTTCAGCAACAGATTCAGTAAAACCTATTCCTCTCTTACCATTGTTACTGATTCCATAAATCATGGAAGCATACTTACTTCTTTCCATACCATTTGCAATAAATTTTTGAAAAGCTTGTTCATGCATATCAGATTCACAAACAGTATTGGAAGTAGAGCAAATATTACTTTTGAGAGTTAGATTTTCAGAATTGAGTCTGGCAACTTCAGTTTTAAAATTATTGTTTTCAATTGCAAACTCAACATTCTGATTCTTTAAAATTTGTACTTCTTTGGTTAGAATTTTCTTTTATTCCCTAAGAGTTTTCAGTTTTAAAGACATCTTGTTGTTGACATTTAGAAAGTCTTTAAGAGCAATAATTAATCCAGATCTAGTAAGATCACAGAATACCTCTTCGTTTTCATCTTCTGAATCAGTTCCAGAGTCTGTGCTGGATCCAGAACTTGAGTTGGTATATGCCATCAGAGCCAATATTGCTTCCTCTTATGTGCTTCTAGACTTGCCGGAATGAATGATTTGTCCATTCTTCTTACCTTATGCTTTTCTTCCAGAGCTAGTACCTTTATGGAGTCTAGAGGCAAACTTGATGTGAGCCATCATAGTTGTTTCTGCCTCTTCATCATCAGATGATTCCTCTTCTGAGTTAGATGTATCCCATGCTGCCATCAGAACCTTCTTCTTGAATCTGGAACCTTTCTTGTGATGCTTTCCTTTCTCCATGTTTGGACATTCTGACTTGATATGTCCAGGTTCATTGCATCCATAGCAGATGATGCTTTTCTTGTTAGCTTATTCTTTTCCTCTGTTGGAGTATTTGCCATTTTTCCTGGAAGCTTTCTTCTTTATGTTTTGCCACATCTCTGCAATCTGTTGGTTATGTAAGCAAGATCATCATCTTCACAATCACTATCCTCTGATTTTGATACAACCTTTGCAGTTTTCTTCTGTTTTGAATTAAGGGCTAAAGTCTTCTTCTTCTTTGGTTCATCTGCTTCCAGCTCTATTTCATGAGACCTGAGGGAGCTGATCAGATCTTCAAGCCTCAAGGTATTCAGATCTCTGGCTTCCTGTATTGTAGTAACCTTTGGTCTCCATTTGGCTAGTAAGCTTATGAGGATCTTCTTTACATGATCTATAGTGGTGTAGCTTTTCTTTAATAGTTTTAAACCTGATACCAAAATCTGGAATCTGCAGAACATTGCTTCAATGCCTTCATTCTCTTCCATCTTGAACAGCTCATACTGTTTGACCAGTATGTTTCCCTTTGCCTCTTGAACCTATTGACTTCCTTCATAGGTCAGAACCAGACTGTCATAGATGCTTTTTTTTGTTTCCTTGTTGGTGCATCTATCAAAGTCTTTAAATGTGATAGCATTGATTATGATGGTTCTAGACTTGTGATGCAGCTTGTATAACTTCCTCTGGTTGGGATTCATATCTGCTACATCCAGTTTTTGACCAGTTTCATCTCCTGGCATAGTGGGTGTAGTGTAGCCTTTGACTACCAAGGTCCAGAGATCAGGATCTTGGGAGATGAAGAAGCTTCTCATTCTGTCTTTCCCGTATTCAAAGTGATCTCTGTAACACCCCGAGTTTAAAACACAGCGCGGGTGTATTTTTTTTTTAAATAATTAAAATGAGTTTTCCAAAATTAATATAAAGGGAATTAAAATAAAATCAGTTCATTTCAAAAGTTATCACCCAATCTGTGTCAGAGTGTAGAATAATACAGCGGAAAAAGTAATACATTAATTCCCAAAATAAAATTACGTTTCCCAAAACTCAAGACCCTATACAAAAGTCTAGACTGATCATGCACTAAGCTACAGTAGCACGGTCTCCAACGTATCCTCTATAAGTCTCGTCTTCAGCCAACCGTCCGTCCCTCTGCGTTGTCCACGTAGACTCCGTACGTAAAGATCAGGGGAAACTAACGACGTTTCCGTCGTTAGTGTATCCGTCGGTAGGACGGGTTCGGGTAACATCTGAGGGCAAAGCCCAAAGTCCACAATATAATAGCAATGGTCACCGACCGAAATTAACAAATATTCACATAGCATATATTGCACAGCAACAATTATAATCATGGTATAACATATGATGATGAGGAAAATAATAATGCTCATTTGAAATTTAATGACATATATGCCTTTCCAAAAACAGCAACCAATCATTATGAAATATGTGGTAAGTACAAACAACATCTCAGCAAAACACAATCATTAAATCAGAATTTCAGATTCTGGACAGTACTTACACACATTCAATTTTCCACTCATTCATCATATAATCAAACGTGACCCACCGGTCAATACCTCAATGCAATATGTATATGCTCATGTATACAGTTTCTTGGAATCACCAAGGTGCAGTCGCTCAACAGACCAGCACATTATGTTTGACTTTAACGGCCCTCAAGACCAAGGTGCAATCGCTCAACAGATCAGCACCCAGTGCAGACGCTCAACAATCCAGCACTCGTGCAGTCGCTCAACAGACCAGCACGTTTGACATATACCAAGGTACAATCGCTCAACAGATCAGTACCTAGTGCAGACGCTCAACAGTCCAGCACTCGTGCAATCGATCAACATATCAGCACGTGGCTGCGCATTTCAGGGTACAGACGCTCAACAGTCCAGTACCAGTGCAGACGCTCAACAGTCCAGTACCAGTGCAGACGCTCAACAGTCCAACACTTATATACCAAAGTACAATCGCTCAACAGATCAGTACCTAGTGCAGACGCTCAACAGTCCAGCACTCGTGCAATCGCTCAACAGATCAGCACGTGGTTACGCATTACTCTGTGGCCCATCGCGGGTACCACTTGACTATGCAATGCATGAATATGCAGTGTTTCACTTCTCTAGAAACAGAATGCAAATTCAGAAAATCCATGCTTTTCATCATGTTTTAAATATCTCAGCATAGTCAGAATTAACATCATCACAATCATGATTAAACAGTCAGTTAATCATTAATACTTTGTAATGTTTTCACAAACTCTTAAAATTCAATTACAAAGTTTAAAACTGAGGATTTCTGGAATTTTACGAATCTGTATTCGAATACAGCTTCTCTGTATTCGAATACAGAAGCCAAAAATAGTGCAGAATGACACTCTGTATTCGAATACAGCCCTCTGGTATTCGAATACAGAGGCTATCTCAGTGCACAAAACACCTCTTTCATTTCATCAGTAAAGTCTTAAAAACTTTATCACCACCACTTCAAAATATCACCAAAAGTTCCATTTTAATTCACCACAACAATCCCAACATTCCCCAAACACTCAGGGTTTTCAAAACACTCTTAAAAACTTGAAAATTCTGGAAACTCGAATCTGTATTCGAATACAGACTCCTTGTATTCGAATACAGAAACATGAAATTGAAATTTTAACATTATGTATTCGAATACAGCATGCCTGTAGTCGAATACAGAAGACAAAACCTTGAAAAATTCAACATTTTCTCCCAGATCATTAAAGGTTTCATTACTTCATCCTCTTCTCTTCAAAATATTTCAAGAACTCCTTTTAAAATCACTTTAACCCTTCTCAAGGTTTCTTAATACTTTAAAATGCATATTACAGTGTTTAAAACTTGATTTTTCTGGGAAACACGAATCTGTATTCGAATACAGCTTCCTTGTATTTGAATACAGAAGCTAAAAACAGTGCTTCTGGGAAAACACGAATCTGTATTCGAATACCGATTCCTTGTATTCGAATACAGAAACTGAAACTAGTGAAAAACAACATTCTGTATTCGAATACAGCATGCCTATAGTTGAATACAGATGCGAATACAGTGTTAAAATTTCACTTTTGTATTCGAATACGACATGATCGTAGTCGAATACAGATGCGAATACAGAAGCAAAAATCCTTCCTCTGTATTCGAATACAGGGCTCGTATTCGAATACAAGTTTGAAAACTTTAAGTAAAACAGAAACCTGGAAGGTTGTATTCGAATACACACATGTTGTAGTCGAATACACCTTCGAAAACCAGTGAATTTTCAACCCTTTTCAAACTGTTTTCTTTTAACAACAAACAACCAAACATTAAAAAAAAAACAGATTCAGCACTTTTCCAGACAATACTTTCCTCATTAAAAATCCCTTTTCTTTTAAAACATCAACATCACCATAATCATTCACAACAGAAGCATAATCAAAATCATTAATCACCAAATCATCCAGAACAAAAACAGAATGATCACACCAAAATCAGAACATGCATCTCCCAACTACATGCAAGGCACTTTCAGCATTCTTACCCAAACAACACAACATGCAAGCATATTCTAGTCTTTCTCAAACATCAGAATAATCATGTAAGCATTTCAGCTTTCACAACACATCAGAATCACATGCAGCATCACAGAGCAGCAAAGCAGAATGCATTTTTATACTTTAAAACCATTTTTCCAAAACAGTTTTATGCCATGCATTTTAATCATATTTAAAATAACATGCCAAAACGTTTTTCAGCTTTCCCACACAAATAAAATAGCTTTGCAGTAACAACCAGAACAACAACATCACAGATTCCTCATACATCACAAAAATGCATTATCTTCATTTTTCAAACGTGTGATTGTAAAATAGTTTTTCTTCAAAAACAGAATGAAACAACAAGCATTTTACAGCCCTAATGCAACTAGAAAGTTGGAAGGTGCCCTTACCCTTGCTGCGTGTCTGCTACTTCTCACGTCTCTGTTTTCGTTCCCGTTTCTATGCCAAAATCCGGTGAAACTGCTGTATGAGTTTGCTGCTATAAAACTGGGTTCCTTAGCTCCGTAATGGTGTGGGGAACAACTTTAATACTGAGGGTTTTCTGGTTTGGTGTTTGTATTTCCAGTTAATGGAACTTTTAAGGAACTCTCTCTCTTGGTGTTTTGAAATCGTGAAACCGTGTTCAGGAAAACAGGAGGCAGAAATGGGAGAAGAGGGTACTGTTACATGCAACACTATTACATGCAAATGGGAGGATGTGAAGTTCTGCTCTTTCTCTGCCTCTTCACGTGTTCTTATAGAGCTTACTCAAGTGCTGCCTTATCAAAATAATGATAAAATAATGCTGGATTTTCCAGCAGGATTTTTCAGCACTTAATCCTTTTGCAATTAGCCATTAATCCTTAATTAATGGTCCGATTAATTTAATTATCCGAAATTAAATTAATTAAATCTTCATCCAATAGTTTTAATTCATCTTCCAAGATAAATATTTATATATATATATATATATATATATATATATATATATTTACTCAAAACATACATATATTAAATATTTTACAAAAATTCCCAAAATACCCTTGACATTAATTCCATAAATAAATTCTAAATTTTAAGGGTCTTACAATCTCCATCAAACAGTGGTGGCCTGTTGATGTTTCCTCCAAATTCTTCTTTGGATTCTGACATGTTGAACCCCCTTGGACCTTTCCTCAAACACTGTCAAGTGCTCAGCCTTGAGACCGAGCTCTGATACCAATTGAAGGTACAAACACGAGAAGGGGGGTTGAATTGTGTTTGTAATACTTGAATTCTTTTTCTGTTTTGATGATTATTAAGAATCTGATATATAAACAAACAGAATTAGCAGCGGATAAAGTAAAATAATCAACACAAAGATTTATCCTGGTTCACAATTACTAGGCTACATCCAGTCCCTTCACCTTGAAGGATTTTTCCACTAATTCAAAACCTTTGAATTACAACAGTACTACTGACCCTCCAAGCCAGTCTTCCCAAACAGTCTAACAATCATAGACTTTTGAGGAACACAACACCTTGACTTTACAAGTCAAGTCTTCTCCTACCAATCTGACAACCCATGATTGCAGAAGGGATTTCAACACCTTGAATCTAATTGCTAAGTCACCTGCTACGTCTTCTGACTCTTCAGATTGTAGACTCTACTTCAACACTATAGATCTGACACAAGGCAACGAAAAACAAGAGTACTCGCTTCTGGAAAAATGATACTCACAATTAACCTTACTGAAAAGTCGAGTGTTTGCCTCTGGAAGTTTATGACTCTTTTACTGATTTTCGATGCAAAGTCTTCTGCCTTGAGCCTCCTTTTATAGATGAAAATTAGGGTTTCTTTCATGATCAAATTCGAGCTGTATCTGTCCAGATTCTCTTGCAAAAATAACTTGGCCAATCATGTTTCACTTAAATAAAAATCGTATCTTTTTAGCTTCAGATTGCATTTGAAAATTCTGTTGACCAATCTTGTTTCTTTTAATTTCAAACCATATCTTTTTAAGCTTCAGATTGCATTCGAATTTCTTCAAGTCTTCAGTAATTTTTGAATCAAATCCCCTTAATACTTTGATCAAATTTCTATCAAAATTTAATCAAGTCTTCTTCGAATTTTAATCAAGTCTTTACTGATTTTCATCATGATTAAAATCTGGACCGTATGATCTTCTGATCTCGACCAACTCTGGACTTATGTAACCTGATCTGCCCCAATTTTGTGATCCTCCAATCTCGTCCAACACTGGACCATATGATATGATCTTCTGATCTCGGCCAACACTAGGCCATATGATCTGATCTTCTGATCTCGACCATCACTGGGCCATGATACTTAAATATGGACCATTGATCTGAACATTTTCCCTCTAATCTAGACCAAGTCTTGGCTGAGTCTGGATTGAATTTGAATTAAATATGGACCTATGATATTTTAAGTTGGACCATTGATCTTTTAATCTGGACATTTATCCTCTGATCTGGATCAAGTCTGGATTAAATCTGGACAATCATTTCTTCTGATCTGGACTGAGTTTTATGTTCTGGATCATGCTATCTTCTGGTCTGGACCAAGTTTGGAGTGTTTCTTATATTCACGACCAAGCTATCTTTTGGTCAGGATTAAGTCTGGACCAAGTCTCCTTCTGGACTCTGCTTCCTTCTGATCTGGGCCAAGAAAGATATCCTCTGATGACGTTACTTGTCCTTTGATAATTTGCCTTTGATGACATCCTCTAATATCCTCTGGAGGTGTATCCTGTGGTGCCTTCAGGATGCATTCTCTGGTACCCTCTGGATGCATTATCTGCCCTAACCTTCTGGTGACATTTCTATCCTCTGGTCGCTTCCTCTGGATGTATCCTCTAGTGGTGTCATCCTCTGATTTTACACAGCTTCTGATTTGTTCTTCTAAGTCAAAATACTATTTACATAAAATACTTTTGTTAACATCAAAACTTTGATTGATCGAACCATCTTGGTTCCAATAAATATGTGTACTGAAGGTTTTTTGAATGATCCAGTATTAAAGGAGACATTGTTCAAAATTATCAAACCCATTTTGATCTAGATGCAATTTACATTCAAGGACTATGGTGGTTAGTATACATATTTGAATGTTATTGTCAATGATGATAATTTAAATTACATGATTGCTCGTGACTTAAATGTATTGCGACATTTTTCAAGGATAGAGATGCTAGCAACTAGGGATTGGAATAGGCTAGGCTGTCCGTTAGGGGCTTATGGCCTGATCTACTTATGGCCTGGTCTGGACTGACCTTTTTAATAAGAAGACTATGTTCATGCTATTTTTAAAGCTTATTTGTTTAAATAGATCATGCTCAGACTTATAAAAAAGCCTATTAGATCTGACAGACCAGCTTATATATATATATATATATTATTTATTAATGTTATTTTCTATTACTATTTATTAATATTATTGTTTCTTATTTTAAAGTATATATATATATATTTTATTATTTATTAATATTCTTTTTTATTATTATTTATTAATATTATTATTTCTTATTTTAAAACCTATCAATTAGGCTATTAATATTATTTTATTATATTTTATTTGATTATAATTTTATTAGTTTTTCTTTTATATAAATGTCTTGTTTAGCCTATTTAAAAAAATATAAAATAAAACATTTAAATGTTTTAATGTGAATAAGGCTTTTAATTAGGCTTTCAGGCCTGACTAGACTTTTAAAAATACCAGACCAGACCGAAAAAAAAGTTTATGATAGGTCGTAGGCTAGACTTAGGTCTAAAAAATTAATTGAATGTCATACTCAAATCTTTCAAAGTCTCATCTGGCATGACCTATTCCCACTCCTAAATAAGACAAATGGCAAGAGATATACTAATAAAGAAGAGAATGCGATAAATATTAAATATTTGTAAAATTATTTTAACGTCAGTGAAAAACCTTTTCCATAAAGTGATTTCTAAGACATCAAAAAAGAATAAACAAAAAGAAACTAAACCATATAATATCCACCCAAAAATCAGAAAACCTACTTAATCTAAAGATTTTTTATTTTCTCCTTGTCTTTTTTCTTTTCCTGAACAAGGTTTATGTCTCTTAATTTTTTATTTTTCCTTTTTTTCTTAATAAGGTTTTAGCTTATGTCCTACCCTTCCCAAATCAATGTCCCACCCTCCTTTCCACTCTCCTTCGTCATCCAGCAATCCACATCCCCCACCTCCATCAAAGTGACTAAACAATCATAACACATAATAAAAAGTCTCCAATCAAAAGTGGTAAGTGGTAACCATGCAATATTGTAAAAACAGATCTCATTTGAGACTTATCATCAAAACACATTTGGTTAGAGACCTCGTTAAAGTAAGTAAAAAATTGAAAGTCTCAAATCCAAACTGGTAACCTTAACCGTGGAAGAATCTTCCCATAAGATACAAACTCATAAGCACCGCTTCACATGCCTTCGTTATTTGTAACATGCTTTTATTATTCTTCTTAAAAACCCAATACCCAAAATTGCTTCTTTATCACAATAATGGGCCACACCATAAATAAATTTGAATAAAACTTTATAATTTTATTGTGTTTAATTGAACACAGAGCAACACCATATGTGTCGAAAGCTTACCATGACGATGACGGGTCGTATTTAATACACAAAGAAAGAGAAGAATATTTATGGGGAGCAAGGGTGGTAGGGGTGGATGAGAGTCACACTTTTTCAGTTCGGTGACGGTGACTCAGTTGCATATACTTTTTGAGAGTGAGTTGGATAAAATTCAATGTAGAGGTGATAAAAGGTTATGTATCATGCACAACTTAGTTTACTTGTACACACTAGTCTTCGCGTTTAATTAATTAATTGATTGATGATTAATAATTGTTTCATATATAATTTATATATAAAATTATGATTAATATATTATATCATTTTCAAACTTTTAAATAGAAAGCTAATAATTAAGTATATATATTTTTTGTTATAAAATATTTTAACAATTTAGTTTTTGCTTTTGTTATTTTTTTGGTTTGTTATTTTTTCTTTTTCATGAGTTTGGTCTTTGTCTCCAGTATTGTTGTTACTTTCTTTTATATTTATTTGGTTACATTACTTTCTTTTAAAAGAAATTAACTAATAAAAAATATTTATCTAGTGTATGGTTTACATAATAAATTATAATTATTGTAATATATAGTCCATTTGTGAAAGACTTTCTTTTAATTAACATGCAAGTGAAACCAATTTATCATGTGTATAGTTTAGGTAGTAAATAACATATTATTATGATTACTATGTTATATTTTGTTAAAACTAAGTTGGTTTCAAGAATAATGATATTTAATCTTAGGTTTGATGATAACAAATTACATTTAAGAACAATGTATATTTTAACGTATATTTTAGCGTGTTTTCTAAGTATGCAGATTCTTTTATGAGAATTTTTAGTGTTTCGTTTGGCCAAAGAAACACATATTCTAATTCCTTTATTATTTTAGTCAATCTTCTAATAAACGTTTTCTGATTATTATCCTTCTGCTATGCAACAAAATATAATAACTAGATTTTTTGATGATTCAAATTATTTTCAATCAGTCAATGCTCAGACAAAAGTCAAATCCTCTTATATGAATCAATTGTTTGATCAAACTTTTTCTGCAAAGTACAAAGTTCATAATCTAAGTATCATTTGATCAACAAGTTAACTTAAGACAATTATCTTATACTTATTTTTTCTAATCGTTAAAGAAACTTTTTATCTAACGTGTTTTGTATAAAACAAGATATTATTTGAAGTAGATATTTTTATTTTGATGATAGAAATGACAAGTTTAAGAAATCTTTTATGAAATCCACGTCAATTGTCCTCGAAGTATAGCCCATACAAGTAGTGCACGACATTGTTTGCAACGATAACAAAAGTAACAACATCATCCATGTACTACAAAATGGTACTCAAGCGTTATTGCAAACATAGAGAAAAAGAGAGAAATCAAGAAAGAAAAGAAAAATCATTGAAATATCATCAAGAAACAATATTAATTTCATTCAATAGATCTCACATTCTGAACTCTTTTGAGAGAAAATTTTTAACTTGTATTTCCAAGATTTCAATTCTATATCCTCTAACTTTAGACTTACCTTATATTTCACAGAAAAAACTTTATTTCTTTATAACTCAGTCTAATAGTGATTGCATCTTCAAAAACTTGACTGCATTAATCTAAAAGTTTGAGAAGATTATAACATAGCTAGTTTGATAGTTGTATCTTGTAGTGGTTGAAAGAAAAATCAATTTGATTTTAGTGGATAAATCCTTTAAGTTAAAGTGATTGGACATAGTTACCGTATTGATAGTGAATAAGATAAATTTGCTTGTATTCTATTTCTTTCCTTTATTTAAAAGCTTTTATTTTTAGTAAGGTTTAAGTGAATTTCTTTAAAAGCGAAACAATTTAAGACACAATTCAAACTCCTTTTTTGTATTTTTTTCATCTCTATCTTTTTCTTTAAAGATTTATTTAAAAAATATTCAAGAGACATAATATTAATGAAATACATATTTCTATTTTAACTAATTGACTAGTAATAAATATTTATCCTTTTATACAATAAATTATAATTATAGTATTATAATAATCTTTTAAATATTTATTTCGTGTATGATTTATATAATTATATTATAATTATTATGCTAGACATTAAATTTTTATAATCCCATGTGCTACATCCTTATCAATCAAAATTTTTGTTGACTATAAAAAACAATAACATATGAAATAAATTTGTATTTTATAAAAAATTTAAAAACGTCAATCCCATTGAGCTGAAAGAACTCAACTTGTTATTTATCAATTTAGTGGGATTCATAATTAAAACAACCAAATCAAACCAAACTATCTATTTTAATTAATTTTAATTTTTTTATTTAACTAAAATTTATTAACCATATTAACCTAACTAATGTTACTCTAAACTAGTAATTAAACTAAAATATACCTGAACCATCTCATTCATAATTATTATTATTTTCCTCTTTTTTTGAGCAATATGATTATTCTACTCTACCATTATGATATTTAATTTCATTTGACTTTATCCATAAAAAAAAAAAAATTGAAAATGATGTTAAAAAAAGAAAATAATTAAAAAAAGTCTTTTGATTCTTGTTATGGCAAGTAAACAGTTGATTTTTCCAATTCCCATGGTTTTGGGTTTCTTTCATTTCATTGTTTTGTTGTGCCATCTTTTTCTTCTTTTACTCATCACTTTTAGTTGTCCTTTTTCTCTTTCTTCTTTCTATCCTAATACAAGTTCCATTTTGAGGCATGTTCCAAGTTAAACAAGATCCTTCAATCAAGCTTTTTGGAAGTGATATTCAAATTCCTATTCCCACCACCACCACAGATTCACAATACTCTCTCTCTCAGATTCACTCTCTTCCACAACAACAACCCTTTATCATCATGGTCATTTTCCTTTACATCTTTTTCCTCCTTTTTCTTTTCCATTGAAAATTTCCACCAAACTTAATTATAAAGTTTGCATTTTTAAACTCAAAAATGAAAACCCAGAATTTTATTTTCATTCAGAATGGATAAAAAAGCAATTTTTTTTATGATTTCGTTTTTTTGTTTAAATGGTATAAAAACAATTTCTTTTGGTATTTTTTTTTTGTTATTAATCTTTGAAGCTTATTTAAGCTTGTATAATGAATATTTTGATTTTGTATTCATATTCATAACTCAAAAAATATTTATGGTTTTAGGTATATGAAGTTGTTTGATAATTTGTTTTGAAGGGAGTGAGACTTGAGTTTTGTTTCTGAAATCAAACAAGAAAGTGAAAGAAAAGTAAGGTTGGAATTTTGAGTGCAACTATAGAAAATAAGTGGTGTGTAATTTGAATTATTTGTGTTTGAATCTGATTTTAAGGCGGACTTCACTGTTTAACCAATAATTAACATGAAAAGTTTTTAATTAGACCAAATTAGTTGGGTGTGTTCTATCTACTGTAGCAATGGAATTGGTTTGATAAAAAGAAGATTTTTGATGTACTTTTTGTTATGTTACAAGTTAAAGGTCAATGTCATTTCAACTTGATTCTTCTTGTCCTATTCTTTTGTATACTGTTTGATTACTGTGCTGCAGCAAAACCATGATACAATGTTATGTGTTTAATTCATGTTTAATAATTTCTGTGTAGAAATGCATATTTTGTGTCAGGGTGCTACGCTTTGTTCTCTATCAATGATTTATAACTTTTGGTCCTAATGTAAGATGAGGGAGTTCAAGTGGTTAATGAATTTCTGTGAAGGTCAAATCAATGAGACCTACCCGAGTTCAAATCCTGACTTGAACAATGATTGACTAGACTTAACTTACTTTTCAACTGAAAAATTACCAAGGTCTTTTTCCCTTGCAAAATGGAGGGTTAAGACCAAAGAAATGAAAGCTGTTTATTCAATATATGTGAGCTGACACAGTTTGATACTAACTGCAGAATGGATTTAAAGAATCAACTAATGCCGATATTCCTTTGAATGAAGTTTCTAGCAAACAAGAAAATCCTCAAGAAGATGCTACTAATCGTACTCCAATCATGTACAAAACCGATGTATCGAAACCGGCGGGGAAAGCAGTTCACAGAACCAATGAACACAAAAATCCCAAAAGAGATACTGACAATCAAGAGAAAGTTTTCAAGAAGCCAGACAAGGTTCTTCCATGCCCTCGGTGCAATAGCTTGGAGACAAAGTTTTGCTATTTCAACAATTACAATGTTAACCAACCAAGACATTTCTGCAAAAATTGTCAGAGGTATTGGACAGCCGGTGGAACAATTCGGAATGTTCCTGTCGGAGCTGGTAAGCGCAGAGGCAAGCATTCAGCTTTGCAGCACTGTCAAGTTTCTGTTACCACTGATGCAGTACCTGTTGTCATACACACAGATCTCAACCCTGCTACTGATGAACATATTTCATCTAGCATAGTTCCTTCTGTGAACATTCCGAGTCTTAGGGAGGAAGTTCCTCTTTGTGAATCACTAGAAACTGTTTTAAATCTCAAAAGCCATAGAAAAATTGAAATGGATTCTTCTACTGTCAAAGAGGATATTGAAGAGGATCCTTCTGTGATAGCCGCCGAATCTGCGGAGAAAGAGTATTCAGAAAATGGAATAGAGCATGTTGGTTTGACACAACAATGCAATGGCTTAATTCCTTTACATTTATTTCATTGTTATACTGCTCCATCATGGACTTGTCAATGGAATCCATGTTGGAATGCTATGTCAACTTCTTCATATTGGGGTTGCATGCCGAATTGGGCTGGCCGCCAAATTGAAGAATATTCATTTAATGGCATTCCATCGCCTTCATCTTCGGCTAGCAGTGGCACTTTGTCAGGTAATAGGTCACCAACTTTAGGAAAACATTATAGAGATGGAAGTACATTAACAGACGATGACACAATGAAGAAGAGTATTTGGGTGCCTAAAACTATCAGAATCAATGATCCAGAAGAGGCTGCTAAGAGTTCTATATGGTCAACTTTGGCAACAAAATCTCAACAGAACAAACCTGTTATGAAAGGAAGTGTTTTTAAATCATTTGAACCTAAGTCAAATGCCAAATCTCGTAATTTAGACGATAATCAAATTCTAAGAGCGAACCCTGCTGCTTTCTGTCGCTCGGGATCTTTTCAGGAAAGTGTGTAGTTTTCTTTGTTTGATTCCGATTTTATGTTGGAAGTAGCATTTGTTGTTGGATGAGGCATGAGGATTTGTGCAAGTCCGTTGTTTGTCATGGCTAATTCGTTCGATGTATTCGATGTTTAAAAAGATAGCCATGATAAGAACAATTAGGGAATTTTAAGTTTATGTGTTCTCTGATCAATAAGAATTTCAATTTTGTGACAACAATTGCTTCATGGTAAAGATAAGACTTGTGAGTTCACAATTGAAGTTCATTACCATGATTCATGAATAAAGAGTCATGGAAGTTAATGAATCCTGACTTTGAGGTATGATGTTTGGTACTTCCAAGCAGTTGCAATAAAGATGTTAACTCCTTTGAGTTGTTTCTATGTTTTATTTAATCTACATTTGTTTTATCATTAGCCATTCGATCCTAGCTTACAAGTCCGTGTGCTATGTAGCACCAATCACTTCTTAAATTATTATTAGTGTCTAACTATGTGTGTTAGTGTCATTTACTTTGCATATTGTTTTTCAGTATTCTTAGGTATGTATTTTATTGCTTTCTGTGGATTCTGATTGTTGAGTTAGTTATAGCATAAAAAAAAATGCTCAGGCTTATTTCTGTAGCAAATTTCTGTTTCTTGTGTCTTTTATACACAGGTGAAGTCGAACATTGATCTTCATAACGACGAGGAAAAATAGAAACTTATTTAAGACATCAATGCATATTTTAGAGCACAGTGCACAATGATTTTTTTTTTTTTATTTAAATTATTGAATTAGGAATAAGATAAAATGACACAAAGTGTTACATTTAGAATATTTTTGTCTTTATTTGCTACTTTAGAATACTAAGACAACATTTATTAAATTTTGTCAATAATATCATCACAATATTAAATAGTCCATCTAATTTCTTCATTACTACTATTTCAACTACTCTAATTAATGTGAGTATTTTAATTAATGGGAGTATTTTTGTCTTCATATATTATTTTATTCAACACAACTAAACATTTTATTAAAAATTATTCATTTACTTAATAAATAATACAATTGTTAGTTAAAGTATATTTTATAAGAAAATGATTAGTAAATTTCATTTACATAATTCAACAATTGGATTGGTAATATTACATAATTCAACTGTTGTTAGTGAAAATATACTTTTTAAGAAAATGATTAATTGTTAGTATTTTTGTCTGCATATATAATTTTATTTTTAAAACCAACACAATTAATTATTTTTTTTAAAAGTATACCTTTACTAACAACTATTGAGTAGATTTTGTAACAATATACTTTCACTAACAACTGTTGAGTAGATTTAATAATACATGATTTTAAAATGATTAAAAAGTATACTTGCACTAACAATTGTAGTTATAAAACTAGTCAAAACTAGAGAAATATATTAAAAGAGTAAAGATGAAGAAGAAAGAGAAAAGAGTGAAGAAGATAGATTTTGTATTATATTCTTCACAAGTATAAATTTTACAATGCAAGATAGGTTCTATTTATAGGACACAAGTATTTTAAGTTATAAGCACATGAAGAGGCTAAATTAATATTGGGACTAAATGCCAATAACAATGAGTAGAACCATTTACTCATAGGAGTTAAGTAATATAGAAAAGCTTAGAGAAAATGAACATTCACATTTATCTTTTAATATTATTCATAAAACTCCCACTTGATGTCTATGAAGGATATGCGTCGTTAAAATCTAACTAAGAAAAAACCTTGTAGGAAAAAATCGTAGTGAAGGAAAAATCATACAATATGCACTATTTAAATTTGCCTTTTTTTAAAAATCTTACTAGAAAAACCCTGAGACAAATTTATAGTGAAGCAAAAAAGGGTGTAGAACAAATTCATTTGTTTCCCTCAGTTGAGCAATCATCCTTGAGACAACGAGTCTGATCCTTTGTGTAGTAGCTCAAAAGTTTTACTTGGGAGTGACTTTGTAAAAGGAATGCAAGATTATCACATAAAAAAATTTATTGAATATTTGAATCACCTCTTTTTTGACGATCATGAGTGAAAAAGAACTTCAGAGAAGTATATTTTGTTCTATCTAATGAGTCATTCTTTCAAGTGAGAAACAAATGTAGTATTATCTTCGTATAGGACTGTTGCTTTCATTCTTGTGGAAGAAAAATCACAAGCATCATGTATGTTTTGAACCATAAACCTCAACCAAGCATATTCTTCACTTGCTTCACATAATGCTAAAACTTTATTGGAAGGATTAGACAAATAATCTGCACATCTAAGGTAACAAATTAGCTATTTCGTGATAAATTGGAAACAAATAATATACCGGAACATGTATAATTAGTAAGGTACATTAATACCCTCAATTGATCTAAGATATCACACTTCAAGACCAATTAGTTCTTCATCATTTTCTAAATATCTAAAACGATATTTGTTCACATCTAGGGAGCTTAAAGTGTTGGAGTACACAACAAGTGTGATTTTCCATATAGAACCTTACTAGAACTTTTTCTACATAAGCTTCATGATTTACAACAATATTATTCTCCAAATACTCGATTTGTAATTTCAAAATGTTTTCTCTTCTTACATATTTAATCTCAAACTTTTTTTTAATCAAACTAATTTCAAAGCTCTTAAGAAGTTATGATAATATTTATATAATCAACATAAACATCAATGTTAGAATTCATTTCCAAATATTTTCCTAACAATGGACAAATGATGTCATTCTCATATTTTTCATTTGGAAATATTCACGAAGAATATTATACAACAATAATAGATTGTTTGAATTGATAAAGAGACTTATTATTTTGATTAAGTCGTCTCTTCAAGTGTATGAATTATATGTCTCAAGAGAATAATATCTTTCATGGAGTTTTATATAATTATCATTATCAAGTGAACCACACTAATTCAAACACATCTTTAATATAAATTGAGCCTTTCACGGCTACTAAACTTATTCAAGTATGAAAAAATCAATGGTAGAATTTTATCAATACACTTGAATATATGTATTTTATCATTATCATTTTCTTTTAGTTTCACATCTTCAAGTGTGAGAATAACAAGTCTAAAAACCTTTTGCTTTGCAAAGCGAGCTTAATTTCACTTCAATTGCTTTTTTATTTATTTATATTATTCAAACATTTATTTGTCTATAATCTTTAATAGACTTTAGTTCATGATCCTCGATATCATTTATCACATATATTGCTAAATAATATGAAAAAATATTGTCAATGTTGACTTCCTTTCGCTTCCATCATATTCGATTCATGACATAATTTATTAAGATCTCTATATTTTCACAAATTTCAGGTACTTGTTCAGCTCTTCTGTAATTGAAAATCATTTATGTTAAATACTCTTTTGGAATTTTCATATCCTCACTTGAATCATCTTTCTTTTTAACTCATTTCCTTGTTCAAGGATTTTTTATTTTAAATTTTGAACCGATATATATCATGCATCATGCATGGATGAGACTCATTTGCAATGATAAATTGTCCAATAGAGACTTCAATTTTGATTGGAGTATTTGCAGTTGATAATTGGTGTCCCGAACTTTGCAAATGAGTTTTTTTTGTATGAGGATCAAAATGACATAATGTATTTCAATAAACGTTTTTAGTTGCTTATTCTCTCCCCTTAATATTGGGAATACTAATTCATCAAATGATAATCAACTGAAACAAGTCTCCAATTTTTTGGTTTAATATACTCTATTATAAATGGAGATTTCATATCCAACTTGTATTCCCAACAAACTCATGTTCTCAAAGTACAATTTAGAAGTTATGATCTCATGAATATTAGTAATACAATTAACTTTAGACGTCTAAAGAGTGAATCTTCAAGTCCATTTTTTATGTATGAACATATGCAACATGATGTCCAATATCAAATCCAATACATTCTCTACTTTCGAAATTCTTTCTAGATAATTATGAAAGTGGACTCTTAGTCAATTTAGTTGACACAACAATCTCACAAATTTTTGGTTGTGAGTTAATCTACGTCATATGTGTCTTGATTCACAAATACCACCTTATATACATTGTAGAAATATGAGAGACTCATTTCCTCAAATTGTCAACTTGCTTTGGGATCTAGTAAGGCATAAAAGTTATTTAATTGAATAATCTTCTGATTGTTCAATATATAATGTTCACATATATTTGTAACTATGTTTTGCATCATAATAAATCCATGATCGTCCAACCGGTCTTGCCAACAACAAACTTTAATATGATTTGTAAACTTCAGGTTTACAATGATATGTGTTTCAATCATTCTAAACTCTTTGAACCAATAATAAACAATCGCACCTTTCAAAATTGTGTTCCAAATGAAACTATATAATAGATATTCTAAAGATTTGATTTACCTTTTGCATTACCATATGTATTTATCAAAGACGACATTTTGCATATAAGTAAAAGAGAACCCAAAATTTACTTGAACAAATAAAACTCAATAAATCATACATACATATTTTTATTGAAATAACTTTAAAATATGTCAAATTAAGTTAAATTGTTTATTTGCTCATCAAAAATTGCTCAAAATAAAATACACATGAAATGAAATGTGAGAATTTAAAGAAAATAATTTAGCAACTAAATGAAGTAGCAATGTCAATCACAAGAAAGGGGGGTTTGAATTGTGAGCCTCTAAATTTTTTGAGTCTTGTGTTTAATTTAAATTAACTCAAGATCAATCTTGATTGAAATAGAATGTCCAGAATATTCTGGATATGTTAGAAGTAAATAAAATATATCAGTTTATAGTGAACTGTGATTTGTGTGTGCAAAAATAATTACAGATAAGGGATAGAAAGATCACACACAAAAAGTATACTAGTTCACCCAACTTGAGTTAGTCTATTAGTCACAACTGTGAGATTTTCCCTATGTGCTTCTAAACCAAAATGTTCTCCTTCGCACCTTGATCAATTACAATCTTTACCTTTCAATCTAGAAATGATTTTCACAATCACCTTTCAGCCTTGAAAGTATTTTTACAAACACAGTCAATCTAACATAAAAGATAGACTTGAGTTACAGATGATGTGTATGATAAAAGTGTTTGAGATCTTGAAACTTCTCAATACTTGTTTGAGATGAATAAAAATAAACTCAGTAAATGATGATCCACAAATATAGTAAAGAGAGTTGGAGTTTGCTTGAAGAGTTTTTTTGACTTGTTCTTACTTGAACTAGTGTTGGTAGATTTGTGAATTGAACTATTGCCTTCATTTTCCAATTGATCTTCAATTTATAGATGATAAAAGGCTTTGAATATTCAGTTTAAACTGAATATAGTCATTAGACACACTTCCTAAGTGGTAGATATGTTTTAAAACTTTATAGAATGTACTTCATTTATTTGAATGACCTTGCTTCTTCTAATATGATCTCTGTTGTACTAATTTATTTGATCACCTTCTTCAAGAAGATGCTATCTTGAAGATGTAATGATCATTCTCTTGAATGATTGATATATGATATATTCTTTTTGAGATTCTTTCAATATTGAATAGATACTTATGCACTTTGATGATGTGAATGACTTCTTGCTTGTTCACTTATGCAATTCAGGTTCCTTAAATAAAAGTCAAGTGAAATCATTAGTAGATCACCATTCATAAAACTTAATCATTTATTTCATAAGGTTTGTTGTCATTAAAACATATATCAAAAAAGTTTTTTTACCTCAATACTCAAATTATCAATAAAACTTATCTACACGTATATAATGTCAACAATGTATATATAATATCAAAATTTCTTTAATAACTTTCATAATAAATTTTTTTGTATTAAAGTATATCCATGAAAAACTAAATGATTGTTTAAAATAGTTAGATTAAGACGATTTAAAGAAATTGCTCATATATTACTACTCATTGCTTACATGTAGAATTTATGAGACAAATATCTTGTTAGTAATTATTTGTAAAACTTTGACATAAAACTAACAGTTACCTTGGTACAAGACAACAAGAGAAATAATAATAAAAGAAAATGATATAAGTCTTCTTATTATTTCTTCTTACAAAATATTCTTTTAGAATTCCAAGTTTAATTAGGAAGATAAGTTAAACTTCTCAGTAATATATATGAGTTACTACATCGTTATATAAAAACATAAAATGATCTATTTCTTTAGAAACTATACAATTTTTTCTTCATAATTTCTTCCCATAAAATGATATTTCTATATAAAATTATATCCATAACTAATAAGATAAATTATAGTTACTGATATTAAATATCACAATATATAGGAGTTAGTATACTATGATACTTATAACAATTTACTTCACCACTTTTAGGAATAATAAAGATCATAACCACAAACTACTCTTATGGAATGTTTATCACCTTCACATTTAATTATAAATACCACATAAATTATAATTTCTACCACTTGAATTAACATAATCACAACAATGATTATACATAAATAGTATGAACCATTTACGTTTAGGAAGAAAGTTCATTTTATCATGTGATCCTTCATATTTTTAATCAATAATCTCTTTTATTCAATGACAAATTGCGATCAATCTTTCAACATATTCTTGAAAGCCTTTCTCAATTTTACTACTGCAGAGACATATTTGAGTGACATAAAACAATATATGAATTTTCTCTTATTTCATTTCTTTTAAATTAATACTAAGAGCAATTATATATTTCAATCATGGTCTAAATGTGTATTTCTTCACGAACTCCACCTCAAATCTTCATAAACGACGACCATAGAAAATTGCACATTTTACAATTCTATAAGGATACTTGATATTAAATTATCATTTCTTTAAGAACTATACTAAAATTTCCAATGATGACCAAGAAAAAAAGCATACTTTGAGCAATCTTACAGGAATACTTGAATATTAGTTCTTCAAAAACTATATGACAGTAATCGTCAATCAACGATTATCAAGAATAATTCACTCTTTGAACAATCTTTTAGAGATGCTTTAATTTTAAATTTTTAGTTGTTCAAGAACTATATAAAAAAAAATCAGTATTTGAGCTATTCTTTAGGGATACTTTTAATGTTAAAGTCATCCGGAATTTAACAAGAATAATCAAAGAAAGATATGATAATTATAAAAATCTAAAGAAATTTCTCAAGAAAAATTATATGAACAAATAATTAATCAAAACTAGAGTAATATATTAAAAGAGTAAAGATGAAGAACAAAAGAGAAAAGAGTGAAGAAGATAGATTTTGTATTATATTCTTCACAAGTGTAAATTTTACAATGCAAGATAGGTCCTATTTATAGGACACAAATGTTTTAAGTTACAAGCACATGAAGAGGCAAAATTAATATTGGGACTAAAACCATTTACTCATAGAAGTTAAAGAATATAGAAAAGTTTAGAGAGAATGGACATTCACATTTATCTTTTGATATTATTCATAACGATATATTACATAACCAACTTCTTTTCAGTAACAATACATGAGTAGATTTTGTAGTTTCACTTGAGTGGTGTGTAAGTTAGAGGTAAACAAATTTGACATGTTATTGTTAGCGAATGGTAAATGATTTTTCAAGAGTAATGTATATGATCTAATTACTCCTGTAGAATACCAAGTTTATGAGGCACTTAAAGCATTCTTGCAAGAGTGTGGTTCGAAGCTTGTCCATGTCATATCATATGTTTTGTTTTTTTAATAAAAGTTTGTCATGTGTATTGTTCAAAGACAAATTGTAAATAAGACATCGGTCTATTACGAAATACTATATAGTACAACAATTTAGGAACTCTTAGATCTAGAGAGAGAAGTTTTCTCTCCATAAATCTAATGAATTATTACGGCCAATTGCATTGTGCAGTAGCCGTAAAAAATCTAAATATCTATGTGAAACTCATGATACTTTAAAAATTATTAAATTTGATTTTCCACAACTTATTTCTTTTCAGAGGGATTTAAGTGTGCATGAATTTCAATTAGCCACAATTATTTTCACCTAAGGAATTGTGTCAACCATGGTTTTACGTATCTGACTTTCTGTAGTCAGCGATTCTCCGTATTCACGTAGTCATAATATCATTTTATCGTTTGATCAAGATCAGATGGTCCTAATTCAAGTTCAATATTTTGAATTATAAATTAAATAATTAAAATTTAAATCAACTTTTTTTGGACCTTCCGATCTTGATCAAACGACCACGTTCTGATTGCGTGAATCCATGATAGCTAGGAATCCAAATTCATCGTTTTACAGATCTGGAATGATAATTATTTTCTAAGGTATGGAATGAAAGTCGACGATGAATACAAGGCTATTATTTTGTTGTGTTTGTTACCAAGTTTGTTTGATCATCCATTGATAACTCTTACATATGAAAAAATACAATCAAGCTGGACGATATTACTCCTACACTTTAGTTTCATTCTAAAAGGAGACATAACACAGAGGAAGAATCTTCAGGCAAAGGTCTATATGTAAAGAGATGTCAAGACCGTGGGAGGAACAAACATATAGTAGATTATAGGAAGAAGAATATTCTTTGTGTTTCAGGCAAACATATCAGGCATTGGAGGAGGGACTGTTCAAACACACAACATGGTTCATGCAATTTTACTCTCGAATGTGGTTCAAACTGATGACTCTGGCAATGAAGGAGATATTCTTTGTGTTTCATCTACAAGTGCATAGAAGCGTGGGTTCATGACTCTGGTTGTTCTTTCCACATGACGCCGCACAGGAAGTGGTTTACCACATTTAGGCTAGGAAGTTTTGGTTTACTTATTTGGGTGATGATAAAGCATTTGTTATCACTTGAATGAGACAAATTAACATTTCTATGCATGATGGTAGCGTGCGAACATTGAATGATGTTAGATATATTCCAGAATTGGGAAAGAATTTGTGTTCCCTAGAGACTCTATAAGCAAATGGTTTATCATATAGGTCTGATTGAGATATGGACATTCTGAAGGTCAACAAGGGTGAATTGATAATGATATGAGCAAAAAGGAATACAAGTAACATCTACAAATTGTTGGGTTGTATTGTTGTAGGTGATGTTGTATCAGTTGAGTCTGATGACGACGCAACAAAATCGTGGTACCTACGTTTGAGTTCTCTCAATGAGTGTGAGATGACAAAAATTGAAGTAGCTATATCAATCACAAGAAAAGGAGGCTTTGAATTGTGATCCCTTTTTAAAATTTAATTCACACACTTAACTTTAATTAACTCAAGAACAACCTTGGTTGAAATAAGTTAATCTCCAGAACGTTCTGGATGTGTTAGTTTAAATAAAACAATTTAGTTTATAAACAAGTGAAATGTGATTAGTGAGTGCAAGATAAATATAGATAACAGATAAAAATATCACACAAGGATGTATCCTGGTTCACCCAAAGTGGGCTACGTCCAGTTCTCACAATTTGTGAGATTTTCCACTAGTGTGTTTAGCACCAGAACGTTCTGCCTTGCATTATCTTTCTTAATCACACTTTGATCAAATACAATATTCACCTTTCAGCCTTGAAGGGAATTTCTACAATCACCTTTCATTCTAGAAAAGATTTTTACAAGTACTTTTCAAACAAGAAATGATTTTTACAACACACTCAATCTAACCTAAGAGATAAAATTATTTTACAAAATGATGTGTATGATAAAATTGTTTGGGATCTAAAAGCTTCTCAACTCTTGTTTGAGATTGATTAATCAGCAAGAACTCAGTAAGATAATCCACAAATATAGTGAGAGAACTATAGTTTTGCTTGAGATAAGAGCTTTACATCTTAAGCTTAAATGATCAAGTGTATATCGATTGCTTTGGAAACTCTTGCATTTTTCTTTAAATTGATCTTGTTTTTATAGAGGAGGAGAAGATTGAATATTCATTTAAACATGAAAATAGCCGTTGGCCTTTAATGCCATGTGTTAATCTTGCTTTCTTCATTTTTCCTATTGTTTTTAGTAACTGTCCAAAACGTTCTTGATCAACCAAAACTATTCTGCCTTGAACTGAATGTAACGTGAGTGACAGTGAGTGTGAGCTGTCGGAGGACCATTGAGACCATGTAAAATCAGAAACATGCCTAATTGATGGAGTAACAATGACATTACAATGTACTTGTGTACTTTTGTCCTTGCTTCCAATTCATCATTTTGGAGATCAATATGGAAGTGTGTTGATGCATGTGGGCCTTCATTCTGTCTTTTTTTAATGCCTATTATGTTTGGATAGACCATGTGCGAATTTTCAATTATGAACATGCATTTGGATTTCCCAAAATGATCCACTTTGTCTCTTGTTTTTAATAAGACAACTAGATTGTTCTGCAATCATTCTATCATCAATATGGTTTGACATTCCTTTGAGAAATCTTCCAATTCATTTTATTCTTCTCAAAAGTGTGTTCTTGTCTTGATGTGTGCATGATATGGGACCATAAATGATGATGAAATATTTCTTGATTTCTTTGAAAAAGACCACGCGACTAATATGCATGCTTGTGTTTGATTTTGTATCATTAAATAAATCACTCAAAAACACAAGTTAATATATAATATGATCAGAATCATAATTAAAAAATTTAATTAAATGTTTGTTTATCTTCAAAACATTAAATAGGGATTTTTCTTCAAGAATATCTCTCTTTTTGATGATTACGAACATGTTAATTACATTTTGAATTTTTTATTATGGTTAAATGAATATGATGATATATTATCACATTTAAACACATAATCTTTGAAGCAAAAAATGATTTCATTAAGCAATCCAAACAGTGTTACATCATTATGATTTATACATGGTTCAAAAGAAAAAACAACATTAACAACAAATAACTAAGAGAAGTAAACATAGAGGTTTCTTTTTTGTCCGAAAAAATACTTCTCAAAATCTAAATTCTAAAATACTTCTCGTTCTTTGTCACAACAAAAAGCAAGGGGAACCAAAAGAGACAATAATGGTGAAGAACCATTAGAAGAGGATGAGATGGAAGGAATGGGCAACTCTAGAAAAGTGGAGGATAATTTGGTACAGGAGGGGTGTGACCAAGCTTTGGTCCTGCTTCATTGATGATCCAATCTCTCATAATTGCAAATTCTTTTTCTTGATGAATCTTCCTAACAGTAATTGTTTGTAGAGCATAATTTTTTTTAGGAATATCATTCCTGGTTTTTGAGGTGTTTTTCTCGATGTTATACCTTTTAGGTGGCCTAGAATCTTGATGATAAGGTTTGTAGCAAAAGAGGTGCAAAATGATTATAAAGTGGCAAAAGTATTGCAACAGTAGGAATGGTAGCAGACCGAGTTTGTGGTGGAAAGATATGAGTAGATGAAATGAAAATGGGATTGGCATAAAAGTATTTGTTTATTCCAAATAAAGAGGACAAACTTACATTTGCAGATGCCAAGATAGGAGAGAATTGTGTGACATTTCCAACCTCAAAATGCTTTGAAGACTGGTCTTGAAAAATAGGATTTTGCAGAGAACTTAAGGTAGGAGTTCCAAAGGCAGGTAGATTAAGAGTTACTAGAGTTTCCTGATCGACCAAGTGTGGTGAAGTTTGAGTTTGGTTCAGATCGAGAACGTTTTGCCTAAGAGGAGAACGTTATGGGAAAGCCTCCAAATTGAAATTTTGTGCATTTTTGTTTAGCACAATCCTCCTTTTCGATCTTTTCCTTTTGGAAGAAATAGAGTTAGGCAAATGAGTTTCAAGTGAAGAAGTGGAAAGAGTGGTATTCATAGCAAGAGAGAATGATGACTCATTTTTCATGTGTGCAATATTTTTTGGAGTAAACTTTGAAATTTTGAAAACAAATTCTTCCCATTCCAAGGACATCTTGAAGCGTTTGAAAATTTTGGTGAGCATCATTCCATAGGGATCCGTGAATTTTTTGTAATCACGCATGGTTGAGGAAAACATGTTTTGAATGATAAAAAAAAACAGGTTCAACCTCTTACCATGGAAAAGACGATGAATGTCCATAACATCATTATCAAAGACACATTCATATCTTCCACAATTTGGGAAGATGGAATACTGACTGATGGTATTAACGATTTTGGGAAGAGGTTTTAAATCAACAAATACAAAAGAGGTAGACCCAAAAAAAAAGGAGTTACTTGAAAACCTCATTCTTTTGTAGGTCAAGGGCCTTAGACCAGTCTTTTCCAAAGATGTTAACATATTCGATTGGAAGCTCTAGAAATTTTGCAAGGATATCAAGTGTCAAGCAAATTTCAACAACTTTTACTCTAGATATGATGAGAGAATTGACAAGGTAAGTGGTGGCAGCAAAATAGAAGGCTCGAATGACCTTAGGGGTAATATTTCTTAGTGATTTGGAAGAAGTTTGTCCAGCCAAGAGCATCATTATATTATTTAATGAAAACCCTTCAAGTTGGAGTTTGTCAAAAACAAAAGGTCTTTCAATCCCAATGGGTGTTTTAGCCCATTTCTCATTGAAGGCAGATTTAAACTCAGAGAAGATGGGGGATGGAGTGAATTTCTTTGGTTTTTTGGAGGAAGAATGTTTGTGTGGTTTTTTATTTTTTCATCTATTTAGAGTATGATAACATTCTGGGTTAGACTTTAGTGGTGGAGAATGTTCAGGTTCTAGCGATTTTCCTTTACTAGAGCGTGTGTGAATTTTTTGTGGAGATTTGGAGGTAGTTTTTTAGGATGCTTTGGGATAGATTTTTGTGGAGATTTTTTGGAAGCAATTGTAGGTTTTGGAGAAATGGTTTTGGTAGGTTTGGTTTGTTTGGTTGTTTTTGTTGGTGACTGTTTGGAGTAAGTAGGAAGAGATTTAATGTTTTCAAGATGAAGTTCATAATGTGGTGGTTCAGACGGTGCAAGTGGTGGTTTTGTTTGTGGTGTAGATTGATTTGTTGGTAATGTTTTAGTGGTGGTCGAAAGTGGTTCAAATGTTTTTGAAGAAGGTTTAGAGTTGTTTGTCTGAAATGAAGGAGATGGAAATGGTTTTGACCTTTTTGGTGGTGAGGTGTCGCTATCAGAGTTATCTGAAATTGTAGGAATGGTAGTGTCCACACTCTCTGATTTTTTTTGATGTACTAACGCCAACCATGATTCTCATTGATCTTCTTCAATGAGTAGGATTATCTGTTTTTGTCTGTTTAAATTTCTTTGGGTGAAGTGTGGTGGTTCTTGGTTTAGGTTTGGAATGTGGTATTGATAAATGAGGTGCTAGAACAATGGTGAGAGGAGAAACTTCAACAAGAGTTGGAGTTTTTTCAGGTGAGTTGGAGGGATTGTCGGAGAAGGTTCAATCAAATGATGATGATTTTGGTGGTGTGGGTCGAAGAGGAGGAGACATAGATCTTAGTGGAGGTGTTAAAGGTTTGGTAGACTTTTTTTGGGTTCTTTGGTTCTAGCCATGGTGGATAGTTGGTTTGAATGAGTGAAGAAGTTTAGAATGAAATGAGTGAAGAAGTTTGTTGAGGAGAAGAGGAAGTTATCAGATTTTTGAAAATGAAAAAGAGAGGGATAGTAGGATGAGAGAGAGATAAGTACAATGAGAGAGAAATTTGAAATGATTAACATGTATTGAAAAATATGAAATGTAGGGATAATAATACCCTAGGCTAAAATAGCTATGAGTTTTGCTTGAAAAAAGGGGAAAAAACGTTTAGCTTTAATTGTTGGCCGAAGTTTTTGATAATAACAACAAAAATGTTAGCAATTGCTTGGAGTTAGAGGGAGAACGTTCTTGTTAGGGATCAAAACGTTATGGTTGGATTTTCCTTAACAATTGCTTGGGTTTTCAATTTTTCTTTTATGAAATCAAAACAATCTTTAGCCAGGGTTTAGTAAAAATTAATTCAACATTTTTTTTGTTAACATGATCCCTAATGAAATGGTTTTTTATTTCAATCTATTTTGATCTTGAATACTGAATGATATTTTTTGACAAATTAATTGCACTTGTATTATCACAATATATTGGAACAATTGAATAACTTACAAAAAAATCTTCAAGATTATTTTTAATCCAAAGTTCTTGAGAACAATAGTTATCAACTGAGACATATTCAACTTCAATTGTTTACAGTGCAATAGTATTTTGCTTTCTGCATGACCAACTTATGAGAGCCTCTTCAAGAAATTGACATGCATCACTTGTGCTTTTTTTCTTTCAATTTTTTCCCCAACATCACAGTAAGCTACAAGATCAACTTGGTGAATATTGAAATCTAATACATAAACCAACTGCAAAAACAATATATGCTCTGTTGGCAGTTAGATATAATAAAGAATGAATCATTCCTCTATATTCTTTTTCATGAATGGTTTTTCCTTTTTCATCTTTGTCCAAATTTGAAGATGGATGCATTGGAGTTGCCATTAATTTGACTTCATTCATTTTGTATTTTTAAGAAGATCCTTGATATATTTTTCTTGACAAATAAAAATTCCATTTCCATCAATGCACATTTCAAATTCACTTTGCATGAGATTTGAAGAATCTTCACACATTTTTTGATTTGTTAAACCAAAGGTAATATCATCAACATACAATTAAACTATTAACAAATTAGATTTATTAACTTTTCTAAAAAGTTCAGTATCAATCATGAAGGTGCAAACACGAGAAAGGGGGTTGAATTGAGTTTGTACTACTTGAATTATTTTTCTGTTTTTGATGAATATTTGAAATCTGAAATATAATCAAGTAGAGTTAGCAGCGGATAAAGTAAAATAAATAACACAAGGATTTATCCTGGTTCACCATTAACTAGGCTACATCCAGTCCCTTCACCTCGAAGGATTTTTCCACTAATTCAAAACCTTTGAATTACAACAACACTACTGACCCTCCAAGTCAGTCTTCCCAAACAGTCTAACAATCCTAGACTTTTGAGGAACACAACACCTTGACTTCACAAGTCAAGTCTTCTCCTGCCAATCTGACAACCCCAAATTGCAGAAGGAATTACAACACCTTGAATCTAATTGCTAAGTCACCTGCTACTTCTTCTGACTCTTCAGATTGTAGACTCTACTTCAACAATATAGATTTAACACAAGGGAACGAAAAACACGAGTACTTGCTTCTGGAAAGCTGAAACTCACAATTAACCTCGCTGAAACTCACAATTAACCTCACTGAAAACTCGAGTGTTTGCTTCTGCAAGTGTATGACTCTTTTACTGATTTTCGATGCTAAGTCTTCTGTCTTGAGCCTCCTTTTATAGATGAGAATTAGGGTTTCTTCCATGATCAAATTCGAGCTGTATCTATCCAGATTCTCTTGCAAAAATAACTTGGCCAATCGGGTTTCACTTAAATAAAAAACGTATCTTTTTAGCTTCAGATTGCATTTGAAAATTCTGTTGACCAATCTTGTTCCTTTTAATTTCAAACCATATCTTTTTAAGCTTCAGATTGCATTCGAATTTCTTCAAGTCTTCAGTAATTTTTGAACCAAATCCCCTTTATACTTTGATCAAATTTCTATCAAAATTTAATCAAGTCTTCTTTGAATTTTAATCAAGTCCTCACTGATTTTCATCATGATTAAAATCTGGACCGTATGATCTTGACCAACTCTGGACTTCATGATATGATCTGCCCCAATTCTGTGATCCTGTGATTTTGGCCAACACTTGACGATATGATCGGATCTGATGATCTTGGCCAACACTAGACCATATGATCTGATCTTCTAATCCGGCCAATCACAAGACCATATGATCTGATCTTCTGATCTCGGCCAACACCGGGCCATGATGCTTAAATCTAAACCATTGATCTGAACATTTTCCCTCTGATTTGGACCAAGTCTGGACTGAGTCTGGATTGAATCTGAATTAAATATGGACTTATGATATTTTAATCTGGACATTTACCTTCTGATCTGGATCAAGTTTGGATTAAATCTGGACAATCATTTCTTCTGATCTGGACTTAGTTTTATACTCTGGACCATGCTATCGTCTGGTCTGGACCAAGTCATTTGTTCTATACCAGTTATCTTCTGCTCTAGACCAAGTCTGGATTAAGTCTGGACTGATGCTTGTAATTACGACCAAGCTATCTTCTGGTCAGGATTAAATTTGGACCAAGTCTGACTTATGATTCCTTCTGGTCTGGACTAAGTCTCCCTCTGACAAGCTTCCTTCTGGTTTGGACCAGGTCTCGTTCTGGACTCTGCTTCCTTCTGATCTGGGCCAGGAAATATATCATCTGATAATGTTATTTGACCTTCGATATTTTGCCCTTGATAACATCCTCTAATATCCTCTGGAGGTGTATCCTCTAGATGCATCCTCTGGTACCCTCTGGATGCATTCTTTGGCTGATCCTTCTGGTGAAATTTCTATCTTCTGGTTGCTTCCTCTGGATGTATCTTCTAGTGGTGTCATCCTCTGATTTTGCACAGCTTCTGATTTTTTCTTCTAAGTCAAAATACTATTTACATAAAATACTTTTGTTAACATCAAAACTAAGTATAGAACCAACTTGGTTTCAACATTCTTCTGGCCCTTTTTTTTAGTACAAGAAAATCAAATAACAAAAAAAAAATACTCCTCTAAAAAGACTACTTGATCTAGTCAGATATGGAGATTATGTTGAGATGCTTCTTGATGAACTCAAATCGATCTTCAGGCAATGATTTAGTGAATATGTCAGCCCATTGATGATCAGTGTCTACAAACTGGATGTTGAGTGTTCTTTTTTGAACATAATCTCTGATGAAGTGGTATTTGATTTCTATGTGCTTGGCTCTAGAATGAAGGATAGAGTTTTTGGTTAGGTTGATGGATGAAAGTGTTGTCACAACATCCACTAAGTTGATATGTAGGAGTTTCTTTGTAGAACAGGGTGAGATTGATACTGCCTTTGAGGTATCTCAGGATTCTTTTGACAGCAGTTAAGTGGGATTCCCTAGGGTCAGCTCTGTATGTTTTCTGGTCTACCTTTTGGCCGGATTCATCTTTTTCAAGTGAGCAGGTAGGGTGCATGGGGTTGGCCATAGGCTTACAATCACTCATCTTGAACTTTTTGAGATGTTCTTTAGTGTACTTAATTTGGTGAATGAGTATACATGTTTTGCCTTGCTGAATCTGAATTCCTAGGAAGAACTTAAGTTCTCCCATCATGCTCATCTGAAACTCTTGCTGCATCAAATAAGAAAACTCTTGGCAGAGAGTGCCGTTAGTGGATCCAAAAGATAATATCATCATCATAAACTTGAATGATCAGAATATCATCTTTTATTGATTTTCTAAAAAGATTATTGTCTACTTGTCCTCTTTCAAAGTTATTTTTAAGTAAGAAGTTACTAAGTCTATCATACCATGCCCTAGGTGCTTGTTTTAAACCATACAAAGAATTTTTTTAAGTTTAAAAACATGGTTTGGAAAATCACAACTTTCAAAACCTGGGGGCTGTTTGACATAGACTTCATCACTTATATAACCATTTAAAAATGTGCTTTTAACATCTATTTTAAATAATGAGATGTCATTATTAGCAGCAAGGAATGTAGGATATGAATAACTTCTAACCTGGCCACTGAAGCAAAAATCTCAGTGTAGTCAATACCTTATTGCTGACTGTATCCTAGTGCAACACATCGTGCCTTGTTTATGACAACTTCTCCTTTTTCATTCAGCTTGTTTCTGAAAACCCACTTGGTTCCAATAATGTTCTTTTCTAGTATTGGAACTAGATCCAAAATATCATTCATTTAGCTCTTCTTGCATTGGTAGACTCCATCTATATCCTTCTTCTTCAGATTTGAAGATTTGTTGTATTCTTGCTTAAAGCTTCTGCTTTTTCAAGTTCTTATGCCTGCATCAGCTTATGGTTCTGGTAAACCTACATAGGTTTCCTCTGGTTCTGATAAACCAGCTTCGGTTTCTTCTGGTTCTAGTAAACCTGCATTAGCTTCATCTTGCTCTGACTTTTTAGGTCAAGCTATTTGTAATATAACATAATACAACTTAAATAATTTAAAAGTAAAATTAATACAACCAGAACATCAATTCTGCTTCTAGTGGTTTCTGCTTGTTTTTGAAACCACTGGAATGATGTTTCTAATGAAGTGTTCAATTTGTGTGAATCACCTGGTTCCTTTAAATCTTTGAGAAACTGCAAAATACTTATCTAGCTTTGATTTTTAAGATCAAGCTTCTTGTTATCACAGTAAACATAAATATCAAACAATAATAGTATTTACAGCAAGATGTAACCTCTATGTCAGCAGTTTCAGTTTTACTCTGAAAATCCTCTTGTTTCTGATTTTTAGATTCCGAATCTATATGTTCTGTGATTAAATGATTTGGATGAAGGGTTTTGAATTCCCTTCCAGGTTTGTAGTCTTGATGAATTTCACTGGAGTGTTTGAAGAACTCTCCTGATTCTGATTCTTCTCTTTCTGCTTCGGCTGATACACCATGTTCCTTTGGTGATTCTGGAACTGATGGTGATTCTGGTAATTCTGCTTCTTCTGGTAATACTGAAGCTGATGTGTGTGATTCAGCTGTTTGTGGCAGAACCTCTGATTTTGATATTGATACTGGTTCTGATTCTGATTCTGGTGTGAATTGTACTGACCAGACCTTCTTTTATCAGACTCATTTTGCTTCTGTCTGGTGGAAACTAGAACATACACCTTTTTCTGTTTGTGAATTGCCAGCATCCATTGACCAGGAACCATGATTGGTGTTTCCTTCTGGTTGCTCAGAATATCTGCAACATAAACAATTTTGTTCTTTGGTACCCAAAACTGGTTGGGTCCAGGTTTGTTAGACTTACCAGGTCTCTTGTCTTTCCCAGATTTTATCATAGGGCAAGACAGTTTAGAATGACCCTTGTTAGCACAAATAATACACAGAGCATTAGAATGATCAAATTTAAATTCAGCAACAGATTCAGTACAACCTATTCCTCTCTTGCCATTGTTACTGATTCCATAAATTATGGAAGCATAGTTACTTCTTTCCATACCATTTGCAATAAAGTTTTGAAAAGCTTGTTCATGCATATCAGATTCACAAAGAGTATTGGAAGTAGAGCAAATATTACTTTTTAGATTTTTAGAATTGATTCTGGCAACTTCAGTTTTAAAATTAGTGTTTTCAGTTGCAAACTTAGCATTTTGATTCTTTAAAGTTTGAACTTCTTTGGTTAGAATTTTCTTTTCTTCCCTAAGAGTTTTCAGTTTTAAAGACATCTTGTTGTTGGCATTTAAAAAGTCTTTAAGAGTTGTAATTAATTCAGATCTAGTAAGATCAGAGAATACCACTTTGTCTTCATCTTCTGAATCAGTTCTAGAGACTGTTCTGGATCCAGAACTTGAGTTGGTATGTGCCATCAGAGCCAATACTACTTCCTTCGATGTGCTTCCAGACTTGCCGGAATGAATGATTTGTCCATTCTTCTTACCTTCTGCTTTTCTTCTAGAGCTAGTACCTTTATGGAGTCCAGAGGGAAACTTGATGAGAGCCATCATAGCTGTTTCTGCCTCTTCATCATCTGATTCTTTTCCAGAGTCAGCATCTGGGTTGAATCCAGAGGCAGAATGAATATGAGCCATCAGAGCCAATTCTGCTTCTTCTGAGTCACTTCCAGAGTCAGATTTTATGTTGGATCTAGAGGCAGAATTGATGTGGGCCATCGTTGCTAATTCGACTTCTTCATCATAAGAAGATTCATCAGAATCATCCCATGTTGCCATAAGATTTTTCTTCTTGGGTCTGGAGTCTTTCTTATGGTGTTTTCCTTTCTCCAGATTCGTGCCTTCTGATTTGATGTGCCGAGGTTCATTGCATCCATAGCAGATAATGCTCTTCTTGTCAGCTTCTTCTTTTCCTCTGTTGGAGTATTTGCCATTTTTCCTAGGAGCTTTCTTCTTTCTGTGTTGCCACATCTTTGCAATCTGTTTGGTTATGTAAGCAAGATCATCGTCTTCACTATCCCTATCCTCTGACTCTGATACAACCTTTGCAGATTTCTTCTGTTTTGACTTAAGGGCTAAAGTCTTCTTCTTCTTTGGTTCATCGACATTCAGCTCTATTTCATGAGACCTGAGGGAGCTGATCAAATCTTCAAGCTTCAAGGTATTCAAATCCCTAGCTTCACGTACTGCAGTAACCTTTGGTCTCCATTTGGCTGGTAAGCTTATGAGGATCTTCTTTACATGATCTGCAGTGGTGTAGCTTTTCTTTAATACTTTTAAATCTGACACCAGAATCTAGAATCTGCTGAACATTGTTTCAATGTCTTCATCCTCTTCCATCTTGAACAACTCATACTGTTTGACCAGTATGTTTGCCTTTGCCTCTTGAACCTGTTGACTTCCTTCATAGGTCAGTACCCGACTGTCATAGATGTTTTTTGCTGTTTCCTTGTTGGTGAATCTGTCAAATTCTTGAATGTTATAGCATTGATCATGATGGTTCTGGACTTGTGATGTAGCTTGTACAACTTCCTTTGGTTGGGATTCATATCTTCTACATCCAGTTCTTCATGTTCTGGTGTAGTGGATTTTTCCACTAATTCAAAACCTTTGAATTACAACAACACTACTGACCCTCCAAGTCAGTCTTTGCAAACAGTCTAACAATCCTAGACTTTGGAGGAACCCAACACCTTGACTTCACAAGTCAAGTCTTCTCCTACCAATCTGACAACCCCATATTGCAGAAGGAATTACAACACCTTGAATCTAATTGCTAAGTCACCTGCTACTTCTTCTGACTCTTTAGTATGTAGACTCTACTTCAACAATAAAGATTTAACACAAGGGAATGAAAAACACGAGTACTTGCTTCTGAAAAGCTGAAACTCACAATTAACCTCACTGAAAACTCGAGTGTTTGCTTCTGCAAGTGTATGACTCTTTTACTAATTTTCAATGCTAAGTCTTCTGGCTTGAGCCTCCTTTTATAAATGAGAATTAGGGTTTCTTCCATGATCAAATTCGAGCTGTATCTATCCAGATTCTCTTGCAAAAATAACTTGGCCAATCGGGTTTCACTTAAATAAAAAACGTATCTTTTTAGCTTCAGATTGCATTTGAAAATTCTATTGACCATTGTTCCTTTTAATTTCAAACCATATCTTTTTAAGCTTCAGATTGCATTCGAATTTCTTCAAGTCTTCAGTAATTTGTGAATCAAATCCCCTTAATACTTTGATCAAATTTCTATCAAAATTTAATCAAGTCTTCTTTGAATTTTAATCAAGTCCTCACTGATTTTCATCATGATTAAAATCTGGACCGTATGATCTTATGATCTCGACCAACTCTGGACTTTATGAGCTGATCTGCCCCAATTCTGTGATCCTCTGATTTCGGCCAACCCTGGATCATATGATCTGATCTTCTGATCTCGGCCAACACTGGGCCACGATGCTTAAATCTGAATCATTGATCTGAACATTTTCCCTCCGATATGGACCAAGTCTAGATTAAATCTGAATTAAATCTAGACTTATGATATTTTAAGCTGGACATTTACCTTCTGATCTGGATCAAGTCTGGATTAAATCTGGACAATTATTTCTTTTGATCTGGACTTAGTTTTATAATCTGGACCATGCTATCTTCGGGTATTGACCAAGTCATTTGTTCTATACCAATTATCTTCTGCTCTAGACCAAGTCTGGATTAAGTCTGAACTGATACTTTTAATTACGACCAAGCTATCTTCTGGTCAGGATTAAATCTGGACCAAGTCTGACTTATGATTCCTTCTGGTCTGGACCAAGTCTCCCTATAACAAGCTTCCTTCTGGTCTGGACCAGGTCTCCTCATGGACTCTGCTTCCTTCTGATCTGGGCGAGGAAAGATATCCTCTGATGATGTTATTTGACCTTTGATATTTTGCCTTTGATAACATCCTCTGATATCCTCTGGAGGTGTATCCTCTGTTGACCTCTGGATGCATCCTCTGGTACCCTCTGGATGCATTCTCTGGCTGATCCTTTTGGTGACATTTCTATCTTCTGGTTGCTTCCTCTAGATGTATCTTCTGGTGGTGTCATCCTCTGATTTTGCACAGCTCTTGATTTGTTCTTCTAAGTCAAAATACTATTTACATAAAATACTTTTGTTAACATCAAAACTAAGTATAGAACCAACTTGGTTCCAACAAATCACTCCTCTAGAAAAACAATTTTTGATCAAGATAGAACTTAACCTTTCATACTAAGATCTAGGAGCTTGCTTCAGTTCACATAGAGCTTTGGTGAGTATAAAAACTTGATTTGGTTGTTTTTTTTTAATCTTATAAACTAGGAGGTTGATGAACATAAAACCCTTAATTTAAAAATCCATTTAAAAAAACATGTTTAACATCCATTTGAAAAAGTTTAATAAGTTTATGAGATGCATATGCAAGAAGAATTCTTATTGCTTATAACCTTGCAATTGAGGCAAATGTTCCATCATGATCAGTACCTTCTTCTTGATTATAACTTAGACTATGTGCATATTGTTGTGTGAGGGGCTCACAAAGAGCCCTCTTTGGGTGGTTTATCATATTTTGTGACTTTTGTAGATGATTTTTCACGCATGTTTGAGTGTATTTCCTCAAACATAAATTCAAAGTTTTTGCCACCTTCAAGGTATGGAAAGCAAAGGTAGAAAATTTGATGGGCAGAAACATCAAGTATTTGCGGACAAATAATGGAACAAAGTACACTTACTAAAATTTTCAGAAATTTTGGGTGGAACACGGTATTCAGAGGAATTTTTCAGTTCTAAAGACACCACAATAGAATAGTGTGGCAGAGAAACTATTATTTGTCCGAGAAACTATCCTCTGAATACCGTGTTCCACCCTCAGTTAGAGGCTTGTGGCATTTTAGTCAATATAACAGTCTCTAACTGAAGGGGGAATATGTCTCTAGTTAAATGCCAAACTTTATAAGGGTTTATGGGCAGAGGCTATTAACATGGTGTGTTATTTTATCTACAGGTCACCACAAGCCTTATTGGAGAGGAAAGTTGCATAGGAGGTATGGATAGATAATGTAACACCCCGAGTTTAAAACACAACTCGAGTGTATTTTTTCATTTTTTTTATAATAAATAATTAAAATGATTTTCCAATTTATTACTTCAAAAGAATTGAAATAAAATTTCCTTTAATTCATCTCATAAAATGGTACGTCGTAATTTTTATCAATGAACGTAATTAAATAATTTCATCATAAATATCACTAAGTACTTATCTTTGGAAATTAATAATAAACATTAATACATTTTAAAAGATCGGTGTCATAACATCTCAAAAGGAAAATATCAGAGTGCGGAATGTGTTAGCGGAAAAGTGGTACAATAATTTCCAAATTAAAACAAATTACATTTTCCAGCTCAAAATCCTATACATCAAGTCTAACCGATCATGCACTAAAGCTACAGTAGCACGGATTTCCTCTGCATCCCATACAAGTCTCCTATGACTCCGCCGCACGCCTCGATGTGACGTCCTCCTCCTAATCATACAGGGAGGGATCCGTCTCCTCCGAAGTCAGATCAATGCACAGTCTCAGTCGCTTCGGCGATGTCGGAATTTCATAACAGTCATCAGATGTCCTAGATGGACCCGAAATATGAGCTGCTACTGGCGTCGGTCCTTTGTTCCTTTCTTCCGCCTCAGAATCACGTACAGCCCTCTAATCTCTGGGTTAGGAGTCACCACTCCTACGGTGGCCTCCGTCTCAACCCCTCCAGTTGGCCCCTCCACATCATCAAAAATTCCGTGCGCCTCCAATACCAAACGGGAAGGCCCAGGAAAGTGAATCCTCGCATAGGTGTGCTCCACATAGTGCACCACTCCGTCAGTCCTATAGGTCCTCTTCAATCTCCCCATGTACGTGACCCTGCTTGAGATGGGGTTGTATACCCAAGCAGTAGGCACAGAACGATCAATGAAATCTAACGACGTTTCCGTCGTCTAGGGACCCACGGGTAACATGGGTTTGGGGGGCATCTGAGGGCAAAGCCCAATTTCCACAATAATAGTAAAGGGTCACCGACCGAAATTAACAAATAAACACATTGCATTTATATCACAGAAACAAATGCATCCATGGCATATCATATAATAATGATGATAAATAAAGATGCTCATTTTGAAATTTCATGACATGTATGCCTTCTCAAAACAACAACTAATTAATATGGAAAACGTGTTGTAAGTACAACCAACACTTCAGCAATCACAATCATTTATCAGAAATTCAGATTTTATAAAGTACTTACACACAACAATTTCCAATCATCATCATATAACCAAATCGTGTCCCACCGGTCAATCACCCCGAATCAATATGTATATGCTCATGTACTCAACTTCTTGGAATTTCCAAGGTGCAGTCGCTCAACAGACCAGCACAATTTAAATATGTTTGACTTTAACGACCCTCAAGTCCAGGGTGCAATCGCTCAATAGATCAGCACCAGTGCAGTCGCTCAACAGACCAGCACGTTTGACATATACTCAGGTACAATCGCTCAACATATCAGTACTAGTGTAGTCGCTCAACAGACCAGCACTCGTGCAATCGCTCAACAGATCAACACGTTTTTCCGCATTTCAGGGTACAGTCGCTCAACAGACCAGTACCAGTGCAGTCGCTCAATAGACCAACACTCGTGCAATCGCTCAACAGATCAGCACGTTTACGTATTACTCTGTGGCCCATCGCGGGTACCACATGACTATGCAGTGCATGAACATGCAATATTTTCTCTTCACTGAAAACAGTATGCAACCGTAATAAAATTTAGCCTTTTCATCATTTCTCAAACATCTCAACACAACCAATTTCATTATCATCACAACATAAATCAAACATTCAAACATCTCATCTTTTCCACTTCACACCATCTTAAAACTCTATTCTTATTCATCAGAAATCTTCCCTCTGTTTTCCCCAACTCTTAAAATTCATCAAACAGTGTTTAAAACTGAGATTTCTAGAAAACACGAATCTGTATTCGAATACAGCTTCTCTATATTCGAATACAGAAGCCAAAACAGTGCAGAATTAACACTCTGTATTCGAATACAGCTCCCTGGTATTCAAATACAGAGGCAGTCGTAGTGCACAAATCAACATTTTTCACTACATCAGTAAAGTCTCAATAACTTCATCACCACCACTTCAAACTATCATAAAAATTCCATTTTAATTTATCACAAACCTTCCCAATGTTCTCCAACTCTTAAAGTTTATAAACAATGTTTAAAACTTTGATTTTCTAGAAAAAACACGAATCTGTATTCGAATACAACTCCCTTGTATTCGAATACAACATACCTGTAGTCGAATACAGAAGACAAAACAGTGTGAGTTCAGCATTTCCCCAACATCATTTAAGGTTTTCAAGAACTTCATCATCGCCTTTGCAAAACTATTTCAAAAACTCCATTTTAAATCATTTCAAAACTTTCCAAAGTTTTCCAACACTTTAAAGTTCCCATGGCAGTGTTTAAAACTTAATTTTCTGGAAAACACGAATCTATATTCGAATACAGCTTCCTTGTATTCGAATAAAGAAGCTAAAACTTGAGTTTATGGAAAAACCCGAATCTGTATTCGAATACAGCTCCCTTGTATTCGAATACAAAAGCAAAAATAGTGAAAATCAGCATTTTGTATTCGAGTACGAGGCTGTCGTAGTCGAATACAGATGCGATAACAGTGGCAAAAATTGTAGTTCTGTATTCGAATACGACAGGGTCGTAGCCGAATATAGAGGCTAAGTTAGAAGCAAAATCCTTCATCTGTATTCGAATACAGAGGCCGGTATTCGAATACATGTTTGAAAACTTGAGTAAAACATAAGCTTGGCAGGTTGTATTCGAATACACTCAACCTGTATTCGAATACACCTTCGAATTCAGTGAAATTTTCATGAAACTACAACACATTTTCAAACTTTTTCCTTTGAAAAACCAGCACAACCCCAAAACAGTTTCTTCATTCTTTTGAACTACAAAACTCAAGCATTTTTCATCAATAACAACTTTTCCAGAAAAACACTTTCATCGTTTTAAATCCCTTTTCCTTTGAAAACATCAACAACATCAGAATCACCCAAAACAGATTGTCAACCACAACAGAACAGACATTTTCAACGTTTACATTGTTGATCATTTCTCAAAACAACATGCAAGGTATTTCCAGCATTCTTTCATAACCAATCACAACATGCAAAGCATTTTCAGCTTTCTCACACAAGCAGAACAAGATTAATGCATTCAGCCAAACAACAACCATCACATAGCAGCAAAACACCAACATAATGCATTTTCGCATTTTATAACAACATTCAAAGCAGTTTTATGAACATGCATTTTAATCATCTTCAAAATAACATGCAAGACATTTTTCAACTTTCCCACATAAACAAAACAGCATTGAGATAACCACCCAAAAACAGCACATCACAGATTTTTAAAACCTCAACAGAATGCATTTTTTTTCATCTTTCAAAATGTCATGCAAAACAGTTTCGTTTTTTTAAAACAGAAACTCAAATATGATCACACCTCAAACATAAATTTACAGTCCTAAAATGCAACTAGAAAGTGGAAGGTGCCCTTACCCTTGTTGCGTTTCTACTACTGCTCACCTTTCTGCGTCAAAATCGGCGAAGTTCCTGTTTTGCGTTCGCCGCTACGAAAGTGGGTTCTCTAGCTCTGTACTGATGAGGAGAACAACTTTTGTTCTGGGGGTTTTCTGGTTTGGTGCTTGGATTTCCAAGTAATATCACTTTTGAGGAACTCCCCCTTTTTTTTTTTGGTCGTAAAACAGAAATCAGAATGGGTGAAGGGGGAAGGTGGGCACTGTTACATGCAGTAAGGGAGGAGGAATGTGTTTCTGACTTTGCCCTTCCTTCTCACTCCTATACATAGGCTTGTGTGGGTGCCACCTCACCCGACACTTGTCTGATCCTCAGCACTTAACCAGTCTTGTCGCATTTAGCAGATAATCCCTTAATTAATTGTCCGATAATTTAATTACTCGTAATTAAATTAATTTACTCTTCATCCAATAATCTTAATTCATTTTCCAAAATAAATATTTATATATATATATATTCACACAAAAACATACATATATTAAATATTTTACAAATATCCCCAAAATACACTTAATATTAATTCCATAATTTTTAAGTTTAAATTTAAGGGTCTTACAGATAACCCCATTAATCTTGACAGTTAAAGAATTTTTTGGTGTGTGATTTATGTGTATTTATCCAGTGAAGATAGATCTAAACTTTATCTAAAGTCAAAGAAGCGTGTCTTCGTCGCTTACACAAAAGGTTTGAAGGAGTTCAAGTTATGGGATCCAGTTTCAAAGAAGACGATGTTCAATAAAAATGATGTGTTTGATGAGCAGATCATGTTGAAACAATAAGGTAAAACATATGTGCCCACATTAGAGAAAGAAACTTCCAGTATTATGGTGATTTAAATCGATGTTAAGCTGCTGCCAATAATAAATACTTGAATCACAAGCTGAACCAGACTTTGAAATTGAATATATAGATGGAGTACAAGATTACTTCTTTGTTTGTGACTGAGAGTGTCGCCTAATCAAGCTACTAGAAACATATGAGTACGAAGACTTGACAACTTATGCACCTCTTACTAGTTATGGAGATTTGTCCACTTTTTGAAATGCTATAGCTAGCTAAGAGAAATATAAGTGGATGGGTGCTGTTGTGGAGGAGATGTAGTCCTTAAAGAAAAATATGATATGGGAGCTTGTTCAGCTTAACAAGGGGAAAATGGCTATCGGTTGCGAGTAAGTGTACAAGATAAAACCAGTAGTAATAGAAAAAAAGGGAAAAATTTCAAGGCTTTTCTTGTAGAGAAGGGATATTCACAACATAAAGGGATTCACTATGATGAGATTTTCTCACGGGTCATCAGACATACCTCTATCAGGGTAGTGTTAGCCTTGGTAGCCAGTCGAGACATGCATTTAGAGGAGATGAATGTGAAGACAACACTCTTTCATGTATTCTAGTTTGCCAATGTTGTTGGTTGTTTAAGGTATGTTATGGTTTGACTAGACCAAATTTGACACAAGCTGTAATTCAAGTTTGCAAGTTTATGTCCAAACAAAGTAAGCGTCATTGAGAAATAATCAAGTGGATTTTCAAGTGATATGGATGATAGAAGGTCTACAACATGATACATCTTTACCCTTGTTGGAAGTCATCAGCTCAATTCATAATGGTTATGTCTACAACTGAAGCAGGATACATGACAATAGTTGAGGCTGCCAAAGAGGCTTTATGAATTACATGATTAGTAAAATAATTGGGCATTTAGCGAGATGGAGTTCAGTTGCATTGTGATAGTCAAAGTTCCATTTATTGGCAAATAATAGGGTGTATCGTGCCAAGACCAAACATATTGATGTGAGGTTTAACAAGAACAGAGAGTTCTTGTATCTGGGCATATATTACTTGAAAATGTTTATTCTTCATAGAATTCAGTTGATATGTTGAGCAAGTTGGTCACCAATTACAAGTTCAAGCACTACTTGGACTGTTTACATGTTTCTTAGTGTTAAGCCAGAGTTGTACACTACACCAAAAATAGGCTTTAACAATGCTTTTTTTATACATTTAGCAACGCTTTTTAATTGCTATAGTATGTAATGCTGTTAAAAGATACAACAACGCTTTTTAAAATATAAAAAGCGCTATCGTATGTGATATTTAACAACACTTTTTTTGAAAAGCGCTGTCGTAGATATAAATTTATAGCGTTTTTTTGGGATAAAAGCGCTATTGTAGGTGTCTCATTTTACAACACTTTTCTAAAAAGCGTTGTCGTGTGTGCCATTTAACAACGTTTTTTTTTAAAACATTGTTGTAGGTAGAAAGTTATAGCTGTTTTATAACACTTTTTGGATAAAAGTGTTGTTGCAGGTGTTTCATTTTACAACGCTTTTCTAAAAAGCGTTGTTGTTGGTATTTAGTAGCACTTTTTTAACAAGTGTTGTCGTAGGTCTTTAATAGCGTTTTATTTTTAAGAAAGCGTTATCGTAGGTATTTCATAGAGCTTTTATAGATGAAAACTAATAATTTAATATTGTTCGATTTGATACTGACCCCAATCATCACCAATAGGATTTAAGAAGCCTTTAAGTTAAAAGACTAGAACTAGGCTATTAATCAAATTTTAAGACATGATACAACCATTGATGCTTTGACAATTTAAAAAACACTATAATTAAAAAACACACAATAAACAGGAGCCAACGATATAGATTCCTATATTCATCAAAGAACTAAGAAAACTCACTAATATCCATCTCGGAGGCCGCCGAACTTCTCTTGTCTAGCAGTATCCCACAGTGGAAATGAATCTTTCCATAGTTTGTGAAGAAATTGAAAAAGAACAAGATCTATATTTTTTATGAAGACAAAAGACTATGTGTAAAGATCAAGATACAAGCTCAAAGTGAAATCAACCTTCAAGTCATATTAGGAAACTTAGTTTTTAAGGTACTTGATAAAAATTCAAATTACATTTTGACCTAAAAAATCATGTTTAGTACATGAAGAATAAGAAAGAATCGATTCTCATGATACATATAAAATTAAAGTAGACTTAAATATATACCTGTTTGATCTCTTAACTTATTTTTAATATTCAATTTAGTTCTTTAACTTTAAAAACATTCAAGTTGTCCATTAACTTGTGTCTAGTAATGCAATTTGGTCATCTATACATCTAACAATGCATCAAATGTTGTTAACTTATTATTTGAGTTGTATATATCCCTTCTTACCTATCTCCAACTCATTTCTTCAATGTTGGATCTTTGTTGGTACAATATTTGATAGATTTTATTTAGCGCAGAACTAGATGTGAGATTATCAATGCCCCTTCTCTTAATAATCAAACAAATAACACCAAACCAAATATGCAAAAGAATACCAATTTTACTAAAAAAATGTGAACTAAATATTAATCATGTTATTAAAATCTGTTATGATTAGTTAATAATAAATGTAGGTTAGTTATTTTTAGTTAGTTTGGTGTAACTAACTACATAACAACTTAGCCTATATATAGCTTGTGTAACAAATTACTCAAAATTGAATAAAAGAGTTTCTCCCATTTTTCATTCTCTTTCTCTATATCATATTCAGTTTTCATCTTCTCAACATGGTATCTAGAGCAACCTTGATCTAGTTTTCGCTTCCGCATTTCATCATGCCACCGCGCGCAGCGCCTCCTCCTCCACCAGCTGATCCATCCTTGGACCAATCAAGTTCTTATTATGTTCATTCCTCCGATGGTCCTTCCAGCCTTCGTGTTACTCCGGTTCTAACCGGAGCAAACTATCATTCCTGGGCGCATTCTATGCGCAGAGCACTTGGAGCAAAACTCAAATTTGAGTTTCTTGATGGAACAATTCCAATTCCGGTTGACACGTTTGATCCTTCCTATCGTGCATGGAATCGCTGTAACATGCACATCCATTCTTGGCTTATGAATTCCATTGATCCCTCAATAGCTCAATCCCTTGTTTTCATGGAGAATGCTGTGGATGTATGGAACGATCTCAAAGAGCGATTTGCACAAGGTGATCTTGTTCAAGTTTCAGAACTTCAACAAGAAATCTATTCCCTCAAGCAAGACTCCAAATCGGTAACAGATTTTTATTCAGAATTGAAAATTCTTTGGGAGGAGTTAGAAATATACATGCCAATTCCTGTTTGCACTTGCCGTATCAAATGCTCTTGTGATGCTATGCGTGTGGCTCGAAATAATCATAACTTGCTGCATGTTATGCGTTTTCTGACTTGGTGTTGTTAAGTCTCAAATCTTGCTTCTTGATCCTCTACCTCCCATCAACAAGATATTTTCTATGGTTTTGCAACATGAGAGACAAAATGGTTTTACTTACAGTGATGAATCCAAAGTTCCTGTTAATGCTTCTGAGAGCAAGAATTCTCAAAACAAGAACAAATCTCATGCTATTCCCTCGGGTACAAAGAGGTATTGCACCTTTTGTCATCGTTCCAATCACACTATTGAAAATTGTTTCAAGAAACATGGAGTACCACCTCATATGCAGAAATGGAACTCTGGATCAGCCAATCATGTTCTTGAAGGAAATGACTCTGTTGATGAACAAACTAATGACAAAGGTGGATTCAATAGTCCTACTTCAAATAATTCAGGTTCTGCTCACATTACTCAAGATCAGTTTGATAAATTGATGCATTTAATTCAGACTTCTAGCATTAATCTTGGTTATGCTCAAGCTAGCTCCAATCAGGTTTGCTCATTCAAACCTACTACTCAAGGTATGATTCCCTCTTGTTCCTCATCCTGTTATACCATTCATCTAGGCACTTGGATCATTGATTCAGGGGCTAGTCACCACATTTGCACAACACTTCATTGGTTTCACTCATATAGTGAGATCACTCCTATGATAATCAAATTACCTAATGGTCATCATGTCATAATCAAACACTCTGGCACTATAATCTTCTCACTTACACTTAGGATAGAAAATGTCTTATATGTTCCAGATTTTCAAGTTAATCTGATTTCTATTCCCACTTTGTGTCATGATTTACAATGCTTAGTTTCCTTTAATAACTCTCAATGCATCATACAGGAGCAGACCTCTCTGAAGATGATTGGTTCAGCTAATAGGATTGATGGATTGTATTACCTAAACATCTCAAATAAGAAAGCCATTACACCAAGCATCAACACTCATTCCTCTAGTTCCATTATACCAGAAGTTGTCTATGGCATTTTAGGCTAGGGCATCTTTCTAATTCTAGAATTTTACAATTACAATCTCAATTTCCTTTTGTTAAAAATGATGTAAAAGCTGTATGTGACATTTGTCACTTTGCTATACATAGAAAAACATCTTTTGTTTCTAGTTACAATAAAGCTTCTCAACCTTATGACCTTATTCATTTTGATATTTAGGGTCCCATTTCCATAAAATCTGTCCATAATAATTCTTATTTTTAAACTGCTGTGGATGATTTCACTAGATACACTTGGATCATTTTAATGAAACACAAAAGTGAAGCAAGAGAACATGTTAGAAACTTCATTCAACAAGTTGAAATCCAGTTCAAACATCATGTTAAAATAGTTAGGTATGACAATGGTGCTGAATTTATAATGCCTACCTTTTATGCTTCTAAAGGCATTATGCATCAAATTAGTGTTGAAACTCCTCAACAAAATGGTCGTGTTGAGAGGAAGCATTAACACATTTTGAATGTGGGCAGGGCTTTGCTTTTCCAGTCAAAATTACCCAAAATTTTTTGGTGTTATGCTGTTTCTCATGCAGTCTTTATTATTAATCGTATTCCTACACCCCTTTTACAAAAAAAAACTCCATATTTTCTCTTTAATGGTCATCATGCTGATCTGCATGAATTAAAATTTTTTGACTCTTTGGTTTTTGCATCAACTTTGGTTTCCCATAGAACCAAACTTGACAATAGAGCAAGAAAATGTGTGTTTCTAGGTTATAGAAAAGGTGTCAAAGGTGTTGTTTTACTTGATCTTAATACAAAAGATATTTTCATGTCTAGAAATGTTACTCACCATGAGCATATTCTGCCTTATACTTGTTCTAGTCAGCAGTCATCTTGGGATTACACTACTTCTCATCCTAATTCTAGTCAGTCTCATCATGATAGTGTTGATATCAATGATCATCCTAATTCTATATCTAGTGATCTTAATTCTCAGCCTTCCTCTTCTCATTCTGATCCTCCTATAGAAACCATTGATACTAGTGATGATCATCCTCCCAGCAGTCCTATTCCTTCCATAGAAAATGATTCATCAAATATGCTCATCTTAGATGCTGTACTTTTGGACAGATCATCTAGAATCAAAAGGCCTCCTTCTTATTTGAGTGATTATGTTTGTAACAATTCATCATCATCCCTTACTTCAGACAGTCTTTATCCTTTAACCTCTTTCCATTCTTACACACATTTGTCTCCATCCCAAAAATCTTTTTGCATGTCTGTGACACAAAGTCTTGAACCACAAACCTTTGAAGAAGCTTGCAAATCATAATCATGGTTATTAGCTATGAAGGATGAGTTAAATGCACTTCATCAAAATGGTACTTGGGATATTGTGACATTGCCTCCCAATGTGAAACCTATAGGAAGCAAGTGGGTTTACAAGATTAAACATAAGGCATATGGTACTATAGAGAGATATAAGGCTCGTTTAGTGGCAAAAGGATACAATCAAGTAGAGGGACTTGATTATTTTGATACTTTTTCCCCAGTTGCTAAACTGACAACAGTTAGGATTTTGTTAGCTTTGGCTGCAACTAACCATTGGCATTTACATCAAGTTGATGTAAATAATGCTTTCTTGCATGGGGATGTAAAGGAAGATGTTTACATGTCCATTCCACAAGGTGTTACAGCTGCTAACAATTAGGTATGCAAACTTAAGAAAAGCTTGTATGGCTTGAAGCAAGCAAGTCGTAAATGGTATGAGAAATTGACACATTTACTCATAAGGGAGGGATATGTACAATCTACATCTGATTATTCTCTATTCACATTCCAAAACAACAAAGATTTTACAGCATTATTGGTTTATGTGGATGATGTGATACTAGCAAGAACATCCTTGATTGAATTTAAAAGAATCAAAAGTATCCTTGATGAAGCATTCAAAATAAAAGATCTTGGTCAATTGAAGTTTTTCCTTGGTTTGGAAGTTGCACATTCTAAAACAGGAATTGTTTTATCTCAAAGAAAGTATTGTCTAGATCTTCTAAAAGATGCTGGATTACTTGGTTCAAAACCTGCCACTACTCCTCTTGACACTTCCATCAAGCTACACAATGACAAAGGGAAATTGTTTGATAATGTCACTCAATATAGAAGAATGGTTGGGAAACTATTGTATTTAAATACCACTAGGCCTGACATTACTTTTGCCACACAACAATTAAGTCAGTTCCTTCATGCTCCTACTGTTGTTCATTACAATGCCGCTTGTCGTGTCATTAGATATCTCAAAAATAACCCCGGTCAAGGCATTTTGTTTCCTAGAAGTTCAGAACTTCAAATACTGGGCTACTCGGATGTAGACTGGGCCGGTTGTTTGGATACAAGGCAATCTATTTCAGGCCAATGCTTCTTCATTGGACAGTCTTTGGTTTCATGGCGTGCCATGAAACAAGCTACCATATCTTGTTCATCTTCTAAAGCAGAGTATAGGGCCTTATCTTCTGCAGCTTGTGAGCTACAATGGATTCTATATGTGCTCAAAGACTTGAATGTGAAATGCACTAGGCCTCCTGTCTTGTATTGCGACAATCAAAGTGCAATACACATTGCTTCCAACCCTGTGTTCCACGAATGAACCAAACATCTTGATATAGATTGTCACCTTGTCAGGGAGAAGGTTCAGAAAGGTGTTTTGAAGCTACTACCTATATCATCATCTGAATAGTTGGCATACTTCCTTACAAAAGCTTTGCCACCTCCAAAATTTCATTCTTTCATGACCAAGCTTAATTTGATAAACATCTATCGAGTTTAAGCTTGAGGGAGGGTATTAAAATCTGTTATGATTAGTTAATAATAAATGTAGGTTAGTTATTTTTAGTTAGTTTTGTGTAACTAACTACATAACAACTTAGCCTATATATAGCTTGTGTAACAAATTACTCAAAATTGAATAAAAGAGTTTCTCCCATTTTTCATTCTCTTTCTCTATATCATATTCAGTTTTCATCTTCTCAACACATGTGGTCTCTTAAATAGTTCTTTATCTATCTTTGATCGGTTTCTGTTAACTACATTAGATCAGCAATGCAAAAATATCTCTAGTGCTCGATTCGTTTTTTTTTTTCCATTCTTTTTTCTCATTCTCTTTTTATTAAATTGGTCATAATTTTGCATTCTTATTTAAATTTATTTTGTACAAAGCATTAAGTCTGCGGAAGGGTTTTTTAACAAATTTTTACAAAAAAAAAAGACATAAATATTGATGAAGTTATAGAACTAGTAAAATGTCTATTTATATATGAACAAAAGATAGAAATCAAGTTACTAATGCAACCTTCATTCTAAAAAATATAACTCATTAAATCAGGTATTTTAGTATTTAACATTAACTTTCAAGTGTAACTATGTAAAGGCTTTAAATGCATTTTTATTAATACCCAATAGCTTAAAAAAATAAGTTTTCCTTCTCAAACCTTTTCATATCACTTTTCCTTCTCAATTTCAACATCAAACCCTCTTTCTTCTACTTTACAATTTATAAGGATTTCACCACCTCATGTTCTTGATTCTTTTTTCTTATGTCAATCATCTATTCTCAACCATCCATACTTTTTCTCAATCATTATTTTATTTCTCCAATTTTAAATTCAAACATATTATCTCCTATTAATAGCACAAATCAGTAATTATCATTTTATCTTTCTGTTTCTAAAAAAATTGAAGCATTTCTATGGCAAAAATGGCAGCAATTGAGAAATCTAAGTGTACCAAATCGGTTAAGTAACTCATAAATAAAAATTGTCTTCACAATATTGTTATTACTTTAGTAATGCAACTCAAAATTGTAAACACTTAGGGTAACAAAAAGTTTATAAGTGGTTTATAGTTTGAAACAAACTTAAAATTTAATAGAGAAGATTCAATAAGAAAAAAACGATTGAGGAGTTCAAATCACCTATCTTTTCCTATGTAATTAATAATTCACTATTTTAACCATCGAACTTATTTGATTAACTCAAATTAACAAACTAGACTAAGACCAATTCTTTGTCTCAAAATCCCTTTTTTAAAACAATGAACCCTAATTCCTTAGGTGATTACTCAAATCACATATGAACGTTAATTTCTTAGACACGTGTTAATATTTTATATTCCTATAACAATATTGAAACATGAACATATATTTTGGTTTCGATCACTGTAGCCTATTTTCCAATAGCGAAATAATTCATAATTTTGGTTGGGAATAATTAGTTACGTCGAAGACCGAATCGATCATGTAACCAATTTTAGATTTAATAAAGTACTAAATTTTATTATCATTTTACTATTTTATTAAATAGTTAATATGATATGTCGTTGATTAAAATAATAGATTTATTATCGTGATAGAATTAATTATGATAATGAGAGACATGTCTTGTATATTTTAATCTAAATTGTCCTAGATTGTAGGATTATTGTGAACAGAACGTCAATAATTTGGATAGATCAATAGATATGGGATGATTTTTAGAGGATAAAGATTAATAGATCTCATCTATTAAATTACATATATAGATGATGCATATGTGTTGATATGATTAATTAATTGACTCAATTGAGATTTTCTAATGGTTAATATTACCTTAATCTTTCAATAGAAAATTTTCAAGAAAAAGTATAATAATTTTCTTTAATATGAGATGAGCATAGTAATTAACAAGTTATTTATCGTATTTTAATTTCGGACACCTAATTCCTTAGGGTGCTAGTTGAAAGGATATTAGGTACAATTAAATATTTGTAAAATTAATGATTAATTAAGATGAGATCCGTCAATTCTTGGTAATGAGTTTGAGCTCTATGATAATATGAAAAGTCATGATCAAGAAAATTTAATGAAAGAAGAAATGAATTTTTTTAGTCATCGATCTTAACTTATTAGAGTTCGACAATAACACCATGCTTTAGAGTTAGCCAAAGTTGTAACGATGAAGGTAAATATTATATTATTCTTCTAGTACTTCATACTATTCAGAAGTTGAGGAGGATTACTAGACGCATACCTTAATTAATGTTTTAATTCGATTGATTTATTACGATTTTAGTATTGAACCTGTAGGACCACACACAAACAAGTGAGATAATTATTTTTGATAATTTAACTAGAGAATTTAATTAAATCAAATATATCGTTTTTATGAGTGGAATATTATTTATTGTTTTTTTTGCTAGCACTAAAAATACGAATAATATATATATATATATATATATATATATATATATATATATATATATATATATATATATATATATATATATATATATATATATATTCTTGTAATAACTAGCATGTAAGTTAGACAATGATTACAGTTCAGCATGATAATGATTTTATTCATGAACAGTTATGATTTAATATAAATATATAAGCACATATTAATATATTATTGGATATGAACGGTATCTAATCATGTATTGTTGATATATATTTGAGTAAAATGTACAAACTTTTATAAAGTTGTGTTTTAAAATTTTGTACATGATACAACTTTTTTTAAATATTTATAGTTAATTGTTAATGATAAGAAACATCCTCACTATCAGGAGACTTATAGTTAAAGATTAGTAAGATAACTTTTTTTAATAATATATAATTAATAATTAATAACAAGGAATGACCCGCTAACCAGAAGACTTGTGACTAATAATTAATTATAATATGTGATGCATATTTTTAAATTAGTTATATACTTAACATTTGGTTTATCAGGAGAAATGTTAAAATTAATTTATAGAAATGTATATATATCAATACGATATTCTTTATCATTCAATGAAATACTTTAATCTTGAAAATTGGTTGAATCCAATTATTATGATTGATACGGTAACATGAGAATTGTTCTCATGCATGAAAAAACTTATCGACATTATTGATAAGTTTGATGTGATTGCACCAGTTGATCCAACCAACTCTGAAGCAAGCAAGACTTGTGAGAAGTACTTGAAACAATGTCTTACAATTAAGTGTATCATCCTAACATCCATGAGTCCAAATCTTCAAATGAAACATGAGCATATGAATCCTCTTGAAATCATGGAACATCTTGAGAAGATTTACGGTGGACTGAGTAGGACAGCTAGATATCAATTGTCCAAAACTTTGTTTAGATCCACAATGAATGCAAATGACCAAGTTGGAACTCAGTGCTTAAGATGCCTGATCTCATTGAACAACTTGAGAAGTTGGGGTGTGTAACACCCCGATTTTTAACAGCACAAGTGCATTTTAAAAAAAAAAACTTAATTAAATAATATGTCATAACACAAAACGACAAGAGTTATAAATATTTACATCATATATACAAACAAATTAAGATAGTTTGTGGGACAATAATCCAAAGTATACAAATTGAAAATACATCGGGACTATGAGACCTATCAGACATCGCTCATACCCCTGAGGTATTCTCGGTAGACACCTGCATAGAAGTACTGCTCCAATAATGTTATTCCCCATGGTCACGTCAAATAAATAGAACATGGACCCACCAAAAAATTCAACTGTCAAGGTATGTCATAGATACAATCATCCCTAAATAAAATAAGTAAAACCACAAAAAAAGAAGACATTAAGGCCCTATACAACCAAAAACTAATCTGATCATCCACTAACAATTACAATAACAAGGGTGACCTCCACACTCTGCACAAGTTCCTTCTGACGCAATATCTCTCCTCGAAGTAACTTCTTCCTCCTCATCAGCCATAGAAGGATCAATCTCCTCAGAAGTCAGGTCCACCCACATGAAATATTGCCCCAACTCTCTTACTTGTCCTCACCATTCTCCCCGTATATGTAGCCCTGCTTGAGATAGGGTCGTATACCCAAACAGTCGGCAAATGCCAGTCAGGGAAGTCTAACGAAATTTTCGTCGTCAAGGTAATAGTCGGTGGAACGAACTCGGGTATCATTTAAGGGAAAAACCCAATTTCCACAATAATGTAAAGGGTCACCAACCGAAATTAACAGTTAACATTTAACAATTATATCATAAAGACAAATAGTAACAGAGCGCGTATATACATATATCATATCATAACAAACATGACTCGTGTGCCAAGCACCTAATGCAATGCTTATATGTCAATGCACATGATTCCAGAATTTCCAAACCCTCATCGAGGGGTGTAAATTATAAATGTACCGCCTCTCACAGAGCAGTACTAATTACCGAGGTGCCACCTATCACAGATCAGCATGATTTACCATAGTGCAGTCTATCACAGAACTGCACGACTAAAAATCCTCATAAGGATAAGATGGAAAAATCAACTCACGAAACCATCTTGTGGCCCATCGCGGTCACAACTAGTACAGTGGCCCATCACCGTCATCACTAACTATGAAATGCATGAGCATACTCTGACCCTTTCACAATAATCATTATGTAAATGTAGCTATTAAAAGACTTCCCTTTTAATACTCATTAAAAACTAACAATTTTTCATACTTTTCAGGGAGCACACTCAAAACACGTTATCATCAATAAAAATTCATAACATGTAGCAACACATATTATCACTCAAGAATGCATAACGACATCAATATTAATCATCACATATTCACACATCAAACACGCATATAAGGTCCCTATGTGCAAACTAAAAATTTGGAAGGAGCTCTCAATTATAGCTTTTTCAACAAATATTGCTACCCAAACACAACAAAAATCTTGCTCGTGCCAACACCTTCAATCAAATAGTGTTTGATTTAGTCAAATTAGTCCCTGAGACTTTATCTACCTTACAACCCTTTTTTTACTCCTAACCTCCTTAAAGTATACTTCATTAAAAGAGTTTACATCTAGTAAGGACTAATAGTATTATTATTCACAAAACCCACTTTCAACATATAAAAACATATATTTAGAAATCAACATTAATCAAATTTTTCAGAGCATTCACTAACAATTATTCGAAACCTCATAAATTATTTTTCTCAAAATTTTTCACATAACTACAAATTTTCTCAAATTTGTCATAACTCATTTTTTTGGTTTCAAATAACTACATTTATAAAGACTAAATGTTCAATCAATGTATTTACCTCATAACAAGTTAACCACACACAAGAATATCAATAAATGTTTTTGCTAGTTTCAAAGTTCTAACTACTCTTTGAAATAGTTTCATTCCTTTCAAAATATATATTTTTTTAACAAAGTTTGTATTTTAATTCATGAAACTTGGAATCTTTTAAAAAATGAAATTCTAACTCAAGACTTTAACCTTTATTTTATAAACTTGAAACTTAAATTAAAATCATGCAAACTTTTCTAAAGATTGAAAGTATACATATAAAAACTTGAATTCACAATTCACTAATTTTCCTTAAAACACAAGTTCAAAGATTTGATAACCACATGTATACATTCTTGATCATCAATCATAATGATGTAGGAAGGTTCGCAGCAAGGATCGAGGAAGAAACGACTTTGCAAACAAACGCAGCAGGAAATGCAAAAAACGATCGTCCGGTGTCAGTTGCCTATTATTATAACTTTCCGGAAAGGGAATCGCGCCACGGACGCAACTCACCGCTTTGGGGTGATATATGGGCTCCAGATCCGTTTTGGGCTCGTTTTGGGCCTCAAAACAACATTTTAAGTTTTTCCTGTAATTTCGGACTTTTCCTGTTTTGCCTAATTTTCGCGCTAAGGTTTCAATTAAGTATTTAAAGACTTTATATGTTGTAACGGCAGGTACCTTTTAATAAAATAATTGATTTCGAGAGTTTTCTCTTTTCTGGTGGATTCCAGAACTTGTTTGTTCTTTCGGATTTAGCGCTTGCTAATCTTTTATGATTCCGACTGCGTCACATAACAACTATTTTTTGAAAGGCATAAACTAAGAAAAATCATGTTTCTTTAATCACCACAACAACATTAATATTTTAGAGTTCTCCTTACCGCTAACTCGGTGTCAATGGTCTCAATTACTTTTTGAGACTCAAGAAGCTAACTGCATAAACATAAAGATTTATAAAAATTTGTTCACCGCCGAAATTCATCCGACTACATCATAATTCCAAAATTAAATCTCCTTCATACACAAAAATTTTAAAACCAAGTCATACATTATTTATTTCAAACTAAATAAAAACGAATATTTTCCAATCCACACATATACATACTCGACAATTCAAAGCTTTTTAACTTTCAAGTTACATCACTCAAACACTAGAGCACACAAATTTGAGTTAACAAAGTACTCAACTTCTTCTTTAAACTCAGTTCAAGAGTAATTAAAAGAATAACATTTTTCACTCTAAACATATTAATTTTATAATCTAACTTTTTGCTCAAACTCTTTAACTTAGTTAAAATTTGAACTTTTTCACCACTCTAACAATTCTAAATTTTCTTGTAAAGTTTCAACTTCAACTCAAACTCATTTACTTGAAAATAACTCATTATATAACTCAAACACATCAAAATCAAATTTTATTTCCAACCATTACTAACAACATCAATAGCAAGGATAAATTTTATTTTATTTTATTTTTAAATAACACCCTCAACACCAACACCTCCCTAATATCACATTAAACCAAATTAATCAGCAAAATATTATCTTCCCTTGGTTTAAGAGGGAGAGAAGGAAACTCATTTGCTTTTCTCAACAACAACAACATGCATCAAAGGATTGGTTAAGAAATAAAAAATTTCACTCATCTCCCCACACATATAAAATTTTATGAATTTAGGAAAAAGAGGAAGGAAGTGAGTGTCTCACCTCAAATAAATTAGCTCACAAGCACCACTTTTAGAGGGGACAAACTTTTCTTCCTAACACTTCTTGAATGGAAGCTTAAATCTAGTAGAAAAATAGAGGTTTGTGTTTTTTTTTAAACTACCAACACTATCTTTTTTTTTGTCAAAAAAAAAAAGAAAAAGAAGAAAAGAAACATAATGAGAATTCCATGGTGGGGTCGCTCAAGTTTTTAAAAGGGTGGGTTCTTTCTCTTTTTTTATTTTATTTTATACCTTTTAAAAAAATATTATAGTTAAATATCTAAGTTTTTACTAAAATAATTATTGCAACATTTAATCACTATTACACACGTTACATTACTCACTTCTTAATCTAATTTAATAAAAATATCTACTCTCGTTGCAACTCAATTGAAAGATGAATTTATCAGAACATGTGACATCTTAAAATTTTTGTCGAGAAAAAATTCTCTATAACTTAATTAAATTACTCTCCGATAACTAATTTTAATCGGGTCCAAATATATATATATATATATATATATATATATATATATTTTAAACATATTACTAACTCTAACAAAATATATTTTTGGTACTTAATTCATAAAATAAAAATTGGGCTAATAGGCTAAGCAATTTAACACAAAAAACACTAAAATTGCATAAATTAGATTTTTGGAAAATTCAGAGTCTTACAGTGTGCACAATTCGGAAAGAGCTTTCTCAAGACTTGATTTTGCAACCACTTTCTGATTCACTTTCACAATTTGTTGTGAATTTTAATAGGAATAAGATGGACTTTGATCTGCATGAAATGCTTAGCCTAATGATTGGTTATGAGAATAAGTTTTCCTCTGAAAAGAAGAAAGGAATTGTCATGGTTGTTGGTAAGACCTTTAAGAAAAAGGACAAAGGAAAGTTTAATCCAAAAAGGAAACTTGTTGGACCTACCGTGGTGTTACCAAACCCTAGCACGGAAGGGTAAATGTCAATCAAGTTGATGCTAAAGGTGTCTTTGTAAGGAGAAGGGGCATTGGAAGAGAAATTGCAAGAAGTATCTTGATTCTTTGAAGAAACAAGGTGAAACATTAATGAAAAATGTATTCATAATTTCTCAAACTATTACTGATCCCACTATATGTAATACATTGCAGGGACTACAGATCAAGAGAATGTTGAATAAAGGTGAAATCAACCTTGAAGTAGGGAATGGAGCAAATGTTGTTGCTATATCATGCTTAGTCTTGTCCACTAGCAAAGTGCTAGTGTTAGATAATTGTTATTACGTTCCACAGTTTATTTCAAATGCATTTTCAATTTCAAGTTTATTTCATCGATAATTTTTATTAATTTTCAAATTTTATTAATAATGTTGACATTACTTTTAATAATAATAATTATTCCATTTATCATAATGATAATTTATATGTTCTTGAACGGGGTATATATGTCTTATTAAATGTGAACTAAAATTCATTTTTGCATGTTTTTTTTTTCAAAAGAGAAATAGATAATCAATTAAATAAAACATATCTTTGGCATTGTAGGCTCGGTCACATTGGTGAGAAAAGAATTAACAAGTTACACAAAGAAGGTTACCTTGATAATTATGATTGTTAATCATATGAAACTTGTGCATTTTGTCTCAAAGGAAAAATGACTAAATCACCATTTATTGGAAGGAGAGAGAGAGCTTCTAAATTATTTGGACTAATTCATACAGATGTTTGTGGACCTATGAAAGTTCAAGCCAAATGAGGATATTCTTATTTTATTACTTTCATTGATGATATATCTAGATATTGATTTTTGTCTAATGAAATACAAATATAAATCATTTGAAAAGTTCAAAAGATTACGCAGTGAAGATGAAAAGGAAATTGGTAAGAGCATCAAGATTCTTATATTTGATAGAATGGGAGAATATATTAGTGATAATTTTATTGATTATCTTGAAGAGCATAGAATTCTCACACAGTGAACACCTCTAGGTACACCATAACACAATAGCGTGTGTAAAAGTAGAAATCAAACCTTATTAGATATGGTTAGGTCTATAATAGGGTTCAATGATCTTTCGATAAATTTACAGGGGTATGCTTTAGAAAACGTAAACCAAATCGAAAACATATAAGAATTTGGGGTTGTCCTGCTTACATCAAGATATTGAAAATAAAGAAACTTGATGCAAGGTCTAGTAAGTGTATATTCATTGAATATCCTAAAGAAACAATGGGATATTATTTCTTCCACCTCCGTACCTATAAAGTGTTTGTGGCTAGAGGGGGAACATTTCTCGAAAGGGAAATTTATGCTAAGGTAAGTCATGGTAAAGAAACATAATTTGATGAAAATCAAGAAAATGATGAAACCCCAAAGGCTCAAGGAGTTGAGAATGATGTTGAACGTCCTTGCTTTGAAAAGTTCAATTTTATTAATTTGAAGAAGAACCTCGTGTTTACAAAAAGATTAGTGACAGCACAACCATTTTCTTAGTATTATATAAAGTAGCAATGTCAATTTATAAGGAAGGGGGTTTGAATTGTAAATTTGTCTATTTAAAAATTCCCTGTTAAAACTTAAGAAAATAACTCAAAATTGATCTTGGTTGTGAAAACAGAAAACGGAGAACATTCTTGGTTCTAGAAACAGAAAACAGAGAATGTTCTTGGTTAGTTAAAAACAAAAATCAACTTGTCTATTTAACTTTAATAATCGAAAGACTGAAAGTAAATAGAGATAGGGAAGAGATATCACACAATCATATATCTTGGTTCACCCAACCCGGGTTACGTCCAGTCCTCACAATCGTGATATTTTCCACTAAGTGTTCAAACGAATAACCTTCTTGGTTTTACACCACCTAGTTTAGATCATCTTTGATCTGCTACAAACTACAATCCTTTTCACCCAGAAAAGAGTTCAATCAGGTCACCTATCAATCTTGAGAGGATTTCACACTTCACCTTTTAACCATTAAAGGGTTTTCTAACAAACTACTCAACCGATAAACAACTCTTATAATATTAAATTTACACAATAATGATTTAGAGTGTTTGGTAGAATCTGGTTAATCTCAACACTTGTTTGAGGTTTAGATTCTTTACAAAAGATTTCAGTAAGCTAATAACAATAGATTCGTGAATGAATGGTACTGATTTCTCTTAATGAATGTGGGACTTTTAAGTATGAATGTAAGTGGTTGATGGTTTTTTCTTAGAACTTGAATATCTGATTTTTTTTTAAGCTTGGAGTTCCTTTTATAGGCTTTGAGGAGGTCCATGACAGCTAATATGATCGTTGGAGAGGTTCCCTTGGTCAAAGGTTAGGTTGTAAAAAAATCATATGTCTAAACAAGATTGTTGATTGAAACTTTCTTCCTTTTGACTGCAAGACTTTCTGATTTGATGCATTCTCTGTCATTTGATTTGGATAGTGTTTGAGGGTCTTTTTATCACGAGAATATATGTCTCAAATTCATGCTGAAGTTTCAGTTTCAACAACGTTCTTGGTTTATATCATAGAAGCTGGAGAATGTTCTTGAACATGGAGAATGATTGGTCTTGAACGATTCTATCATTTTGCCTTCAGTCATGTCTTTTCTCCTTTGATCTTTTGGAGTATTTCTTTTGCTAATATCAGAGTTGTACATTCCTTGTAGATGTACTGGAAATTCATTCGAAATTTCCAAGATCTTTCCTTGTATTTAAAGCTGACTCGAACTTTTTTGATGAAATGAAAAATATGGAGAACGTTCTTGATTTCTGGCAGTTCATTTTTTGCTTTTTCCTTAAACTAATTTTGCTTGCTTATGCTTAGTACCTATCTTAGATTAATGCACTCAAAATTACATGTTAAATTACACATTATTTAGAATCATAATTAGAGTCTTTAATTAATCTTTGTTTGTTTACATCAAAACAATTAATTGAGATTTTGTCTTAACATTATATTTCAATGACATATAATTTTTGGAAATTATATACCGACAATGCAAAGTACAAATGTTTGGCTATCTAAATAAAGAAGTGTATGTCAAACAACCTTCTGCTTTGAGGATAATGAATTTCCAGACTATGTTTTCAAACTAAAGAAATCTTTGTACTAAAAAAGCCTCTAAAAGCTTGGTATGATAGACAAATCAACTTTTTATTAAAAAATGAATGACCTTCTCATTGTCCAAATATATGTTGATGATATTATTTTTGATTCTACTAACAACAAGCTCTCCCAAGAGTTTTCTAAGCTAATGTAGAATGAATTTGATATGAGCATGATGGGAAAATTAAAATTCATCAAAACCAAGAGGGTATACTTATTCAATACCAAACTAAATACACAAGAGAACTGCTTAAGAAGTTTAAAATGGATTATTGTAAGTCAATGTGTATACCTATGTGTCCAAATTGTTCTCTTGACAAAGATGAGTCAGGTAAAAAGGTAGGCCAAATGGTATACAGGGGAATGATAGGTTCTCTTCTTTACTTTAATTCCTTTAGGCCTGATATTCAATTTAGTATACGTGTGAATTCTAGATTTCAGTATGACCCTAAGGAATCCCATTTAACAGTTGTTAAGAGGATCTTTAAATATCTGAAAGGCAATACTAACGTTGGTTTGTGTTATAAGCCATCCTATGAGTACAAATTAGTAGGTTTATGTAATGCTGATTATGTTGGATATATACTAGAAAGGAAGAGTGTCGATGGAAATTGTACATTCCTTGATGAGAATATAATCTCTTGGTCAAGCAAATGAAAAAGGACTATTATTTTGTCTACAACAGAAGTAGAGTATATCTCATCAACTAGTTGCAACACTCGGCCGTGGTGGAAGAAACATCAACTAGAAGATTTCAAAATTTATGAGAGTAACATTCCTATCTTTTGTGATAATACTTCAGCTATATGTTTAACCAAAAATTCTATGTTACATTCAAGAAAAAAACATATAGAGATTAAACATCATTTAATAAGGGATTGTGTCTAAAAGGGTGTTTTAGACATTAAATTTATCGACATTTGTCGTCATTGGGTTGATATTTTCCCAAAACCCTTTTTTGACATACTCAATCTTAAAAAGAAACATCTAAATAATTTGTTTATTAAAGAATGATGTTGAATCCTTTGTATGATTTGCTTTTGGTAAAATAGTGTGAATGGTTAAATATATGTATCCTCTGCCTTTGATGACATTGAACTTATTTATGTCTCTAGTCAACCTAAATTCAATTAATCTTGGATATCAAAAGTTTCCTCCTCGTAAGGTGTGATACTTTGACATGTGCCTCACATGTGCCTATTAGTACTAACGTTGTAAACTCAACTATTTTTGGCTCCTAAAATCATTATTACTCACAATCACTCACTACACATTTTGCAAACCTAAATTCATTATTGATTTTGCAAACCTAGCTGAGATTGAATATGACTTCATTGAGGACCTTATTGGTATTAGAACCAAGTTGGTTTGAAGAACTATGACATCTACTTGTTTTGATGATAACAAAATTAGTTTGTGGGAACAATTTAAGCGTTTTGATGTAAGTGCTCTAACACGCGCCTCTAGTGACACAAGAGACACTCTATGTTGGTTGACTTTGATAATACAAGCTATGCTCTGGTTCTAGTGACTCTGGAAATACATGATATGTTTTGGTTTAGTTGCCTCTATTGAATGCAACTATGCTCTATTCGTCCGCCTCTAATAAATTGACAAGCAAGTAATCGTTTGCCTTTGATAGTCACATCATCACTACAAGCATATGATCATCTGACTTTGATTTATGTTGTATGCTCTAAAAGAATTCAACGCTCTGATGAAAGTCAACGCTCCAAAGAAGAAAAAGCATTTGTGCATCCTCTAATGAACATCCTGAATCTATTACTTGTCTAAAGATCTTAAGACATGCTCTGATCATTATATCCTCTTTTTCCCAACCGTTTTACCAATATACGTTGAATCCATTACAAGGATCGGGTTTGGAAAGTTTCTATGAAAAATCAATCTCAAAAGATACGATACGAAACTTCATGAATCATGCTAATTTATTGCAATCAGGACAACATTCAAAAATCCTAATCAATCTCTATAAAAGGATGTGCATTACACATTGGAAAAACAAGAAACACTCAAGCTATAATCACATATCACTCTTGCTCGTAATCATTCTTTTTCATTTTAGTTCTAACAAAAGTTTCTGAAAGACAGAGCAGTTTAATGTGCATTAGTAAGTTCAGAAAGAAAAACGAAAAACAAAATTCATTGCTTAAAAATTCTAAAAAATACATTATTCCCCTTTTGTCATCAGACAAAAAGAGAAAATAAAGAGAGGCAAAAAACATTACAAAAAATACAAAGAAAACACGACAAAGGAATAAAACCCAACATTTCATACTTTCATCAATTTGGTTGCATAAGTAGCACGGGAAACACAAGGAGAGTTTGAATTTTGTTTCTTTTTAAAATATTTTTAACGTGACTAAGCTAGGGTAAGAAAAAAAGGACAGATGAAAAAAAAAATAACACATATGATTTATCCTATTTTACCACCAACACAATAGCTACGACCAATCTCTTCAACCTAAAGGATTTAATCCAGTAGCTCACCACATAGTTACACTATTACTGAACACCTACTAATCAAATTGATTGTGTTTACATCTTCTCAACCTTCTAGCTTACTATAGTCAACCTTGTGTTCCTCTAACACCATACAAACCATCCATACCATTTCGCCAAGGCTAAAATTGAGGAGCAATTTATGATGTTTGTGGAACTTTTGAAAAAGTTATATATAAACATTCCGTTCACCGAAGCACTGTTTCAAATGCCATCATATGTTAAGTTTTGTAAAGAAATTTTATCAAACAAAAGAAAACTTGATGGTAATGAGACAATTGCTTTAACCGAGGAATGTAGTGCCATAATTCAAAATAATTGCCTTCCAAACTTAAAGATCTTGTAAGTTTTTCTATTCCTTGTGTTATTAGTGATATGAGTTTTGAACGTGCTTTGTGTGATCTTGGGGCTAGTGTAAGCCTTATGCCTTGGTTAATTTGTAAGAAGGTTAATGTGGGTGAGTTAAAGCCCACAAACATTTCCTTACAGTTAGCTGACATATCTATCAAGTATCTAGTGGGAATATTAGAGGATGTTCCTATCAGAGTAGGACAATCGTTTATACCAACTGACTTTGTGGTGTTGGAAATGGAATAGGACTCCCAACTCCCAATTCCTAATTCTTCTTGGGAGACCTTTTCTATCCATAGCAGGATCTATTATTGATGTGAAACATGGGAAGCTTGTCTTCAATGTGGGTGATGAAAAGATTGAATTTAATTTGTCAAACCTTATGAAAAGCCATTCTCTTGAAGATTCTTGTTGCCGAGTCGATTTAATTGATCATTGTACTAAGGAGTGTCCTTTAGGAGCACTCTCACAACATGGGATGGAAGCATGCTTGATTGAAATCACAAGTCATGAAGACTTGGCAAAGGAAGTTGATGCATATGCTAACTTGTTGGATGAAAATCCTCCACTTCCAAATTTAAATTTTGAGGCATTAGCATTGTTGGAACCAAGTTGGTTCTAAGTCTTAGGATTTTGATGTTTACAAAAGGAATCAATGTAATCTTATTTTGTACCTTGAATTATTACATTAAATACAACCAGAAAATGAAGTTTGCAGAGGCAGAAGATGCATCCAGAATGCATCCTGGAATTTCCAGAAGATACTATAGGATCACCAGAAGATATCTTTGCTTGCCCAGATCAGAAGGAAGCAATGTCAGAAGAAGACCTGGACCATACCAGAGGAAAGCCTGCCAGAGGGAGAGTTTGTCCAGACCAAGAGGAATCAAATATCAGATTTATTCCAGAAGTTATTCTGACCAGAAGATGGCCTAGCAGTGAGATATTAAAACAGCCCAGACTTGTTCCAGACTCAACCAGAAGATAAGTTAATGAGTCCAGAACAAGAGAATCAATCCAGATTTGACCCAGATCAGAAGATAGCATGGTTCAGGGTATGAAACTAACTCCAGACCAGAAGAAATGATTTCCAGAATTGATCCAGACCTGATCCAAAATCAAAGGTAAAATGTCCAGACTGAAATATTACTTATCCAGATTTAATTTTAGTTAAATCCAGACCAAGTCCAGAATTGGTCCAGATCAGAGGGAAGATTTCCAGATCAATGGTTCAGAATTAATTATTTGGCCCAGTGTTGGCCGAGATCAGAAGATCAGACCATGGCCCAGTGTTGGCCGAAATCAGAGGGTCAGGATGTGTGGTCCAACAATGGCCGAAATCAGAAGATTGTAGCATATCAGGTGCAAGTCCAGGATGGCCGAAATCAGAGGATCAGAGGGTTAGGAAGTGTGGTCCAGGGATGGCCGAAATCAGAGGATCACAGCATATCAATTAGGTTGGTCCAGATGTGGACTAGCGCATAAGAATCCAATGGTCCAGATTTAATCAGGAGGATTAACGGTGGAGATTTTAATTTATTTTAATCAAAGTATTAAAAAGATTTGTTACAAAAATAAAAGTGAGGTATTGTGGAATTCAGGAGCTGTGGCGGGAAGCAACTAAAGTTTTGATTGGCCAGTTATTTTTTGAAAGAAATCTGAAGCTTAAAAAAGATATGTTTTTTATTTAAATAAAGCCCAATTGGTCAAGTTATTTTTGCAAGAGAATCCAACAAGATTCAGCTCGAAATTAAGCTTGGAAGAGGCCCAAATCTGCATCTATAAAAGGAGGCTCAAGGCAGAATACTTAGTATCGAAAATCACAAAAGAGTCATACACTTCCAAAGCAAACACTCAAATTTTCAGAGAGGTCAATTGTGAGTTCCAGCTTTCAAGAAGCAAGTACTCGTGTTATTTTCTTTCCATTGTGTCAAATCTAAGTTGTTGAAGTAGAGTCTACAATCTGAGGGAGTCAGAAGGGGTAGCAGGTTACTTGGCAATTAGATTAATAGTGTTGAAATTTTTTCTACAATCTGGGATTGTCAGATTGGCTGAAGACATGAGTTGTATTCCTCAAGAGTCTAGGATTGTTAGACTGTTTGAGAAGACTGACTTGGAGGGTCAGTAGAACGGTTGAATTTCTAGGTTTGAATTTGTGAAATCCTTCAAGGTGAAAGGACTGGACATAGCCTCGTTAACGGTGAACCAGTATAAAAATTCTGAGTTTTATTTTTATTTTATATCCGCTTCTAACTCTGTTTTTAATCATACATCAAGTTTTGTTTTAAAAGGGTAAAAACAGAAAAAGTATTCAAGTTAAGTCAAACACAATTGAACCCCCCCTTCTCGTGTTTGCACCTTCAAGCACCTATACCAAAATTTCATTTTTCTCTCCTCTTTATTTTTCAAATTCCCATTGTTGGAACCAAGTTGGTTCTATACCTAGAATTTTGATGTTTACAAAAGTACTTTTATGTAATCTTATTTTTGACTTAGAATAATAATGAAAAATGCCACTAGAAGATGACATCACCAGAGGCAGATGATGACGTCACTAGAAGATAAAATCAGAGGCAGAAGATGAGGACACCAGAGGATAAAATCAGAGAATGACACCAGAGGATACACCTCCAGAAGATATCAGAGGATGTCATCAAAGGCAAAACATCAAAGGACAAATAACATCATCAGATGATTTCTTTCTTGGTCCAGATCAAAAGGAAGCAGGGTCCAGAAGGAGACGTGGTCCAGACCAGAAGGAAGCTTGTCAGAGGGAGACTTAATCTTGACCAGAAGATAGCTTGATCATGAATATAAGATTTAATCTTGACTTAATCCAGACTTGGTCGAGAGCAAAAGATAACTGGTCCAGAGAAAATGACTTGGTCCAGACTTGGTCCAAACCAGAAGATAGCATGGTCCAAGAACATAAAACTCAGTCCAGATCAGAAGATTTGATTGTCCAGAACATAAGACTTAGTCCAGATTTAATCTAGACTTAGTTCAGAATTGATCCAGATTTAATCCAGACTTGATCCAGATCAAAGGATAAATGTCCATATTAAAAGATCAATGGTCCAGATTAAAGTATCATGATCCAGTGTTGGCCGAGATTAGAGGATCACGGAATTGGCGCAGATCAGATTACATATTCCAGAGTTGGTCGAGATCAGAGGATCATACGGTCCAGATTTTAATCATGATGAAAATAAGTGAAGACTTGATTAAAATTCGAAAAAGACTTGATTAAATTTTGATAGAAATTTGATCAAAGTATTAAGGGGATTTGATACAAAAATAAATTGAAGTCTTTGAGGGAATTTAAAAGCAATTGGAGGGAAGAAAGATACGGTCCAAAATTAAACAAGGACAGGATTGGCCAAAGTTATTTTCAGAACAAATCTGAAGCAAAAAGGTTTGGATCAAGCATAAAGCTCAAACCCGATTGGCCAAGTTATTTTTGCAAGAGAATCTGGACAGGTACAGCTCGAATTTGCCAGGAAGAAACCCTAATTTTCATCTATAAAAAGAGGCTCAGGCAGAAGACTTAGTGATCGAAAATCAGTAAAAGAGTCATAAACTTCCAGAGGCAAACACTCGAATTTTCAGTGAGGTTAATTGTGAGTATCAGCTTTCCAGAAGCAAGTACTCTTGTTTTTCGTTCCCTTGTTTCAGATCTATATTGTTGAAGTAGAGTCTACAATCTGAAGAGTCAGAAGAAGTAGCAGGTGACTTAGCAATTAGATTCAAGGCGTTGAAATCCTTTCTGCAATCTGGGGTTGTCAGATTGGTAGGAGAAGACTTGACTTGTGATGTCAAGGTGCTGTGTTCCTCAAAAGTCTAGGATTGTTAGACTATTTGGGAAGACTGACTTGGAGGGTCAATATTGCTGTTGTAATTCAGAGGTTTTGAATTAGTGGAAAAATCCTTCAAGGTGAAAGGACAGGGTGTAGCCTAGTTAATGGTGAACTAGGATAAATCTTTGTGTTGATAATTTTACTTTAACCGCTGCTAATTCTGCTTGCTTATATATCAGATTTTAAATAATCATCAAAAATAGAAAAAGAATTCAAGTATTACAAACACAATTCAACTCTCCTTCTCGTGTTTGCACATTCAATTGGCATCAGTCTTGGTCTCAAGGTTGAGCACTTAACAGTGTTTGAGGAAAGGTCCAAGGGGGTTCAACATGTCAGAATCCAAAGAAGAATTTGGAGGCAACACAAACAGGCCACCATTGTTTGATGGAGATCACTTTAAGTACTGGAAGGACATAATGAGAAAAGCTTCTTCATCTCCCAAGATCCTGATCTCTGGACCTTGGTAGTCAAAGGCTACACTACACCCACTATACCAGGAGATGAAACTGGTCAAGAACTGGATGTAGTAGATATGAATCCCAACCAGAGGAAGTTATACAAGCTGCATCACAAGTCCAGAACCATCATAATCAATGTTATCACTTTTAAAGAATTTGACAGATGCACCAACAAGGAAACAGCAAAAAGGATGTATGACAGTATGGTTCTGACCAATGAAGGAAGTCAACAGGTTCAAGAGGCAAAGGCAAACATACTGGTCAAACAGTATGAGCTGTTCAGGATGGAAGAGGATGAAGACATTGAAGCAATGTTCTGCAGATTCCAGATTCTGGTATCAGGTTTAAAAGTATTAAGAAAAGCTACACCATTGCAGATCATGTAAAGAAGATCCTCAGAAGCTTACCAGCCAAATGGAGACCAAAGGTTACTGTAGTACAGGAAGCCAGAGATCTAAATACCTTGAGGCTTGAAGATCTGATCAGCTCCCTTAGGTCTCATGAAATAGAGTTGGATGCAGATGAATCAAAGAAGAAGAAGACTTTAGCCCTTCAGTCAAAACAGAAGAAAGCTGCAAAGGTTGTATTAGAATCAGAGGATAGTGATTGTGAAAATGATGATCTTGCTTCCATAACCAAGCAGATTGCAAAGATGTGGCGAAACAGAAAGAAGAAAGCTCCCAGGAAAAATGGTAAATACTCCAACAGAGGAAAAGAAGAAGCTGACAAGAAAAACATCATCTGCTATGGATGCAATGAACCTAGACATATCAAGTCATGTTGGAACCAAGTTGGTTCTAAGTACTTAGGATTTTGATGTTTACAAAAGCACTCCATGTAATCTTATTTTGAACCTTGAATTATTACATTAAATGCCACCAGAAAATGAAGTTTCCAAAGGCAGAAGATGAAGACACCAGAAAATGCATCTAGAAGGTACCAGAGGATGCATCCTGGAATTACCAGAGGATATCTTTGCCGGCTGAGATCAGAATGAAGCAATGTTAGAAGGAGACCTGGACCAGACCAGAAGGAAGCCTGCCAGAGGGAGACTTGATCGAGACCAGAAGGAATCATAATTCAGACTTAGTCCAGAAATTATTCTGACCAGAAGATGGCCTGGCAGTGAAATGATAAACAGCCCAGACTTGATCCAGACATAATCAGAGGATAAGTTAATGGGTCCAGAACAAGAAAATCAATCTAGATTTGACCCAGACCAGAAGATAGCATGGTTCATGGTATGAAACTAAGTCCAGACCAGAAGAAACGATCTCCAGATTTGATCCAGAACTGATCCAAAACAGAAGGTAAAATGTCCAGACTGAAATATTATTTGTCCAGACTTAATTTCAGTTCAATCCAGACCCAGTTCAGAATTGGTCCAGATCAGAGGGAAAATATCAAGATCAATGGTTCAGATTTAAGTATATGGCCCAGTGTTGGCCGAGATCAGAAGATCAGACCATGGCTGTAACACCCCGAGTTTAAAACACAGCGCAAGTGTATTTTTTTTTTCAATAAATAATTAAAATGAGTTTTCCAAAATTAATGTAAAGGGAATTAAAATAAAATTTTCATCAGTTCATTTCAAAAGAGAACACCCGGCTTGTGGCCACTAAACAGTATCAGAGTGCGGAAAATACAGCGGAAAAGTCATACATTAATTCCCAAAATAAAATTACATTTCCCAAAACTCAAGACCCTATACAAAAGTCTAGACTGATCATGCACTAAGCTACAGTAGCACGGTCTCCACCGTATCCCCTACAAGTCTCTTCTTCACCCAGTTGTCCGTCCCTCTGCGTTTTCCACAGCTACGCCATACGTAAATATCAAGGGAAACTAACGACGTCTCCGTCGTTAGTATAACCGTTGGTGGGACGGGTTTGGGTATCATCTGAGGGAAAAGCCGAAAGTCCACAATAATAGTAAAGGGTCACCGACCGAAATTAACAATTAACACATAGCATGTATATCACAGTAACAATTATAACCATGGCATAACGTATAATAATGATGAAAGTTAAAGATGCTCATTTGAAATCTCATGACATGTATGCGTTTTTCAAAACAACAATCAATTAGTATGGAAAATATGTGGTAAGTAAAGCCAACACTTCAGAAAATACAATCATTTATCAGAAAATTAGATTTCATAAAGTACTCACACACATCAATTTCCAATCATCATCATATAACCAAAACGTGACCAACCGGTCAATCACCCGATGCAATATGTATATGCTCATGTACTCAACTTCTTGGAATTACCAAGGTGTAGTCGCTCACAGACCAGCACACGTGCAGTCTCTCACGGACCAGCATGATTTATATAGGTCAGACTTTAAAGGCCCTCAAGACCAGGGTGCAATCTCTCACAGATCAGCACCAGTGCAGTCGCTCAACAGACCAGCACTCGTGCAGTCGCTCAACAGACCAGCACGTTTTACATATTTGAATGGACCACCACGAACACGCCGCCATTCCGTAGCCCGGATAGAATAGACCGTCTAATACACGCGGAACTATTCTATAACCATCATGGTCACTACAATTACATGTATTAGCCTCTCACAGGCCAAATACACATAAGTTAAATCTTCGCACGGATAGAATGGACCGTCTAATACACGCGGAACCACTCCGTAGCCCGAGTAGAATAGACCGTCTAATACACACAGAACTACTCTGACCCCGGATAGAACAGACCGTCTAATACACGCGGAACTATTCTATAACCCACGGTTACTACTTAACTTCGCGGCCCATCACGGTCACCGCATCAACTCTGTGGCCCATCGCGGTCACCACCTGACTATGCAATGCATGAACTTGCAATGTTTTCTCTTCACTGAAAACAGTATGCGACATCAATGAATTTCATGCATTTCCATCATTTCTCAAAATACCTCAACACAACCAATGACTAAACATTCTGACAAAATTCCATTCTGAATTATCATAAGTCTTTCCTCAACACTTTAAAATTCATAAAACAGTGTTTTAAAACTGAGATTTCTAGAAAATACGAATTTGTATTCGAATACAGCCTCTCTGTATTCCAATACAGGAGCCAAAACAGTGCAGAATTAACACTCTGTATTCGACTACAGCCCCCCTAGTAGTCGAATACAGAGGCAGTCTTAGTGCACAAATCAACATTTTTCACTACATCGGTAAAGTCCCAAAAACTTCATCACCACCACTTCAAACTATCACAAAAATTCCATTTTAATTCAACACAAACCTTCCCAATACTCCCCAACACTTAGGGTTTATGAAACAAGGTTGAAAAACTTGGAATTTCTGAAAACCTGAATCTGTATTCGGATACAGACCCCTTGTATTTGAATAGAGAAGCATGAAGCTGCAATTTCAACATTCTGTATTCGAATACAGCATGCTTGTAGTCGAATACAGAAGCCAAAAACAGAACCAGAATGATCAACATCAGAAATAGAACCAGAATGATCAACATCAGAACATCAGAAATAGAACCAGAATGATCAACATCAGAACATCAGAAACAGAACCAGAATGATCAACATCAGAACATCAGAAACAGAAACAGAATGAATTAAGTGAAAAAATCAGAAACAGAACCAGAATTTGGTTGTATGTCTTAGAACATCAGAAATAGAACCAGAATCAGAATCATCAACACCAGAATCATCATAAGCAAAACAGAATGATTCACACCAGAATCATCAGAAGCAAAACAGAATGATTCACACCAGAATCATCAGAAGCAAAACAAAATGATTCACACCAGAATCATCAGAAGCAAAATAGAATGATTCACACCAGAATCATCAGAAGCAAAACAGAATGATTCACACCAGAATCATCAGAAGCAAAACAGAATAATTCACACCAGAATCATCAGAAGCCAAAAAGAATGATTCACACCAGAATCATCAAAAGCAAAACAGAATGATTCACACTAGAATCATCAGAAGCAAAACAGAATGATTCACACCAGAATCATCAAAAGCAAAACTGAATGACTCACACCAGAATCATCAGAAGCAGAAATAGAATGATTAACATTAGAATCATCAGAAGCAGAGATAGAATGATTAACATCAGAATCATCAGAAGCAGAAACATAATGATTAACATCAGAATCATCAGAAGCAGAAACAGAATAATTAACATCAGAATCATCATAAGCAGAAATAGGATGATTAACATCAGAATCATTAGAAGCATACACAGGATGATTAACATCAGAATCATCAGAAGCAGAAACAGAATGATTAACATCAAAATCATCAGAAGCAGAAACGCGATGATTAACATCAAAATCATCAGAAGCAGAAATAGGATGATTAACATCAAAACCATCAGAAGTAGAAACAGAATGATTAACATCAGAATCATCAGAAGTAGAAACAGAATGGTTAACATCAGAATCATCAGAAGCAAAATAAAATGATTCACACCAGAATCATCAGAAGCAAAACAGAATGATTCACACCAGAATCATCAGAAGCAAAACAGAATGATTCACACCAGAATCATCAGAAGCAAAACAGAATGATTCACACCAGAATCATCAGAAGCAAAACAGAATGATTCACACCAGAATCATCAGAAGCAAAACAGAATGACTCACACCAGAATCATCAGAAGCAAAACAGAATGATTCACACCAGAATCATCAGAAGCAAAACAGAATGATTCACACCAGAATCATCAAAAGCCAAACAGAATGATTCACACCAGAATCATCAGAAGCCAAACAGAATGATTAACACCAGAATCATCAGAAGCAAAACAGAATGATTCACACCATAATCATCAGAAGCAAAACAGAATGATTCACACCAGAATCATCAGAAGCAAAACAGAATGATTCACACCAGAATCATCAGAAGCAAAACAGAATGATTCACACCAGAATCATCAGAAGCAAAACAGAATGATTCACACCAGAATCATCAGAAACAAAACAGAATGACATTAAGTAAAACAGTTTGAAAACTTAAGTAAAACAGAAGTTTGACAGGCTGTATTCGAATACACACATGTTGTATTCGAATACACCTTCGAAATCAGTGAATTTTCCTGAGACATTCTACACATTTCAAACTGTTTCTCTTGAAAAATCAGCACAACTCCAAAATAGTTTTATCACTCTTTCAAACCACAAAACTCAGACTTTTACATCAAACCAGATTTTCCAGAAGGAAACACTTTCATCAGTTTTAAAACCCTTTTTATTTTGAAATCATCAGTAACACCAGATTTTCATCAACAGAACAGCATGCAAGCATTTCATCTTTCTCAAACCATCAGAACATCATGCAACCATTTCAGCTTGTTCAAACATCAGAACAACATGCAAAGCATTCTGTTTTTCTCAATTATCAGAACAACATGCAAAGCATTCAACTTTCTCAAACATCAGAACAACATGCAAAGCATTCAGTTTTTCCCAAACATCAGAACAACATGCAAAGCATTTCAGCTTTCTCAAACAACAGAACAATATTAACACATTCAGTTAAACAGCAAGCCTCACATAGCAGCAAAATACCAACAGAATGCATTTTTGCAATATTCAAAACAGTTTTATGAATATGCTTTTTACTCCTGTTCAAAATAACATGCAATGCATTTTTTCAACTTTCCCCATAAACAAAACAGTATGTTGCAGATTTTTTTAAAACCTCAACAGAATGCATTTTCTTTCATCTTTCAAAATGTCATGTGAAACAGTTTCTTTTTCAAAACAGAAACTCAAATATAATCACACCTCAAACATACATTTACAGTCCTAAAATGCAACTAGAAAGTGGAAGGTGCCCTTACCCTTGTTGCGTGTTCTGCTACTTCTCTCGTTTCTGCTGTCATTCCCGTTTTCGCGCCAAAAACCGGTGAAACTGCAGCCTGCGTTTGCTGCTACGAAACTGGGTTCTTTAGCTCCGTAATGGTGTGGGGAATAACTTTTGTACTGGGGGTTTGGTGTTTCGGTGCTTGGATTTCCAAGTAATGGCACTTTTGAGGAACTCTCTCTTTTGTATTTTGAAATCGTGAACTGGAAACAGATTTCAGAATGGGAAGGGAGGGTACTGTTACATGCAGCACTGTTACATGCAGAATGGGGAGGTATGGAGTTCTGATTTTGCTCTGCCTCCTCACGTGTATTTATAGAGTTACTTAGGTGCCACCTCATAAAAAAATAATGTTAAAATATTGCTGGGTCCTCCAGCACTTAAACGTTTTGCAATTAGCCGCTAATCCTTAATTAACGGTCCGATTAATTTAATTACTCGAAATTAAATTAATTTAATCTTCATCCAATAATTTTAATTCATCTTCCAAAATATATATATATATATATATATATATATATTCACTCAAAACATACATATATTAAATATTTTACAAATATCCCCAAAATACCCTTAATATTAATTCCAAAATTAATATTAAATTTTTAAGGGTCTTACAATGGCCCAGTGTTGGCCGAAATCAGAAGGTCAGAATGTGTGGTCCAGCATTGGCCGAGATCAGAGGATCACAGCAGATCAATTTGCTAAACCAGGTTGGCTGAGATAAGAAGATCAGAAGATCAGAAAGTGTGGTCCATGGTTGGCCAAAATCAGAGGATCACAACAGATCACTTAGTATGGTCCAGATGTGGACTAGCGCAGAAGATCAAACGGTCCAAATTTAATCATGAGGATTAATGGTGGAGATTTAATTAAATTTGATCAAAGTATTAAAAGGATTTGATACAAAAATAAAGTGAAGTCTTGTGGAATTCAGAAGCTGTTGGCGGGAAGAAACTAAAGACATGATTGGCCAGTTATTATTGAAAGCAAATCTGAAGCTTAAAATGATATATTTTTAATTAAGTGAAGCCCGATTGGTCAAGATATTTTTGCAAGAGAATCCAGCAAGATACAGCTCGAAATTAAGCTTGGAAGAGACCCTAATTCGCATCTATAAAAGGAGGCTCAAGGCAGAATACTCAGTATCGAAAATCACAAAAGAGTCATACACTTCCAAAGCAAACACTAAAGTTTTCAGTGAGGTTAATTGTGAGTTCCAGCTTTCCAGAAGCAAGCACTCGTGTTATTTTCTTTCCCTGGTATTAGATCTAAGTTGTTGAAGTAGAGTCTACAATCTAAGCGAGTCAAAAGGGGTAGCAGATTACTTGGAAATTAGATTCAAGGTGATGTAATTCCTTCTACAATCTGGGGTTGTTAGATTGGTAGGAGAAGAATTGACTTAGGAAGTCAAGGTGCTGTATTCCTCAAAAGTGTAGGATTGTTAGACTGTTTGAGAAGGCTGACTTGGAGGGTCAGTGGAACTGTTGTAATTCAAGGTTTGAATTAGTGAAATCCTTCAAGGTGAAGGGACTGGACGTAGCCTCGTTAACAGTGAACCAGTATAAGATTCTGTGTTTTGTATTTTTACTTTATATCCACTGCTAACTCTGTTTTATTCATACATCAAGTTTTGTTTTAAAACTGCAAAAATAGAAAAAGTATTCAAGTTAGTCAAACACAATTCAACACCCCCTTCTCGTGTTTGCACCTTCAATTGGCATCAGAGCTCGGTCTCAAGGCTGAGCACTTAACAGTGTTTGAGGAAAGGTCCAAGGGGTTCAACATGGTAGAATTCAGAGATGATTTGGGAGGCAACATCAACAGACCACCACTATTTGATGGAGAAAGGTTTGAGTATTGGAATGACAAAATGAGAAGTTTCTTCATTTCTCAAGATCCTGAATTATGGAATATGGTAGTCAAAGGATACACTGCAGACTAAAGAACTGGATATGGATGATATGAAACCAGACAAAAGCAGATTATACAAACTTCATCACAAGTCCAGAAACATCATGATCAGTGCCATCACATTCAAGGAATTTGAAAGATGCACAGATAAAACAGCAAAAAGAATATTCGACAGTTTGGTTCTGACCTATGAAGGAAGCCAGTAGGTTCAAGAAGCAAGGGCTAACATACTGGTTAAACAGTATGAGATGTTCATGATGGAAGAAGATGAAAGCATTGATGGAATGTGCTGCAGATTCCAGACTCTGATATCTGGACTGAAGGTCTTGAAGAAAAGCTACACAACAGCATATCATGTCAAGAAGATTCTAAGAAGCTTACCAACCAAGTGGAGACCAATGGTTACTGCAGTTCAGCAAGCCAAAGATTTGAATAACTTAAAACTTGAAGATCTGATCAGCTCACTCAGGTCTCATGAAATAGAACTAGAAGCAGATGAACCAAAGAAGAAGAAGAATCTGGCCCTGAAGTCGAAATAGAATAAAGCTGCAAGGGCAGCATCAGAATCAGAGGTTAGCGACAGTTACTGTGATGATATGCCTTACTTAACCAAACAAATGGTTAAGATCTAGGAAAACAGAAAGAGGAGAGGCTCCAAGAAGAAACATAACAGCAAAGGAAAGGAAGATTCTGACAAGAAGAGTATCGTCTATTATGGATGCAATGAACCTGGACATATCAAGTCAGAATGTCCAAATCTGGAAAAAGGCAAACAACACAAGAAAAGTTCCAGATTCAGAAAGAAGGGTCTGATGGAAGCCTGGGATGCATCAGAATCAGAGGAAGAATCGTCTGATGAAGAAGAGGCAGAAACAGCAAAGATGGCACACATCAGGTCTGCCTCTGGACTTCATAAAGGCACGATTTCATGAAGGAAAGCAGGCAGAAGGAAGAATGATCGAAGCAGTCATTCAAGCAAGTCTGGAAGCACATCAGAGGGAGCAATTCTGGCTCTGATGGCTCATACCAACTCAAGCTCTCGATACGGCTCAGGCTCTGGAACAGAATCAGAAGATGAAGACAGTGAGGTATTTTTTTATCTCTCTAAATCTTAATTAATTGAGGCTGTAAAAGATTTCTTAAATGCAAACAATAAGATGTCTTTAAAATTGAAAACTCTTAGGGAAGATAAGAAAAATCTGACCAAAGACGTACAAGTTTTAAAGAATCGAAATTCTGAGTATGCAACTGAAAACAAGGATTTTAAAACTGAAGTTGCAAGACTCAAATATGAAAACCAAACTCTCAAAAGTGATAATTGTTCCACTTCCAAACTGTTTCTGAATCTGATATGCATGAGCAATTTTTTCAAAACCTTATTTCAAATGGAATGGAAAGAAGTAAATATGCATCTATGATTTATGGAAACAATAACATTGGAAAGAGAGGTATTGGTTTTACATAAACTATTGTTGATACTAAAACTGTTCATTATGATGTTTTTACTAAGAAAGGCCACTCTGAAGTATCTTGTCCTATGGTAAAATCTGAACAAGATCAGAGAGTTGTTAAAACTAACAAACTTGGACCCAATCAGTTATGGGTACCAAAAGATCAAATTGTCTATGATGCAGATATTCTGAGCAACTAGAAGGAGATACCAACAATGGTACCTGGACAATGGATGTTGGCAATGCACAAGCACAAGAAGGTTTATGTTCCAACATCTACCAAACAGAAGCCAATTGACTCTGGTAGAAGAAGAACTACTCAACACAGTACCCATCAGAACCAGAACCAGAATCATAGGAGGAACAGGAAATATCAAGGAAATCACACATATCACACGAATCAGAACAGGAATTGGAACCAGAATCAGAACTGGAACCAGTATCAGAGGTACAGGAACTGGAACTAGAACCAACACTAGAACCAGAACCAACGCTGGAACCAAAACAGGAACTGGAACCAAAACCAGAACTGGAGGCACAAGAACTGGAACCAGAATCAGTACCAGAACCCGTATAATTACCAGAATCACCATGAGTTCTATAATCACCAAAGGAACATGGTGTATCAGCCAAAGCAGAAAGAGAAGAATCAGAATCAGGAGAGTTCTTCAAACACTCCAGTGAAATTTATCAAGACTACAAACCTAGAAGGGAATTCAAATCCCTTAATCCAAACCATGTAATCACAGAACATACAGATTCGGAATCTGAAAATCAGAAGCACGAGGATTTTCAGAGTAAAACTGAAACTGTTGACATAGAGGTTACATCTTGCTGTAAATACTATTATTATTTGATATTTATGTTTACTGTGATAACAAAAAGCTTGATCTTAACAAATCAAAGCTAGATAAGTATTCTGCAAGTTTTCAAACTGTTAGAGGAACCAGGTGATTCACACGAATTGAACACTTCAGCAGAAACATCATTCAAGTGGTTTCAAAAAACAAGCAGAAACCACCAGAAGCAGAATTAATGATAGTGCAGGTTCACCAGAACCAAATGGAGCAGAAGCAGAAGCAGAAGAAACAGAAGTACCTGGAAAGGTAGAGGATACAAGCAAGTCAAAAACACATGACAAATCCTTAAAAGATAAATCTGATCAAATCACAAGAGAAATCTGGATATTTACTAGAATCAGAAGCTGTTACAGACTTACCTGAACCAGAAGCTGATTACTCAGAATCAGACTCTGATTTATCAGAATCAGAAGCTGTTGCAGGCAAAAGAACTTGAAAAAGCAGAAGCTTCAAGCAAGAAAACGACAAATCTTCAAATCTGAAGTAAAAGGTTGGATACTTGCAATGCAAGAAGAGTTGAACGAATTTCAAAGGAATGATGTTTGGGATCTGGTATCCAGACCAAACAAAACATTATTGGAACCAAGTGGGTTTTCAGGAATAAACTCAATGAAAAAGGTGAAGTGGTAAGGAACAAAGCCAGATTAGTAGCTCAAGGATACAATCAACAGGAAGGTATAGGTTACACTGAGACTTTTGCTCCAGTGGCCAGGTTAGAAGCAATTAGAATTCTCTTATCATTTGCTGCTAATCATGATATAATGCTGTATCAAATGGATGTTAAAAGTGCATTCTTAAATGGCTACATAAGTGAGGAAGTCTATGTCAAACAGCCCCCTGGATTTGAAAATTATGATTTTCCAGACCATGTTTTTAAAACTCAAAAAATCTTTATATGGTTTTAAACAAGCACCAAGGGCATAGTATGACAGACTTAGTAACTTTCTGCTTAAGAATGAATTTGATAGAGGCCATATTGATAATACTCTATTTAGGAAATCCATTAAAAATGATATTTTAACTATTCAAGTTTATGGTGATGATATCATCTTTGGATCCACTAATGGCACTTTGTGCAATGAGTTTTCTGACCTAATGCAGAAAGAGTTCCAAATTAGCATGATGGGAGAACTTAAGTTCTTCCTGGAAATTCAGATTCACCAAGGTAAATCAGGTATACTCATTCGCCAATCTATATACACTAAAGAACTTCTTAAAAAGTTCAAAATGAGTGAATGTAAGCCTATGGCCACCCCCATGCACCCAACCTGCTCACTTGAGAAAGATGAAACCAGCCAAAAGGTAGACCAGAAAACATACAGAGGTATGATTGGATCCCTTCTTTATTTAACTGCTTCTAGACCTGACATTTTGTTTAAGTGTTTGTGTTTGTGCCCGTTTTCAAGCTGACCCTAGGGAATCCCATTTAAACTGCTGTCAAACGAATCTTGAATACCTTAAAGGAACCACCAACCTTACCTTGTTATACAATTAAACCCCCCACTCTAGAGCCAAACGCATTGAAATAAACCACCATTTCATTAGGGACCATGTTCAAAAAGGGACCTTAAGCATCCAGTTTGTGGACACTGATCATCAATGGGCTGACATCTTCACCAAAGCACTACCTGAAGATAGGTTCGAGTTCATCAAGAAGCATCTCAACATTACCTCCATATCTGACTAGCTCAAGTAGTCATCTTAGGAGTTTTTTTAATTTTCTTGTAATTTTATTTTATGCTTTTTAATTTTCTGTTTTTTACTTTCTGTAATTTGTAAAGAGAAAAACAAAAAATTACAAAAATAGTAGGACCTCTTTTTGACTGATGACAAAAAGGGGGAGAGAGAGAAAAAGGAGAAATAAGTAGAAAAGGAGAGATAAAAAGAAAGAGATGAATAGAGAAGAAGTTGAAAATGAGAGGCAATGTGAAGGGAGAAAAGAAAGAGAGAACAAAGAAGGAGTTGAAAATGAGAGGAGAAGAAAAGAAAAGTGTAACACCCCGAGTTTAAAAGACAGCGCGAGTGTATTTTTTTTTATTTTTTTAAATAAATAATTAAAATGTTTTTCCAAATTTATTACTTCAAAATAATTGAAATAATATTTTCTTTAATTCATTTCATAAAATAGTACGTCGTAATCCAAAACGACCAAAAGTAATTAAATAACTACCCCACGATTAATCAAGTAAAAGTATTTTTGGAAATTTAATCTTCAAAATATATCAAAATAAAGATACATCCTAAAAGCTGTATCCTGAACCCACCAAAATATTATCAGAGTGTGGAAAAATATTAGCGGAAAAGTTATACAATAATTCCCAAAATAACCAATTACATTTTCCAGTTCAAAATCCTATACATCAACTCTAACTGATCATGCACTAAGCTACAGTAGCACGGTCTCCGCCGCATCTTCTACAAGTCTCGTCTTCAGCCAGCTGTCCGTCCCTCTGCGTTGTCCACATAGACTCCGTATATGAATATCAAGGAAAACTAACGACGTTTCTGTCGTTAGTGTAACCGTCGGTGGGACGAGTTTGGGGTTCATCTGAGGGCAAAAGCCCAATTTCCACAATAATAGTAAAGGGTCATCAACCGAAATTAACAAATAAGCACATAGCATTTATATCACAGAACATTACATCCATGGTATAACATATAATCAATGATGATAAATAAAGATGCTCATTTTGAAATTTTATGACATGTATGTTTTTTCAAAACAGCAACTAATTAATATGGAAAACATGTTGTAAGTACAACCAACACTTCAGCAATCCCAAACATTCGTCAGAAATTCAGATTTTATAACGTACTTACACCCATCCATTTCCAATCATCATCATATAACCAAATTGTGACCCACCGCTCAATCACCCCAATGCAATATGTATATGTTCATGTATTCAACTTCTTGGTATTTCCAAGGTGCAGTCGCTCAACAAACCAACACAATTTAAATATGGTGGACTTTAATGGCCATCAAGACCAGGTGCAATCGCTCAACAGATCAGCACCAGTGCAGTCGCTCAACAGACCAACACGTTTTAAATATGTTTGACTTTAACGGCCCTCAAGACCAGGTGCAATCGCTCAACAGATCAGCACGTTTTACGTATTTGAATGGACCACCACGAACACGCGGCCATTCCGTAGCCCGGATAGAATGGACCACCACGAACACGCGGTCACTCTGAACCCAGATAGAATGGACCACCATGAACACGCGGCCACTCTACAACCCATCACGGTTACTACTCTCACGTGTATTAGCCTCTCACAGGCCAAATACACAGAAGTTAAATCCTCGCACGGATAGAATGGACCACCACGAACACGCGGCCATTCCGTAGCCCACTATTGTGGTTACTACTTAACTTCGCGGACCATCACGATTACCGCATTACTCTGTGGCCCATCGCGGTCACCACCTGACTATGAAATGCATGGACATGCAATGTTTTCTCTTCACTAAAAACAATATGCAATATCAGAAAAACTCAGCCTTTCTAGCATTCCCCCAAAACATCTCAACACAATTAAATACATCATCAACACATCAATGATTAAACATTCCAGCAAACATTATCACTTTACATTATCTTAAAATTCCATTCTTAGTTATCATAAGTTTTTCCCCCAACTCTTAAAATTCATAAAACAGTGCTTAAAACTGAGATTTCTGGAAAATACGAATCTATATTCGAATATAGCTTCTCTGTATTCGAATACAGAAGCCAAAACAGTGCAGAATTAATACTCTGTATTCAAATACAGCTTCCTTGCATTCGAATACAGAGGCTGTCACAGTGCAAAATCAGTATTTTTTCACTACATCAGTAAAGTCTCAAAAACTTCATCACCACCACTTCAAACTATCAAAAAAATTCCATTTTAATTTATCACAACCCTTCCCAATATTTCCCAACGCTTAGGGTTTATAAAACAATGTTTAAAACTCTGATTTTCTAAGAAACACGAATCTATATTCGAATACAGAAGCTAAAACTTGAGTTTCTGGAAAAAACACGAATATGTATTCGAATACACCTCCCTTGCATTCGAATACATAAGCAAAAATTATGAAAGTTAGCATCCTGTATTCGAATACGAGACTATCGTAGTCGAATACAGATGCGAATACAGTGTTAAAATTTCACTTCTGTATTCGAATACGACAGAGTGGTAGTCGAATACAGATGCTAAGTCAGAAGCAAAAATCCTTCCTCTATATTCGAATACAGAGGCCCGTATTCGAATACGAGTTTGGAAACTTGAGTAAAACAGAAACTTGGCAAGTTGTATTCGAATACACTCATGTTGTATTCGAATACACCTTCGAATTCAGTGAAATTTTTCTTGGGACTTCAACACATTTTGAAAAACCAACAAAACACCAAAACAGGTTCAACATTCTTTTGAACCACAAAACTCAGGCATTTTTCATCAATACAACTTTTCCAGAAAAACACATTCATCATTTAAAATCCCTTTTCTTTTGAAAACATCAGCAACACCAGATCATTCATCACAGTTTTTCTTAAACCACTCAAACAGAATGTCAACCACAGCAAAAGACATTTTTAACCATTTACATTCTGATCATTTCTCAAATTATATGCAAAGCATTTCCAGCTTTTTCACACAAACAGAACACACGCAAAGCATTTCAGCTTTCTCACACCATCAGAACAAAATTAACACATTCAGCCAAACAGCAAGCATCACATACACCCAAAACACCAACAGAGTGTATTTTCGCATTTTATAACAACCAGCACAACAGTTTTAAAAATATGCATTTTGATCATCTTCAAAATAACATGCAAGACATTTTTCAGCTTTCCCACACAAAACAAAAACAACATTACTGCATTCAACCAAACAACAACCATCACAGAATCATTACACATCAACAGATAGCATTTTCTTCATTTTTTTCAAAATGTCATTGCAAAAACAGTTTTTCTTTAAACAATGATGAAAACATCAGTAATGTCATGACAGTTATGCATTTACAGCCCTAATGCAACTAGAAAGTGGAAGGTGCCCTTACCCTTGTTGCGTTTCTGCTACTTCTCACGTTTGTGTTTTCGTTCCCGTTTACGCGCCAAAAATCGGCGAAACTCCCGCTTGCGTTTGCTGCTACGAAAATAGGTTATCTAGCTTCAGAATGATGAGGGGAACAACTTTTGTATTGGGGGTTTTCTGGTTTGGTGCTTAGATTTTCAATTAATGTCACTTTTGAGGAACTCCCTCTTTTTTTTTGAAATCGTGAACAGAATTCAGAATGGGAAGGGAATGGAGAAGGTGATACTGTTACATGCAGTATGGGCAGTAAGGGAGGAGGAATGGTGTTCTGATTTCACCCATCCTTCTCACTCCTATATATAGGCTTGTGTGGATGCCACCTCATCCGACACTTGTCTGATCCTCAGCACTTAACCAGTCTCGTCGCAATTAGCCGATAATCCCTTAATTAACTGTCCGTTAATTTAATTACTCGTAATTAAATTAATTTATTCTTCATCCAATAATCTTAATTCATCTTCCAAAATAAATATTTATATATATATATATATATTTACTCAAAACATACATATATTAAATATTTTACAAATATCCCCAAAATACACTTAATATTAATTCCATAATTTTAATTTAAAAATTAAGGGTCTTACATTACTACCCCCCTTAAATTAGTTTCGTCCTCGAAACTACATGTCGATGAACAACTAGGGATATTGTTCCCTCATCTTACTCTCCAGTTCCCAAGTCGCGTCTCCAGTAGTCGGATTCCAAATCACTTTGACTAGTGGGACTTCTTTGTTCCTCAACTGTTTAATCTTCCTGTCTTCAATCCTTACAGGGAATACTTCAAATGACAGGTTATCCTTCAGTTGGATTGTGTCTGGTTCAATTACATGTGACAGATCCGAAATGTATTTTCTTAGCTGCGACACATGAAATACGTCGTGAATATTGGACAGTATGGGAGGTAACGCAATCCGATAAGCCAATGGTCCAATTCGTGCAGTAATCTGGTATGGTCCAATGAATTTCGGAGTCAACTTTCTTAACTTAATAGCTCTGCCAACTCCGGTTGTAGGCGTGACCCTTAGAAATACATGATCACCCTGCTCGAATTCCAAAGGTATGCGACGCTTGTTCGCATAACTCTTCTGACGATCTAGCGAAACCTTCATTTTCTCTTGTATCCTCTTGATTTTCTCTGTGGTATGTTCCACCATTTCAGGTCCAACAATCATACTCTCTCCCTCCTTATACCAGCGTAAAGGCGTCTGACACTTGCGTCCATATAAAGCCTCATATGGTGCCATTCCAATATTTGCGTAAAAACTGTTGTTGTAAGTAAACTCAATTAATGGCAACACCTCATCCCAGTTTCCTCTATCATCCAACACACATGCTCTCAATAGATCTTCCAAGGACTGATTTGTTCTCTCAGTTTGTTTGTCTGTTTGCGGATGATAAGCTGAACTCAATTTCAGTTTCGTTCCCAATGCTTCATGCAGCGCTCCCCAAAAATGGGATGTGAATTTTGGATCACGATCCGATACTATGCTCGATGGAACGCCGTGTAACCTCACAATCTCAGCGATGTAGATTTCCGTCAGCTTATCTAATTTGTAAGTGGTCCTTACTGGTAAGAAATGTGCAGACTTTGTTAATCGATCCACTATTACCCAAATCGAATCATTCTTTTTCCTTGTCTTGGGCAATCCAGTTATAAAATCCATGGAAATGCTATCCCACTTCCATTCTAGTATATCCAGAGGTTGCAACATTCCAACAGGTCGCTGATGTTCCACTTTCGCTTTTTGACAAGTTAAACATGCCGATACATATTCCGCTACATCCCTTTTCATTCTTGGCCACCAGAAATTTTGCCTTAAGTCCTGGTACATCTTGGTCGCTTCAGGATGAATACTTAACTTACTCTTATGAGCCTCTTCCAAAATCGCTCTTCTCATCTCTACAACTTCCGATACACAAACTCTTTCATTATATCTCAAAATATTATCTGGTCCGATCCTAAACTCAGATGTCTATCCTTGCGCTATCAGATTCCTCTTTTCTTGGATTAATGCGTCATCTTGCAAGTTCGCAATCTCTTCAAGCAAACCACTCGAAATTGTTATCATTCCACACTTTAAAATTCTTGGTGCAAACTTTACATCCAAGTGTAGATCTCTAAATGCTTCCCACAACTCCTGTTGTCTGGCCATTATCATCGAAGACACTGATACGCTTTTCCTACTTAATGCATCAGCCACCACATTGGCTTTTCCATGGTGGTACTGCAATGAAAAATCAAAATCCTTGAGAGTCTCCATCCATCTCCTCTGACGCATGTTCAATTCCTTCTGATCGAACAGATACTTCAAACTTTTATGGTCACTGAACACCGTGAATGTGCATCCATATAAGTAGTGCCTCCATACCTTTAATGCAAACACTACGGCAGCAAGCTCTAAATCATGAGTAGGATAGTTTCGTTCATGAGTTTTCAACTATCTTGAGGCGTAGGCTACAGCTTTCTTGTGTTGCATCAAAACACATCCCAGACCTTGGTGAGATGCATCACAGTAAACTTCATATGGTTCCTCCGGCTGTGGCAAAACCAATACTGGTGAGGTTGTCTGCTTTTCTTTAAGTAACTAAAAATTTTCCTCACACTTCTCCGTCCATGCAAACGGCTGATTCTTTCTGGTGAGTTGTGTCAAATGAGCTACAATCTTAGCAAATCCTTCAATAAATCTCCTGTAGTATCCTGCTAACCCAACAAAACTCGGTATGTCTGTGATAGTTTGAGGTTGTTTCCAGGCAAGAATTGTCTCAATCTTTGCCGGATCCACAGCGATTCCTTCTTTTGTTATCACATGTCCCAAGAAGTTCACTTTCTTTAGCCAAAACTCGCACTTCGACAAATTGGCATACCGTTGCTTCTCGCGTAAGACTTCAAGAACTTGACGTAAGTGCTCTTCATGTTCTTCTTCATCCTTTGAATAAATCAAAATATCATCGATGAACGCCACTACGAATTTATCCAGGAATGGGCTGAAGATTCTATTCATATAGTCCATGAAAATCACTGGTGCATTCGTAACTCCAAACGGCATAACTAGATATTCATAGTGTCCGTCACGAGTCTTGAAAGAAGTCTTTTGAATATCTCATTCTCTTACTCGAATCTGATGTTATCCCGATTTCAAATCAATCTTTGAAAACATCGTGCTCCCCTCAATTGGTCCATCAAATCATCGATGCGTGGTAAAGGATCAGTTTCAGTATCAGAGATTCAGCCACAAACAGCATAATCACACACATCAGCTTCAGTATTACCAGAAGAAGCAGAATTACTAGAATCACCATAAGTTCCAAAATCACCACAGGAACATGGTGTATCAGCCGAAGTAGAATCAAGGGAACAGTTCAACCAGTCTGAACAAGCCAGAAACAGAACTGGCTCTGAAGGCTCGTACATAATCTAATTACAGCACTGAGTCTAACTCTGACTCTGACGGTGAAGTATCAGAAGAAGAAAGGTCTGATCTGCAACACATAGCATGGTATCTGGACAGTGGATGCTCCAAGCATATGATTGGAGACAGATCAATGTTCCAGAAGCTGACTCTGAAGAAAGGAGGCAAGGTTTCCTTTGGAGGAAACCAGAAAGGTCAAATCATTGGTACAGGCACAGTTGGTAACAGTTGGTAACAGTTCTTCTTCCTTATCTATTAAAAATGTTTTATTAGTTAAAGGTCTGAATCACAATATGTTAAGCATTAGTCAGCTAAGTGACTGCAAGTATGATGTTGTGTTTAATCAGAAAACATGCAAGGCTGTTAGTCAAAAAGATGGATTTGTTTTGTTCACTGGTGTTAGGAAGAATAATGTCTATTAGATAGATCTGTTTAGTCTAGTTAAGCAGAAAGTTAAATGTCTTTTATCTATTAGGGAGGAAAATCTGGCTTGGCACAAAAGGTTAGGCCATGCAAAGCCTAGGCTGGTTTCTAAGTTAAGTAAACTTCAGCTAGTGAGAGGTCTTCCCAAACTAAGTACCAAATATGAGATTCTGTGTGAAGCATGTCAAAAAGGTAAATAGACCAAAAGCTCTTTTAAACCTAAAAACTGTAATTCTACTTCACAATCTCTTGAACTGCTTCATTTAGATCTGTTTGGTCCTATTCAAACTGCATCCCTTAGTGGTAAGCAGTATGGGTTTGTCATAGTTGATGATTACTCAAGGTGGACTTGGGTAAAGTTTCTGAGAATCAAAGATGAATCCCATAAGGTATTTATTTCTTTCTGCAAGCAAGTTATGAATGAAAAAGGTTTTAAAATCATAACTATTAGAAGTGATCATGGAGGTGAGTTTGAGAACAAGTACTTTGAAGAATTTTGTGATGAGAATGATATCTCTCACAACTTCTCATCCCCCAGAACACTTCAACAGAATGGAGTTGTTGAAAGGAAGAACAGGTCACTGTAGGAGATGGCCAGAACCATGCTGAATGACATGAATGTTGCTACCTACCTATGGGCAGAAGCTGTCAACACTGCATGCTACATCCAGAATAGAGTTTACATCAGGTCTATTCTAAACCAAACTCCATATGAAATGTGGAAAGGTAAGAAACCTAATATTTCCTATTTTAAACAATTTGGCTGCATTTATTATATGTTAAACACTAAGGATAATATTGCAAAACTTGATTCCAGATCTCAAAAGTGTACCTTCATTGGTTACTCTGAGAGATCAAAAGCTTATAGAGTGTTTAATAAAGAAACTAACACTGTGGAGGAGTCCATACACATTAAGTTTGATGACAAACAGCATGACTCTGAAAAGTCAAAGCAAGATGAGGAAATTGCAGGTTTACCAGAAGCACAGGAAGAAGGAGCAGATCAAACAACAGAACCAGAGAAAGAAAAGGATGAAAGCAAATTCGAAGATAATGTTGAACCTGAAGACAAGTCAGAAGGAAAGAATGGGTGGAAGTACAAGTCTTCACATCCAGAAACACTTATTATTGGAACCGCAGTTGAACCATTGAAAACCATATCATCACTTAAAAAAACAAGTCTGTTTGGTTTACTTTCTACCATTGAACCAACTACTGTTGATGAAGCACTGGCAAAAGAAGGATGGATTCTTGCAATGCAAGAAGAGTTGAATGAGTTTGAAAGGAATGATGTTCAGGATCTGGTGTCCAGACCACACAAAAATATCATTGGAACCAAGTGGGTGTTCAGGAACAAACTCAATGAAAAAGGTGAAGTAGTCAGGAATAAAGCTAGGCTCGTGGCACAAGGATACATTCAGCAAGAAGGCATTGATTACACTGAGACTTTTGTTCCAGTGGCAAGGTAAGAAGCAATTCGTATTATACTCTCTTTTGCTGCAAATCATGATATTACTTTGTATCAAATGGATGTCAAAAGTGCTTTCTTAAATGGTTACATAAGTGAGGAAGTCTATGTCAAACAGCCCCCAGGTTTTGAAAGTTCTGATTTTCCAAACCATGTTTTTAAACTTAAAAAATCTTTATATGGTTTAAAACAAGCACCTAGGGCATGGTATGACAGACTTAGCAATTTCTTACTTAAAAATCAGTTTGATAGAGGCCAAATAGATAACACTTTGTTTAGAAAATCCATTAAAGATGAGATTCTGATCATTCAAGTTTATGTTGATGATATTATCTTTGGATCCACTAATGGCACTCTCTGCCAAGAGTTTCCTGATTTGATGCAGCAAGAAATTCAGATGAGCATGATGGGAGAACTTAAGTTTTTCCTAGGAATTCAGATTCAGCAAGGCAAAACAGGTACACTCATTCAAGAATCAAAGTACACTAAAGAACTTCTCAAAAAGTTCAAGATGAGTGATTGTAAGCCTATGACCATCCCCATGCACCCTACCTGCTCACTTGAAAAAGATGAATTTGGCCAAAAGGTAGACCAGAAAACATACAGAGGTATGATTGAATCCCTTCTTTACTTAACTGCTTCTAGACCTGACATTTTGTTTAGTGTTTGTGTCTGTGTTCGTTTTCAAGCTGACCCTAGGGAATCCCACTTAACTGTTGTCAAAAGAATTCTTAAATACCTTAAAGGAACCACACATCTTACCTTGCTTTACAAGAAAACCTCATCTTACAAACTAAGTGGTTTTTGTGATTCTGATTATGCTGGAGACAAATTAGAGAGAAAAAGCACAAGTGGCAACCGTACGTTTCTAGGTGATAATCTGATTTCTTGGTCAAGCAAGCGACAAAGCACCATTGTCATGTCAGCAACAGAAGCTGAATACATATCAGCAGCATGATGCAGTTCACAGTTAATCTGGATGAAACATCAGTTGGAAGACTACAACATCTTTGAAACCAATATCCCTTTGTTCTGTGACAATACTTCAGCCATAAACCTAACCAAGAACCCTATCCTACACTCTAGAGCCAAGCACATTGAAATCAAGCATCACTTTATCAGAGACCATGTTCAAAACGGAACAATAAGCATCCAGTTTGTAGACACAGATCATCAATGGGCTTATATCTTCACCAAACCATTGCCTGAAGATCGATTTGAGTTCATCAAGAAGCATCTCAACATAATCTCCATATCTTACTAGATCAAGTAGTCTTTTTAAAGGAGTATTTTTTAAAATTTTATTTTTTGTCTTTTATTTTCTGTTATATATTTTTTTGTACTCTGTAAAAAAAAACCTCTTTTTGGCTGATGACAAAAAGGGGGAGAGAAAAGGAAAAAAGGTTGAAAAGGAAAGAAGAAAAGAAGAGAGAAAAGAAATAGTGAAATAAAGAAGGAGTTGAAAACGAGAGGTAACAAGGAGAGTGAAAAAGAAAGAGTGAAATAAAGAAGGAGTTGAAAAGGAGAAGTGATAACAAGAAAAGAAAGAGTGACAAAAGAAGGAGTTGAAAAGGAGAGGAAAAGTATGGGGCATTAGACTTAGGGGGAGAAGCTTGATCTGAGGAGGAGCCTAACAAAATAAGTTATCAAAAATACAAGGTTTTGTCATCATCCAAAAGGGGGAGATTGTTGGAACCAAGTTGGTTCTATACATAGAATTTTGATGTTTACAAAAGTACTTTTATGTAATCTTATTTTTGACTTAGAATAATAATGAAAAATGCCACAAGAAGATGACGTCACCAGAGGCAGAAAATGACGTCACCAGAAGATAAAATCAGAAGCAGAAGATGAGGACACCAGAGGATAAAATCAGAGAATGACACCAGAGGATACACCTCCAGAAGATATCAGAGGATGTCATGAAAGGCAAAACATCAAATGACAAATAACATCATCAGATGATATCTTTCTTGGTCCATATCAGAAGGAAGCAGAGTCGAGAAGGAGACCTGGTCCATACCAGAAGGAAGCTTGTTAGAGGGAGACTTAATCCTTACCAGAAGATAGCTTGGTCGTGAATATAAGATTTAATCCAGACTTGGTCCAGAGCAGAAGATAACTGGTCCAGAGCAAATGACTTGGTCCAGACCAGAAGATAGCATGGTCCAGAACATAAAACTCAGTCCAGCTCAGAAGATTTGAATGTCCAGAACATAAGACTTAGTCCAGATTTAATCCAGAATTAGTTCAGACTTGATCCAGATTTAATCCAGACTTGATCCAGATCAGAGGATAAATGTCCAGATTAAAATATCAATGGTCCAGATTAAAGTATCATGATCTAGTGTTGGCCGAGATCAGAGGATCACAGAATTGGTGCAGATCAGATTACATAGTCCAGAGTTGGTCGAGATTAGAGCATCATACGGTCCAGATTTTAATCATGATGAGAATCAGTGAAGACTTGATTAAAATTCGAAAAAGACTTGATTAAATTTTGATAGAAATTTGATCAAAGTATTAAGGGGATTTGATACAAAAATAAATTGAAGTCTTTGAGGGAATTTAAAAGCAATTGGAGGGAAGAAAGATACGGTCCAGATTTAAACAAGAACATGATTGGCCAAAGTTATTTTCAAAACAAATCTGAAGCAAAAAGGTTCGGATCAAGCATAAAGCTCAAACTCATATGGCCAACTTATTTTTGCAAGAGAATCTGGACAGATACAGCTCGAATTTGCCAGGAAGAAACCCTAATTTTCACCTACAAAAGGAGGCTCATGCAGAAGACTTAGTGATCGAAAATCAGTAAAAGAGTCATAAACTTCCAGAGGCAAACACTCGAGTTTTCAGTGAGGTTAATTGTGAGTATCAGCTTTCCATAAGCAAGTACTCTTGTTTTTCGTTCCCTTGTGTCAGATCTATATTGTTGAAGTAGAGTCTACAATCTGAAGAGTCAGAATAAGTAGCAGGTGACTTAGCAATTAGAATCAAGGCGCTGAAATCCCTTCTACAATCTGGGGTTGTCATATTGGTAGGAAAAGACTTGACTTGTGAAATCAAGGTGTTGTGTTCCTCAAAAGTCTAGGATTGTTAGACTATTTGGGAAGACTGACTTGGAGGGTCAGTAGTGCTGTTGTAATTCAAAGGTTTTGAATTAGTGGAAGAATCCGTCAAGGTGAAGGGACTGGATGTAGCCTAGTTAATGGTGAACTAGGATAAATCTTTGTGTTGATTATTTTACTTTATCTGCTGCTAATTCTGCTTGCTTATATATCAGATTTTAAATAATCATCAAAAACAAAAAAAGAATTCAAGTATTAAAAACACAATTCAACCCCCCTTCTTGTGTTTGCACCTTCACCCATTCATTCTAGTGACCAAGAGAAAACCACGTTTACTTGTCCTTATGGTACTTATGCATATAGGAGAATGCTTTTTAGTTTGTGCAATGCCCTTGCTACCTTTCAACGCTGCATAATGTCAATTTTTTCTAATTTTATTGAGGATATAATGGAAGTATTCATGGGTGACTTTTTTGTGTATAGGTCTAGCTTCAATAATTGTTTGGCCAATCTCTAAAAGGTACTTAAAAGGTGTGAACAAGTTAATCTTGAGTTAAATTGGGAGAAATGCCATTTTATGTTAGAGCAGGAATTGTTCTTGGACATTTGGTTTCAGAGCGAGGTATTGAAGTAGACAAAGCAAAAATTGAGTTAATGGAGAAAATGTCACCTCCCACCTCCATAAAAGAAGTGATAAGTTTCTTGGAGTAATGGAGAAAATTGTCACCTCCCACCTCCGATTCATTAAATATTTTTCTAAGATTTCTAAACCTCAAACTGGTCTACTCCTAAAGCATGCAACTTTTTTCTTTTATGAATTTTGTTTTGAGTCATTTTGTAGGTTAAAAGAAGCATTGATATATGCCTCGATTATGCAACCACCTGATTGAAGTCTTCCATTTGAAATCATATGCGATGCTATCTTTTATGCATGTAGGACTTTGGATGAAGCTCATGTTTAACTATTCCATAACCAAGAAAGAGCTATTGGCAATAGTGTTTGCCATTGACAAGTTTCGTTCTTACTTGGTTGGATTGAAGATAATTGTCTACATAGAGCAAACAACCATTAAATATATCTTGAGCAAGAAAGATGCTAAGTCGAGGTTGATCCGATGGATACTACTTCTCCAAGAGTTTGATCTAGAAATTTGAGACAAGAAGGGGATTGAAAATGTGGTGGCTAATGATCTCTCAAGGCTACATGAAAAAAAATGAAAATGAGTTGCCCCTGAATGATTCATTTCTTGATTATCAATTGTCTGCTCTTGCACAAATAGAAGCACCATGGTTTGCTGATTTTGTGAACTACCTAGCAGTTGGAGTACTACCCCTAGATTTGAACTATCAACAAAAGAAGAAGTTTTTCTCATATCTTAAACATTATTATTGGGATGTACCTCTGATTTTAAGAGATGGATTGATGGAGTTTTCAGAAGATGTGTCCCAGAAGAAGAAACGGAAAGCCTTATGTTTCACTGTCATTCTTCCGCTTACGACAGACATGCTAGCTCCTCAAAAACTGCAGCAAAGATACTTCAAGTAGGATTATACTAGCCCACACTCTTCAAGACGTGCATTTTTTTTTGCTTCAATGTGATCAATGCCAGTGTACCGAAAACATATAAAAAAGAAATGAAATGCCTTTGAACAATATCCTCAAAGTTGAAATCTTCGATGGTTGGGGAGTTGATTTCATGGGACCATTTCCCTCATCTCTTGGAACTCGATACATCCTTGTAGCGGTGGATTACGTATCCAAGTGGATTGAAGTTGTTGTTGCCTCAACAAATGAAGCTAAGGTAGTGATTAAGCTCTTTAAAAAGGTAATCTTCTCAAGGTTTGGTGTCCCAAGGGTGGTGATTAGCGATGGAGGCTCTTGTTTCGTAGCTAAATAGTTTGAAGGCTTGCTAAAAAGTATGGAGTGAAGCACAAAATTGCCACAGCATATCACCATCAAATTAGCAGACAAGTAGAAGTTTCCAATAGAGAGATCAAGAGTATTCTCGAGAAAATTGTCTTTGTGTCAAGGAAGGACTGGTCCGTGAAGCTAGATGATGGGCTTTGTGCCTACTGTACAACATACAAGACTTCCATTGGTATGACTCCTTACAAGTTGATCTATGGAAATTCTTGTCACATCCCAGTTGAGCTCGAACATAAAGCATATTGGGCAATAAAGATTCTTAACTTTGATTTGAAGGCTGCTGGTGAAAAAAGGAAGCTCCAACTCAGTGAGTTTGATAAGTTGAGGTTGGACACTTATGAGAATGTTAAACTTTACAAGGAAAAAACCGAGAAGTGGCATGATAAGCACATAACAAGAATAGAATTCAAAGAAGGTGACTTAGTATTACTTTTCAATTCATGGTTCAAGTTGTTTCTGGGTAAACTTCGTTCGAGGTGGTCTGGGTTATTTCAAATCCGCAAGGTGTTCTCGTTTGGAGCTGTAGAAATCTGGAGTGAGGCCACTGGAGTTTTCATTGTGAATGGTCAAAGGTTGAAGCATTATGTAGTTGGGAATCCAATAGAAAAAGGGTTAAGTCTTATCCTTCGATCTCCAACTTAAGATTTACAAAATGAAGGTCTAACTAAGGACCATAAACAAGCTCTGCATGGGAGGTAACCCACGATTTTAATTTTTCAAAATTTTCTTTTTGCTTTGTAGGCTGAGCTAAAACAAGAAAAATGCATAAAACAAGAGAAGGCATCATAGGTTATTGCCTGGCAATGGCCATAATACGTGCACATGGCCATTTTCCACCACCACCATAATCTTGTGAGCTTTCCTACCCCTTTCATAACTATTTTACTTTTTACATTGAGGACAATGTTTGGTCCAAGCATGGGGGGATACGTTTGCTTGTTTGCTCAGCGTGTTAATTTTAGTTTTTGTTATAAATAAATAATTTCTCCTTGCTTGAAAGAAAATCTTTTGATGTCCTTGATAGGGAACTATAATTTAGGTGCATGTTGTTGTTAAATAGGCAATGAACTCACCTTCGGATACCACACTATCAGCTTGATAAATTAACTTATTCTCTGACAGCATGTTCTCATTGATTTAGCTACTAAATGTGAGTTTTGGGCTTATATAGGGGCTTGTGTTACATCATCAAATATTATGCCCATTTTCTTTGTTATGAGTGATTATTCACCATTGACTGTGTTCTCTAGAACTTGACTTGCAACCGTCTCAAGGCTAAATTCTCTTGTGATCATGTTTGAAGAAAAAAAAACACTGTAGGATTAGTTTTTTCAGGCCTCAAAACATGTTTTGTTTTCTACTTTCCACTAGTTGCCCACTTTGAGCCTTACATGAATTATCATTCTTGGTCCCTTGCAAGCGTCTCAAGGCTAAATTCTCTTGTGATCATGTTTGAAGAAAAAAAACACTGTAGGATTAGTTTTTTCAAGCCTCAAAACATGTTTTTTTTTATACTTTCCACTAGTTGCCCACTTTGAACCTTACTTGAATTATCATTCTTGGTCCCTTGCTTTACCGATAAAATCATTCTTGGGTGCCCTTTTGAATAAAGTGGAACAACTTAAATAATAATAATAATAATAATAATAATAATAATAAATAAATAAAATAAAATAAAAAAGAAAAAAAGAGAGAGAAAAGAAAGAAAAGAAAGAAAAGAAGAAGAAAAAAATGTTAGTCCTAGTTTGAAAAGACACAATAAGGTGTTCCACTCGAAGTAACATATTTTTGACTGATGAATGAATTTTGGGCTGATGAAAGATTGTTTGAATACGCTGAGCTCCAATTATTCAAAAAGGGTATCTATAATCATATGTTAAATTTGATATAGCCTTTTGAATATCATTTTTTTTGTTTTCCCCACCTATTGTCCCTTGGCCTCGTTACATCTTTGAAAAGTGTTTTTTATTCACATATGCTCTCATGAGAGATGTAGTGGAGATTTGGTTAATAATCAAGCCTATGGTAGAATCTTTGCATTGCTGAAATTTTGAGTGAATGCCCATTATCTTGAAACACTGAGAGAATTTGAGAGTTGGGTGTCCTATTGATGAGAATTATGTTTTCAGAGGAGCCTAAGTCACTAATTTGGAACTGAAGTTGGTTATCCATTGGTTTTGGAATTTTCCTATTGCCTACACAAAAACTGAATGTTGAGTTCCCTATTCATGGTGTCTGCTCGTCCATAAATGTTACCTGAAACAATTGCTTGAGGACAAGCAATGATTCAAGCATGGGGGAATTTAACAAGCTCGAATTTAGCTATTTTTATATCTTTATTTGATAGGTTATTTTAATGCTTTTAATTCGATTTTAGTTCTATTTTACTTCCTTTTTCTTTTGTTTAGATTGCTAGGAGAAGTGAAGGAATAAGTGAATACTTTTTGTGCAAAAGAGCCTTAAAGTCAAGTGATGCGGTCATGGTGCATCATGATCAAGAAAATGAAAGAAACTCAAGTTCCAGCAAGCATTACTGCTTCGCCGTAATGGCCATAATGGATGAACGAGGGAAAAAACAAGAATTTTCCACTCCAAGTCAGTAAGTATTACTTCCTGGCAGTAATGACCATTATGGCCATAATTTGCTCATATTCTACTATTGAACCTATTACTGCCTGGCAGTAATGACCGTTATGGCCATAAATTGTTCATCTTCTACTACTGAACCGTTTTTCTTCTAGGAAATTCTGATGGTTTCTTGTAATTAAAGCTCATGAAAGCACTTTGGGCTATAAAAAGGACAAAAATACTCAATTTTAGACACAAATTCCTTCTCAAAATTCTTGTTACTCTTTCTTTTGTTTTTGTATTTCTCTTAGAAATTTTCTAGTTTCAATAATATTTAGTTTTCTATGTTTGCTTTTTTATTTTATTATGTTATTTTATATTTCCAATGTTTTCATATTTAAGCTTCGGTTCTACTATGAGCATATGTGAGTAGATATTCCTTGTCTTGGGAACAATTTCTATTTCTTTTTGTCATGGGTGTTGATCATTTAATCCAATCTTAGTAAGAATCATATTCATACTTAGATATCAAATAATATACTGAAAGGTAGATTTGATATCTGACCTCTAAGATTAGACAAGAGAATCAAATCATGAAAATAGATTTTGGTTCTCTTGAAATCATGAAAGATATCTTCTTTTAAAGGATTTTGATAATACATCAATCATGAAAGTAGGTTGGCTATTAGTTTAAAATACACTTTTGGTCTTTGAAAGAAGACATTAGTTATAAATGTTTATCTGATTTCTAAGAGTTTAACACCTATAACTCAAAGAAGGTTAATTTTATTGTATCCATCAATGTAAAAAACTACAATCCCAAGGCTTTATTTCTATTGCGAATTTTAAACTAAAAATCATTATCAACATTTACTATTTTAGCTAATCATCATAGTAAAGAGAGACTAGTACTCATAACAAAGTCCTTGTGAGAACGATAATTTTTACTACGCGAAAATATCGTGCACCTGCGGTCTTATCTTCCTCTACTGGAAAAGGTGTCCTTACTTTTACCTCTACTCCTTCCGCTACCTTTCGCGATAACCATTCCCATCCGAAAGCTTGCTCTACTGCCACACCTCCCTGCTCCTCTGCTCATATCACCCTTATATTTATAAGGATGTTTGTGGTGCCCTTGAGGCGGTTCCCTAATGGTGCTCTATTTTGGCACTTCGAAAAAAGAAAAGAGACATTGTCCATTCTATTTGGGATGAGAGAATCCATTTATGTGAAGTAGTTGATCAAATTCCCCGCACGAGTAACGTGGATAAAATGCGTCTTTTAGGAAATTACAGGTTGTTGTCTAAAAGCCTTGCCCATGAAACCAAGAAAATGCTAAAGCACAATGAAGAAAATAATTGGGACTGTGATGACGTAGTGAAGGCTTTGAAGAAAAAGTTGTGTGAGGAGGGGAGTTTTCCCTTCATTCACATCCAATTGGTTGACAACATTTCTAGATCTTAGTATTGCCATAATAGTGAGTTAGTGTTCATGTAATGATGGAGCTAAGTCGAAAGAGAGTTTTACAAGAGGCCCAAGGTGGGCGCCAATGTTCACGTATGTAAACAAGAAATACAATGGTATCAAACCCTAAGAAAGAATAATACATTTTTCACAAATATACTAAAAGATCTCTAATCTTAGTTGTCTCTTCTCCTTTTATATGGAAATCTTCCTTGGCAAATGGGCCTCTATGATCCAGGCCCATTTACTCTATCCCGAGTCCTTGCACTCTGTCACCTGTACAAAGATAGTTTTGTGATTTGAGTGACACAGTTTTGTATGTATTGGGTTGCATCCACCTTGAATGTAATGGGATCAATCCAAACTCTCTCATCTTAGGCCATTGTTGGTCCTCTCTGTTTTGGATACTTCATATAGTCTAATTGCATTCATACTGTTTTTTTACTAAATATTGTATACATACTTAACTATAAGAAGTAGTTAATTATTATTTTAGGGAGAAAGAATTTGTTCACAACATGGATTGAAATCTAGACCTTCTTCGTAAAAATCCTTTAGCATCTAACCATTTTCTTTACATAAAGCCGTATGCAGGTATAACAAATAATTTATTGAGATATTTCATGGAAAATAGAATAAAACATATGAGCAAATAATGCACATGATCTCAAATATCCAGACGGACAGCGACGGCACACCCGTGTGTGGTGGTCTATTTTGTATGTGTTCTCACCCTTTACAAAAGTGGGTATCCCTTGAAGTAGCAATGTCGATTTACAAGAAATGGGGGTTTGAATTGTAAATTCGCCCTTTTAAAATTCCTGTTAAAAACTTAAGAAAATAACTCAAGAATGATCTTGGTTGTGAAAACAAAAAACGGAGAATGTTCTTGGTTTTCACCAGAAAACAGCGAACGCTCTTGGTTAGTTAAAATCAACAGTTCAGTTTATCTATTTAACTTGATAATTCACAGACTGAAAGTAAATAGAGATAAGGGAAGAGATATCACACAAAGATATTTCCTGGTTCACCCAACCCGGGCTACGTCTAGTCCTCACAACGGTGAGATTTTCCACTAAGTGTTTAAAACAAAGAACCTTCTTGGTTTTACAACACCTAGCTTAGATCAACCTTGATCTTTGTTACAAACTTTAATGACTTTAATCTAATTCCACCCAGAAAGAGATTAATCAAATCACCTACCAACCTTGATAGGATTTCTTACAATCTACCTCAAACTATACTTAACTCTTATAGTTTTAGTTTTACAATAATGATGAGATTGTTTTGTTAGAATCTAAGATGTCTTAACTCTTGTTTGAGATTCGATTCTTTACAAAGAATTCAGTACAAATGTATCAGAGTAAATAAGAACTTGACCAGATTGATTCTTTTAAGTGATGGGAGAGTTTCAAGTATGTATGTGAGTGATTGATGATATATCTTGGCAATTGAATGTCTTTGATTTTTGGACAGAATCTGAGTATGCTCAACTTGTGTTTGAGATTAGATTCTTGACAAAAGAATTCAGTAGAATGATTTTGATATGAAGAAGAAAAACAGAACTGAATCTTTTGTGATTGAGAAGCTTTCAAGTATGTAGATGTATGTGAGTGATGTTTTTCTTTGTACATGAAGCTGTTGATTCTTCCTGAGCTTTGGCCTTCCTTTTATAGGCGTGAGAGCATTTAATGATGGTCAAATAGAGCCGTTGGTAGCGCTCTTGTTAGGCTTGACCAAAGGCAATATTTTTGATTAAAAATAATCCAGCTTTTGACTATTAAAACCTTTGATTCTTGATCAGATTTCCTTTGTTTTAATGATCCTTTGTACTTCAAATATATTTGTTAATATCTTTGATTTGATCTGGAGTTTTGATTATGTCAAAACAGCTTGGAAAATGATGATGAACTTCTGCATAATGTTAATGAAAATTCTGGAGATTGATAATCAATTTGGAGTCCTAGTATCTGAACTTTCTGGAGATTGATAATCAATCTGGAGGTTCAGTTTTGATCATTCTGGATGTCTTCCTGATCTTTTCTTGGATCTGCTTTGATGTAAATATACTTCAAGATTGTCCAACGTTCTTGGCAGTCAAGCTGGAGAAGGATGTAACAAGGCTGGAGAATGATGTTCAGTATGCTGGAGAATGATTGTATCATTCTTAACTGAAGTTATCATACTAGAGGATGATGTTTGATCATTCTGGAGATAGTTGTTGATCATGCTGGAGAAAGATGTTTCTTGCTGGAGATTGTTTATCAATTTGGAGACTGATGATACACTGCTGGAGACTGATGATCATTCTTGATAGAAGATCATTCTTGACAAAAGATCATTCTGGAGACTGATCTGATCATTCTGGACATTCTGATGTTCAAGAACAGACTTGGTTCTTCCTTTGAATGTATTTTCTGGAGGTATCCTCTGAATGTATTTTCTGGAGATATCCTTTGATATCATTTTCTAGAGGTATCCTCTGATAGTATTCTGGAGGTATCCTCTAATATCGTCTTCTGGAGGTATCCTCTGATATCGTCTTCTGGAGGTATCCTCTGGTGATGTCTTCTGGAGGTATCCTCTGGTGACGTCTTCTTGAGGTATCCTCTGGTGACGTCTTCTTGAGGTATCCTCTGGTGACGTCTTCTTGAGGTATCCTCTGGTGACGCCATCTTGAGGTATCCTCTAGTGACGTCATCTTCTGGTGACATCATCATCCTCTGGTGATGTCATCCTCTGGTGACGTCATCATCCTCTGGTAATGACTTCATCCTCTGGTGATAGCTTCGGGTAACATTTTCTGTTTTCTAGATTGTGTCAAAAGTGTTCTTTATTATGCTGATTTATTGGCTTTCCTTGAACCAATATTGCAGATATGTGATGATGCTTTGTAGCTTGAACATGAGTCTTGAACTTGATTGAAACAGATTCGAAGAGATCACAGAAAGTTTGTTGCAGAAAACTGAAGTGTAGTTGCTGGAGATTGATGATTAATCTAGAGCTTTAGCATCTTGAGGTATCCTCTAGTGACGTCATCTTCTGGTGACATCATCATCCTCTGGTGATGTCATCCTCTGGTGACGTCATCATCCTCTGGTAATGACTTCATCCTCTGGTGACAGCTTCGGGTAACATTTTCTGTTTTCTAGATTGTGTCAAAAGTGTTCTTTATTATGCTGATTTATTGGCTTTCCTTGAACCAATATTGCAGATATGTGATGATGCTTTGTAGCTTGAACATGAATCTTGAACTTGATTGAAACAGATTCGAAGAGATCACAGAAAGTTTGTTGCAGAAAACTGAAGTGTAGTTGCTGAAGATTGATGATTAATCTAGAGCTTTAGCATCTTGAGGTATCCTCTAGTGATGTCATCTTCTGGTGACATCATCATCCTCTGGTGATGTCATCCTCTGGTGATGCCATCATCCTCTGGTAATGACTTCATCCTCTAGTGACAGCTTCGGGTAACATTTTCTGTTTTCTAGATTGTGTCAAAAGTGTTCTTTAGTATGCTGATTTATTGGCTTTCCTTGAACCAATATTGCAGATATGTGATGATGCTTTGTAGCTTGAACATGAGTCTTGAACTTGATTGAAACAGATTCGAAGAGATCACAGAAAGCTTTAGCTTTTGGATTTCCTTGAGATTGATAATCAATCTAGAGACTCTTCAGTCTTGTTTGGGCAGCTTGATTCATGGCTTTTTTTCTTTGTCATTCGAATGGCTTCTTTTGATTGTAATTGATCACATTTGTGCATTTTGATGAAGTGAATGGATCCTTGCTTTGTTCACTTATGCATTCATGTTCCTTAAACAAAACTTAAGTGAAATCATTAGTAGACCACTATTCATAAAACTTAATCATTTATTTCATAAGGTTTGTTGTCATTAAAACATATATCAAAAAGATTTTTTCTTCAACATCCCTTAGGACACACCTCAAGTTTCATACCTCCACCTTATAAACACTACTAGAATGTGTAATTCCTCATATGTAGGACTTCCTTATTTTTTCAATTCACATCACTAACTCAAACTATATCATTTCCAACAATTGTCATGTGCACTCTAACATGTATAGGATCAACCCTATCCAATTCAATAATATAGAATCCGATATAACATATAAAAAGCTAAGAAATAAAAACTTGAAACATCGGTTTATGATGCGCTTTAAAGCTATTGAATTACATGATCTGTTTCTCATGCTCTTTAATCGGTATTTGATTACAATTATGATGATTTTTAGTTTCAATTTTCAGGTCACGAAATCAATTTTCTAGAAGGAAGGAAATGAATGCCACACAAATGTAGTAGATTGTATTGATTGAGTAATGTGTGACGAAATGTTAATTAAAACATTTAAAGCCAAATCAAGGAGAGGAGATTTCATTATGGAACCAGTCACTTTTTTGTAGTATAGATAGATTGCATTGATTGCATTTTGATTTAGTTTAATAGAATCATTATTGCATTGATAGCATTAATTGCATAATGCACTCGAGAAAACATGATGTATGAGAGGATGTCACGTGTAAGAATTATGGCTTGAAATCGGTTGTATTTAATCTTTGTATAAATATTGAATATTGTTATGTTTTATTTAGTGTTTTAGTTTAATGGGAGAACTAGTTAAAGAGTAAAAAAGAACTTTTAAAAATTACAACCAATTATTTGAAGAGAACTCTTAGTTTCTCGTTTAAGGTTTAATATATACTATTGAGCATGTAAAAGTCTTTTTTTTAGTTGTGTTCATAATCTATTAAATCTTAAATTATTCAAGTTAGACAGTTTGAGAATTAAAAAAAAACAATATTTAAATCATGATTATTTATTAAGTTCTTATTAATACATATTTTTTATATAAATGAAACAAATGCACTAAACCCAAAACCATCAACCACCTCGCCCGCAAGCATATCCAAGAGGGTAAATACACCTTTGGTGCAAAGAGAATTCAAAATCTTAAAGCATGGCTCTAAGCCAACACCAAGACACATATTTGATGTTGTCTACAATGTTAACAACTCTAAATTCTTTGTTGTTGAAAATGTGCTATTACAAGCTTTTAAGATTGACCAGATGCATGACATCCAGATCACACACACACACAAAAAAAAACATTCTTGCATCCATCGCCCATTTGGTGCTAGTCCACCAAATTGCCTAGCATGAGCCAAACCATCATTAGCCCATGCTCCACTAAATCCAAGTTATTTGGAAACATATGACTACACGAAGCTCAACAAAGGACACTCAAAAAACAAATATCGCAATGTTTCAACCATACCACAACCTGTCACACACACGTGGGAGTCTCCATGAGTAATTCATCATTTCAATAGACTATCCCGTGTGGGTAGTTTATCAATTAGTAGTTGTCACACCAAAAGAGATACCTTCAATAAGAGGTTATTCGATGACACCTTTGCAATTGGTGAAGTTTCACAATTGTAACTATCCACCAGGAATTTGTAAGCATCTTTAACAGTATAGTTTCCTACAAAACATGTTCTAACAAAGACTTGCACTCCTCCACCAACCCCAATTTCCACTAAAATAACCTCATCTGCCATGACCACCTGCCCCTACCTAATGTCGTACCTAATAAAGAATACCCCCCATCGTAACCAATTTATCTGTTGTTAGATTGAACAAGCGACTAAAGCAATCACTCAACACTCTCCCATTCAACCAAGGCTCCTACCAAAACAAAGTATACCTCCAATTTCCTACAATCTTAATAAGTTTGGATGAAAACCAATTCTCCTACCACTCCCCATCGCCCTATCAATCGTCTGTACATCTCTCCACCACAAAGACGCTCTACCTAAACCACCAACCACACCATATTTATGTGCCATCACTTTCAACTACAAACCCCTTTCTTCTTCTTCTTCTTCACTCTTCAACACCATTTTCTTAACAACGTTAAATTAAATGCACAAATTTCAAATCCCCAACCCCTTTTTTCTTTATCTAAACACATTTTCTCCCATTTGATCCAATGAATTTTTTGGGTCTCCTCACTCCACCCAAAAACACAATTTAAAAATGAATTCAGATTTATAAATAATACATGTGGGAAATCTGAAGAAGAAAATAAGCTAAACTCACAAAGCAGACAAGTTAGCCTAAAAATAACAAGTCGACCCCCAATACATAAATTATGTCTCTTCCACACTAATAATATATGTCTCAAACATTGGATTACATGCTCCCAAAAAAATCAACTTCTTTGGATTACCACTAATAGGTAGACCTAGATATTTAAAAAACAGTTTCCCCGCTTGCAATTAATCATGTTGGCCGCCTCTTCCAACCACGATGTTGACACATTAACTCTAACAAGAAGACTTTTGTGAAAGTTCACCTTTCACAAGTTCAAATAACAAAAGATTAGCCTTGATGGTCCTTATATTCACCCAACTCTTTCTTCCCAACATTAATGTGTCATCTGTGAATTGTAATGTGACTATCAAAGCGAAGAGCCAACTTCATTAGGTTAACCTTGTAACAATCCAAGATTCACCGCAACCGTAACATCAAATTCAATCCTTTAGCAACTATCAAAAATAAACTGGAGATAATGGGTCCCCTATCAAAGCCCTATTCTCAATAAAAAATTTAGAGCCGGGCTCCCTCATTTTATAGGGAAATTCATTTTTCGTGTCACCACCTCTAGATAATCCCATTCCATTTAATCATAATCCTTCTCAAAATCAACCTTAAACAATATAAGCTTCTTTGTATTCCTCTTAGAATCATCAACAATCTCATTGGCTAAGAATCTATAAGAATACCATCCAGAATTTGTCTTCCTTTAATAAAAGCTAGTTGAGTTTCTAAAATATTCTTATCTTTGACCACCTAGAATCTATTTGCAGGAACCTTTAACTGAACCTTATACGTGCAACCAACTAGAGATATAGGTCGAAAGTTAATCAAAGATTGGGATTATCTTCTTCAAAATTAACAAATAAATGTGTTGTTTGATCCTTTGACCCATCACCCATTCACATGGAACTCACTAAGGAACCTCATAAAATCCACTTTAAAATCCATCCAAAATTCTTTCAGAAAACCAAAATTAATCTCCCCTGGTCTAAAGCTTTTATAGTTGTCACAGTCCCACACAACCTTTTTCACTTCTTCATCCCAAAACCTTTTTATCAATTTTGAGGCCTCCCTATTGTCTAAAGCCTAAAATTGCAATTTTTCAATTACTGGTCAGACCACCTGCTTAGACTTAAAATGACATTCAAAATGATTAAAAATCGATTGTCACACCTACTCCACCCTCACCCAGGCATCCTCTTTCTATCCTCTAGGTCTGATCAATTGACATTAAATTCCATTTTTATGTTTTTTAGAACTTTTAAACAAATTTAAGTTTAAGAGTTTGACTTTAAAACTTCAAAAGACAAAATTCAAATACACTCAAAAATAGTTGTACAATAATCATTAGTGTCACATTAATTAATAATAATTTTTATTTTCCTATTTACTTTTTTTATTCGAAAACAAGTTTGATGCCTGTCTAACCCAATAGAGCCAATCTTAATCAACTTGTTCATCATATTGGCTTGGTTTGATTTTGAAGAAAAAAATCTCTTAGCCAAATCAAACCTAAAGCTTTTGAATGATTTGATTAATTTTGTTCAATTTCTTTGACAACTTTTAATTATTCAACATCGCTAACTTTTGTGGACCCTTCATCATTCATCTATGCTTGCAAAATTTGTGGACCTTTCATTTGCAAATTGAACTTTTCAACTAATTTTTGTGGTGATAATTTATATTTTTGTCAACAAGATTTATGTACTTAGAGGATCCAAATCTATTTTCCGTCTAGGTTATATATGCAAGTACTAAATATGGTAATGAATTTGATAAAAAAATATGGTAATGAATGATAGCCAAAAATAATAGTAAATAAAGAGTAAATAAAAGGAAAATTTTATGGCTGAACTGATCTACTGACAATAAAAATATATTTGTCACTAGTCTCTTTAATAAACAAAAATGCCACATATATATTAAAATGTACTTTAAACCTCACACTATTGATAATTATTGGGCTAGCCCTATTATAGCATACATATTTAATGAATTTTGGTAATGGAGATAATTTTAAAATTGTGATATGATTAATCATATGCTCATACAAATAAATCTGTATAATATTAAACTTTTTGTACATAGTAGCATAGACCATATTAGTTCATGAGAATTTGATAGTAACCTTTCATAGTAACCTTTATGTTATGTCTCCCTTGAGGATGATATAGGTGATTCTCTATGATCACTTGACTCTCTTTTCCATGTATTCTGAACTTGTGCTGCAAACTGCAAATTCCAAAGAATATCTTCCACAGAAGGTCTATCATTTGGTTCACTAGATAGACACCTTACACATATCTCCATCATTTTCATTAATGATTCATCTGAGCATTCTTTATGAACAACTGGGTCTACAATACTCCTTCTAGCTATATCATCTGTTTTTATGCTTACATGTAACTGCATAATAACCATACATAAACTATTGTTAAGATTTAGGAGACATTTTGATATACAGCCTAATTAAGCACTAATAGAATAAGCATCTACTACCTTCGATTTTATATATGAGAGAAAGTTGGGTCAACAAAAATAAATGTATTCGATCTAAAGTTTGAGCCAAATTCATCAATTTTTGTTGACTAAACTTTATTTTATATATAAGATCGAAAGTAGTATTGTATATGCATTTGTATTTGAATCCTATACAGTCGGCTATAGACAGCTACCCCTATCAAAGTTGGTTAAAGGGTAAATGAGAAACTTGAAGGTAATACTTACAAGATCTTTTAAAATTCCAACTTCATTGTGGAACATTATTGGTCTTCCAAGAATGATTTCAAGCAAGATTACCCCAATATCATAGATATCATTCTTGTCTCCATCCTTAATCCTGCACAAATAGTTAATGCAATCATCTTCCTAGAACAACAAATTCGGCTCTAAAGTAAACAGATAGATAAACACATGCAAGAACACAACGATGGATCGCAGACTTCGACCAATTGTGCCTATGTCTCTAACAACAAAGTAGTTGTTGCATTTTTTCATTATGCAATGGTTAGGGTTATAGAGTACAAAACTTTGTTTAAATACTATGATTCAGATTACATATTTACCCATGACTGTAATGCGGCAGGCAAAATTAGGTAAAATTAGGTACCATTGTAATAGCAAGGAAACACAATTTTTTACCTTGCTTGGAGATTTCCTTTTGCTCCAGGAGAAGTTCCATTGTTGACCTGAATATTTTGAAGAAAACAATTATGATGAAAAATAATATTATCATAAACAAGTGAAGATACAAACTGATATTTTTTTATCTATTTACCATTCTTTTGTTTTCAGCATAAAGTGGCACATTATAACTGCTTATTTTAACATTATGATTGTTATCCAAAAGAATATCAGTTATCTTGAGATTATTTGAATATAGTCCAGGCACAATTCCTGTGTGCAAAAACTGAATGCCTTTCACTACTCCAATTGTGGCTGCTATTCTCTGTGTCCAAGAAAGCTTTTCTCCTGTAGATCCTATTGAAAGAAAATGTTATTAGAGAACATATACTCATTTCCTAATGTGCTAAATCTTTTAAATTTATGGCAGAAAAGATTAAGGTAAACTACACTGGCGGTCATTTAACTCAAATTAAAGTTTCAAATATGTCCTTTATTTTTTTTTTTTAACGTGAAGTTAGTCCTTTTTAATGTCAAGTTATGTTTAAAAATGTCAAGAATGTTGGATCAAACTTCATTATTTATCTATGAATGTTACCAAAAGTCTTTATTGACTCTGAAAATAGGTAAATAACATCTTCAATTCGTCAAGATAACATCTAAATTACATCATAATGACTGTTAGAATATCTAATCCAGCAAAATTAACATGACTTTTTTTAATTTTTGTGGTGCTGAGTGGAGAAACATTCTTTATAGTATATCATTCAGTGATCATGTACACACATTGTAACAGAAGTAAACTAAACAAAAATTGGTTCAACTATGTGAATATTTTTAAAGATAAATGACTAATTTGACACGAAAGAAAAGATAAAGAACCTGTTTTAAACATTAAATTAAGTTTAAGGACCCTGGCATGGTTTTACCAAAGATAAATTAGAAGGAAGAATGTAGTGGAAAATTTTGCTTACCAGAGATACGGCTTCTTAAACTTGTGTCTGGAACAAACTCAAATAAGAGAAATATAGTGTTGACAGTTGAATCATCTTGGTTGCACTCAAAAGAATGTCCAAGTGCACTAACCAAATGTGAATGTCTAAGTTTTGAAATCAACTCAACATGGTGCATATAGGCCTGAGGGCTGTGCTTCTTTCTTATCTTCATACCTCTAATTGTAATATGCATCCCATCAGAGAGCACCCCTTTATATATCTGACATCATAGTTTAACAAATTGAGTTTTTATAAGTCACAAAGATTATAAAACATTACAAAATTATGACAAAACTATCCAGTTACAACATAAGGAAAGTATCAAGTAATAACTAAAAAGAAAATGCCAAATATTTGGTAGACAAATATGATTCTATTCTATCAGCCTCAATAACTTCAAATTCATACCTGACCATTTGGACCTTCACTTATGAGACTTGATGCATCAAAATTATTTGTAGCTTCTTTAAGTTCATCTAAAGCAAAGGTCCTATAAGCAGGAAGGCCAGTTCCCATCTTCATTGTTTGAGATATGCACCCTGTTCACAAAGAATATAAAGTGACTATATGTGATGTGTAATACTTTAGACCTATTTGGATTGATTTATTTGAGTTCATCTACCGGCATGAGCACTTGTCAAACTATTGAGAGAATTTATAGTAACAGTTTATGACATGTCCATAACCTATTTTCAGCTTATTTCCATAAGCTTAGCAGGATAGCTTATGAAAACAATATATAACTTATATGAAAACAGTTTGACTATATTTTATCTTTTGTTATAGAAAAAACTTATACATAAACACTTATATAATAAACGTTTATGCTATAAACACATAATTAAGTTGTTTATCCAAACAGGTCTTTAATAGAAAGAAAAAGGTTTTTTGAATGACATGTTCTAATTGCATATTTTCTATTAAAAGTTCTGCACTTTAGCACAATAGATTGTGCACTTATTTTAATTGCAGCAGTATAACCAAAATTTTCTTCAACTCTAAGTTCAAAATATTTGTGATGCATTGATACATCTACGTTAAGGAAAAAAAGTACTACCATAAATTTTTATTCCCCTAAAACCAAATAAACACACATTTTTGCAGAACCAAAGTTTATGTACCAACAAAGCAAAGGATTCGAAGATTTACTTGCATCTGTGAGTAGCTTTGCAGTGTTTACAGATGATACATGTTCTATTATGGACCTTGAAGGTGTCCTCACATGGCGTCCACTATTGACTCGGCTCATGATATGCTCCTTTATGGATCTTGTCAATGTTTTCATATCATTTTTATCAGGAACCTTTTTGATGATATGTTCCACTATGGACCTTGCAGTAGTAGTTTTCCCTTTATCTTCATTCTGTATGTCACTAACAATAACACTCTCCAATTTAGATATTGAAGGTGTTTTCACAACTTTTTTCTTATGAACTTGGTTAACAACCAAGATAACAACACCAACAATGAGTATTCCAGCAATTCCCATACTTGATACAAGCACTGCTTTATTTGTTGTTCCTTTATTATGCTTCTGTTGTTGATGAGGTGTGATATTCACAGCCAAAGCTTCACTGCTGCAGAAATTGTATCTGTGCTGATCTTGTTTCTCGTTTGAGAAACAATTTCTAGCATACAAAACAATCCTTTTCTTCTTTGGTCTCAAACAAGTAGGGAGTTCACCTTTCAAAAGATTTGAAGACAAATTCACAAACTTGAGATCATCATTGCATGAAAAATTCTTGAAAAGCATGCCTGTGAACTTGTTTGAAGAAACATCAAGGTAATTGATTGAAGGTAGTGACAATATAGATGGTGGAAATGGAGCAACAAAACCATTCAAAGAAAGGTCCAATTTTTGAAGTTGATAAAATGAACTTATATTAGAAGGAATTCCAAACTTGAAGCTATTGTTTCTAAGCACAAGTGAAACTAACTTTGTGTTAAGAGAAGGAAAATGAGGTCCTAATGTGTTATTTTCAAAGTTAAGAACTTGAAGGTTAACCAAATTGTGAAGATTAGGTAATTCACCATTTAGTTGATTATTTGATAGATCCAATACTCTAAGAGTAACAAGATTATTCAATGAATTTGGCAAAATACCACTAAAAATGTTTTTCTTCATACTAAGAACAACCAAACCTTGAAGTGAGCCTAACAAATTTGGAATTTCACCATTGAAATTGTTGTCATCAAGTACTAATGATTGAAGATTGATGAGATGTGAAAGTTGAATTGGAATGTTTCCACTAAAGTGATTTGAGCTAATGTTGAGTATTTCAAGTGAAGACAATTGAGAAATGGTTTGAGGTAAGGGACCCCATAAACCAAGAGAAACCAAAGAGAGGACTTTTAAGTTTGATAAAGTGGAAAGTGTTGAAAATAGTGTGTATGAGTTGAAATTTTGAGGCAATGATGAAGAGGTGAAATCATTGTTTCCAACAACATGCAATTGTGTTAAGTTGTTTTCATAACAAACTAGTGTTAAATAAGGTGTTGGTTCAATGTTGCAGAAATCTATGGTGCTGCTTAAGGTTGTTAGTGATGTTGGGTAGCCAAGAAGTTGCTGAAGTTTGAGGAGTGTTTGAGACTGAGAAAATTGTAACTGTTGTGAAAGATTGATGATGGAAAGAAACAAGATTAGAATGAGTAGTAGTTGTTGTGAATGTGAAAATGGTTTTGCCATTTTTTCTTCAAGTGGAGAGAGAGAGAGAGAGATAATGTTTACGTACAAGAGTTTTGAGCTAAGCTTCTAGGACCAAGATGCAGCCTCTGCCATTCATTCAATACAAATGAACTCTCTGTTCATTGTTGGTTCTTTCTCATTCATGCATACATTTTGTATGTAATATCATGAGATTTTTTTTAAGAGAAGTGGGAGACTTGTCTATGGAGATAAATGAGATCTATTTAAAGGATTGATATTTTTTAATAGATGTTCTTCGGTAAACACTCACTTGTTTAAATTGAGTATTTGATCACATATTTTGAGATACTTAAATCTATTTAAAGTGAATTAGGGAAATTAATGGTTAGAGATATCGAAATCTATTTAAAAAATTGTCATCTTTTTCAAATATATTAACCAACTCAAATTGAACCTTATTGTATATTTAAATAATTTGATAATTTGTCAACTGTGTCACACCATGTCGATAGTTTTGAGATGTGGGATTATAGTGCATGAACTAGGGAATGAAAAATCAAAGAAGTATTATAGGACCACATTCTCATTCCAGCCTTACCCTTTTTTGCATTCTACTTTCTTTTGATCTTCAAGTTTGGCAGCACTTAAATGTCATTTTTAAATTCTTCAAATGGTGTATTCTTTTGTTGTGTGTCTCACTGAAATTTGGGTTATTTTGGTTTGGCATACATTGCTCTCTTGGGTTTCCTCTTAGAAACCTAATATAGCGGTCTATCACTCCATCCTCAAGATTTATTTTATTTGTTTTATTTTATATTTTTGATTTTATTGGTTTCAATCTATATATTTTATGGAAAATATGTTAGAATAACAACTGGGTTCCAAATTATTAAAGAAAACGAAATTGCAAAACAAGTTCTATAAATAAGAAATGTAGAATTCCTCTTAAAAAGGTCAAATAGTAAAATTCAAATTATAAAAAAAGGGTAAAATTCAAATAAAATTTATGATAATAATATGGGGGAAAAAATTGTGTACTGCCTCAGCTTTCGAATATAAAACCAAAAATTAATTCAGTTATTTTTTTAACCACCATACTTTTTTTTTAACAAATTAACCACCATACTTAAAATAAAATAAAATAGAGGTTTTGCATTACCGAGGTGAACTGCATTAATATATCATTAAATAATTGTGTAGCACATATAAAAGTTGTTTCTCAAGTACCTAAAAAGTTGCATACGTGGTGCCAAAAATGTCATTTTAATCGGGTCATAGCTGATTTGTCATGTTTTAGACTTTCACTAATCAATCGTAATTAATTATTGATTTAGTTGTGTTGTGGTACGTTATTATAATGTATTTATGTAATTATGCAAACATCTACAGTAAATTGGTGAAAGGATTCAAAAGTTGAATTTCACACAATTCCACTAAACATGTCATGAATAAATAAGAATTTATTATCTTAAAAAAATTAAGGATTTGGCTATTGCCTCGAAATTCATAGCACCCACGACGAGTCACACTATGAAAAATACATAATAGACAGAGGATTTGTTATGCTCGTGACACATTTGTGAATTGTAAAAAATGTTGTGCATCCCTTTATGTCTGGTGAATGAAATGAAAAGGACAAAGTAACGTGGGACCAAGCCTCACGGGTCTGCTTCTGCTATCAGTGCTATGTTCTCGTGAAAAATGATACACAATAACGACAAATAAATGAAGAGGAACCAACCTATATTTATAAATATAACCATGAACCAAACATAGCTTATCATAAAATATATACTCTTATCCCATGTCCTTTTTACTATAAAATGGTGCATTTTTTGGTTTTATGTAAAACAAGCAGTCTCATTTTCAACAATATTAATTGTTCAATTGTTTTCATACCTTTGGTAAAAATAATCTTTTTATACCTTTATTTTTGTGAGAAAAAAGCTTCCCATACAAGAAGGATATGAAAGAACACAAAGGCTATATTTGTGAATAAATTCAAAATTATACTATCATCATTAATTTAATTAACTGATCTCAATATTTTTTTTCTTGATAATTTTATCTGCTGTTTTTAATAGAAAAAAAAAATAAAATAGAAGAACTAACAATTATGTTAGTCGACTCTTAACATTTTCTTGTTTAACTTAGAGAAATGTGATATACACATTTTGTAAGCAAAAGGATTGGATCTAATCAACTAATATAATGCTAGATCTTGAGTTGTATGAATGCTGCAAAAATTAGAAATAGAAAATGATAATAAATAAAGCTGATAGTTATTAACATAGTATGTATAGAAATTTTAAAATATGTGCATTATACTAAATTTTAGGTTCAATTGTCCCAACCAATTTATGAATATTGTATACAAATTGAATGTTCGTCAATCCCTTTTAAAATACTTGTAAAACATTATGTGATTTACACAGCCGCAACAAACCTATCTTTCAATGTAGTTTAAAAATAAAAAAACCTTGATGTCATGTTGTTATTTTTGTGCTCTATTTTTTATTGTTAACTTGGAGGGCGCATCCATTTAAAATATAGTTTTTAATCCATTAAAAATACTAACGAATCCTTTAAAGGGATTGAACTCGCGTTTTATCCATGAAAAATTCTAATGAATCCTTTACGGGGATTAAACTCGCGACTAGAGATTTTTAGCTAATAGATACAACCACCTAACCACTCACATAAGTTTTACTTTACATGATGGTTACATTTTATATTTTGGAATAGTCAATATTAGGAATGATATTATTGTAAGAAATTGTTAGTAACACAATGAGAATGGAGATCGAATTCTTCACCTCCCTTATTTTATTTTAAAAAACGTTCATAAAAGAAAAGTTATCCCAAAGTAAGTAAGCTAAGATTAAAATGCTTTAAGAACTTTGCAAATTGGGTTACAAATTTCTAGTCATGAGCTGTGAAAGATTTATTTCTACTTCTCTTATTATTCTTTATAAAATAACTCTCAAATTAAGTAAAAGATTTATTTCTATTTCTCTTCCTTCACCTCCAAAGTCCTTCACTTCTTTCGCGAGAAGTTATTCACCATGAAATTAAAATATTACTTTACACACGCACTTGGGTTGTTTGAGAATTAACAGTGACTAAGATTTGGTGTGAAAACCTCCTTTATTATATACCCAAAACAAGAACAATGCTTAGCACTACTTCAACACAAGCTAAACCTCCTTGATTATCTTTTTAGTTTTTGTTTTAGCTTTTTGATTCTTAGGGTAAAAAAGATCTTGATTATCCGATATCCAGTTAATAACTGTTTAGGCTAGAGTTAAAACTCGAGTACTTATGATAGATTTGTCTTTAATTAAAACTCATAATCACTCTTTAATTAAAACTCATAATCACCCGACCTCAATCACTTGATTTATCTCAGTCCTTTATGGGTATTCATACAAATATCAAAATTAAAGTGATATAGATATTTAGAATCTACTAATATGATTTTCGAAAATATATAAGCTGATTAATTGTTTAAATTAATTTTTAGCTAGCTATCAAATTACATGACGAGGAACAAGAAACTAAATTAAAGGATACCGACATCTCAATGATTGAAGAATCTTGGAATTCACCAGAACCGGATATGATGTTGTGTATCGTTCTTTTTCCTAGTCCGTTGTCAATGAAAATTTCCCCCGTGACTTCTTTTTGGAACTTTTCTCTCCCATGGAGTATACAACGCGTTTCCAAAAAGTGAAACTGAGTTGCATTGTACAAATAATACAATAGTCCCCAATCATAAATTCTCATTTTTCACATATATTAAGAAAAATATGAAGTGAATTTAATGTGTAAATTTTACATGTAGATATTATATGTAGATGTTATTAGTAATATTATTTTATATCTAGATGTTATACGTATTTATTTTTTATTTTGACTTTTCGTTTTTCAAAATAAATTAATTATATTAATAATGAGTATGTTTGAAAAAAAGTAAAAATGCACCTCATAACTTAAAAAACTCAAAAGGTGCTTATAATTAAGGACAAATGTAGTATATGTAATATTTATTCATGCATTAGTTTATTTAAAGATTTAGAAGTCAGTTTAATATCGTAAAAAAGAGTCTTATCACCACTTAGAGCAAAGTTTTCCTAACAACTCCTCTCTCGCTTCCTTTTTGTTTTAACATTTGAAGGTTATTTACACATACCATGACAACCAATTTGATAAAATTATGTCTTTTTCTATAATACCCTTCATTATTTATTATTTCATTCTACTTACTTCTCTCTCTCTCTGTAATAAATGTTTTAAGAGTATTATTGAGAAAACAATAATTAATGTTACATTGAACTTTAAAAACGACAAATGAAGAGGGGGCTGACAAAAATTGAACATGGCACCTATTTTTATGCTGTTCAATCTTCAAGAATGTAGCGGTTCCTCCTTGCCCCAAATGCAAATCTCTGTATGGTAACAGAAAAGAGGCATTAAGTTCTGAACATGATAGAAATGCTATTTTATATTATGGTCAATAGCACCATGGCTTAAGAAAATTTAGGACATGTAAGTATGAGATTTAGACTACAGAAGATTCGGCTTGTTCTTAACTGAAAATATCTGGGAATAGGCTTTCAAACCAGTGAGGAATCGGATGTATGTTGGCTTCATTGTTCTGTGGGTGGGGATAGATCTTATGTTTGGAACTAAGTATTCTGCAACCTGGGAATCACCATAGCATTAGATAAAAAGCAAACTAAGTTAAAAAAAGTCACAAAATACTGAAAAAATGGAAAGCAAAATATGTAGATGAGGTGCAAATGTCATCCGTATTAGAAGTCATGACAGACATGTTAGAAATGTAAAATGTTCCTTCACTTAACAGCTTAAGCCTATGGAAGAAATGTTAATAATGTTCCACTTGGACGAAATGTTAATAATGTTCCTTCACTTCAAATATTTTACTGATGTCTATACCATTCTTCAACTTGAGTTTATTTTCATGAAGCTATTCATAAAAGCTGCAAATTTATGGAACATGAATGAAGAAATCATTGGCTACAATTGTCGGTGATGAAAACAATTGGATGGAATGCTATAGGACACAATGTTAGCTTATCATTCTATCACCAATCCCTGCTATGAACATCTTACCACTTCGGCTGGCTCGGCCAAGACATTAATGAAAAACTTTGCCTGCAAAGAAGAAGGAAAGAAGTCAGTCCAAAGAACTAGTTGGAAACTATAAGATAGTTGCATATTTACCTGCTTTGTATTGGCGCCAGACATGAGCAGATCTGTTGTAACCATTCCTGGCTGCAACTCCAAAAAAGAAGGGGGTAAAGAGAGAAAAACAAGTCCTTACAGTTGAAATGAAATGAGAGTGCATCAACCATTAAAGCTTTTACAGGAATTCCATCCTGATGTGTTTTCTTAATTCATCATTAAGGCGAAACGTGAAATGACGGAAACATTAGAACAAACTAAAAAACCATAAATAAATTAATAAGTAAACCATGAAAGTGACATGGGTTTAAGAAATCAAAAAAAAATTCTGGCAATGGATTGCAGTTAGAAACATTTGGTTTTGACGATCGTGCACATTTTTAAGCTTCCACTAAATATATAATACCATAATTCTCTTTAATGCAGCGAACCCAAGTTTTATTTCAAGCCTTTTCTCCTTTAAAGAATTATAGCAATTCAGCTTGTGCACAAAAGGTATTTTTCTTTCTCTAGATTCCTTCTCTCCTCTTTAATTTTTCATGAGCTCGCATGAAAAATTACACTTAATAATGGCAGTAAGCCACTCAGCTTTTCAGGAAATCATATCCATGTGTGTTTCCCCACATGATCTACATATACAGTGTTATTCTCAAGTATGATCTGCTCTCTTATAATTTGATAAAGACACCCTCAAAACCACTGTATTGATCAAGGCATGAAAAATCTGTAATAGGATTGGTACAATATAATGGACAACCTGGTGTTACAAAGCTCCCAAAATGGTGGGATCCAGGACATTATGAATCTACTGTAAATTTTCTAATTAAGTCGGTGAATACTATACTTTTCAGCATTTCTTCGTAGATGGGTTAACTTTTTGTTGGTCAGGCTCCAGAACAACATTCTCTACTATCGTTACATTTTGGTCAAAAGGATTAAGCTTAATTTGCTAGTTTTACTTCCTCTACAATAAGGGATGTACTTTAAAGGGTACAATGGAGAGTTATATGTGTTGATGACATATTAACAGTGTGATTTTAACAACTTCATATTTGTTATACGTGTGAATGTATTTTATCATAATCTCAATCATTGATTTTTCAATCAACGGCTAAATTGTTTAATTGTTTTATGGATGAGGCTAACATTATTATTTCAACTAGTTGGACTAGTTGGATAAGAATGGTGGTTTTTATCATTGCTAAAACTAACATAGCTTTGTTTAAAGCTCATTTACTAACAAAATCATTCAGAAAGTATATGATAATAAATATGCATATGTTCATTACAAATTGAACATATCGAAACCAGTAACTATGTGGCTACAAATGCGAAGGGGTTCATTAGTTCTAATAGAGTAATAAGGACTTGAATCACTCAGCACAACAAAAAGCATGTAAAATTACTGATTCTTTGCAGTCAGGTTTATTAAATTCATCATACGAATAAATAACTACAACAGTGCTTATATTATAGAAGACACATATCCATGTGGAAATGCCTATTATACATTATCAAAGGATAAATAAGTCAAAACATACCGAAAGATTGTGAACCATCACATTTTTAACATCTTGCATCTGCAATTCTGCCTGTGAAATTTCAAAAGGCTGTTTTACTAAAGTTTACAAGATACTTTAAATGTGGTATTCCTGCATAGCAAACATCTCATATATAAATGCAAAAAGTAAAATTCTTTACTAATATAAATCTCTGATGAATAGCTAGAAATGTTGATCATCTAAACAATAAGTAGGAAAATATTTTGTGTGGAATAATGTAGCGCACTATACTATTAAAGATATTGTCAGGCATTGCAGGTCAACTAAGTAGGATGCCTAACACATAACCCAAGTCTAGTTAATTTTTAGTTATTTTGTTAACAATGTTAACTGCAAAGTACCGACTGATTTTGCCAATGGCTAATCTCCAACAGAGAACTTGGATGGCCACCTTTAGTGAGCTCTCCCCTCCCAACCATTTTTTTTATCCACAAAGCTCAAATAGAAACCATGCTTAAGGGATCCTAGTCTAGCTCCACTCAGACCGACGTAATGTTGGTAACTTGTTTCGTTTTAATATTATTCAGGATTTTTATCTGATAAGCTCATTTCTCACTAAATACCTATAATTACATTTAGAGAATGACAATAAAAAAATTATTTTTGTCGGACTAGATTTTCTTTTCCATGTAGTAGTTCAAAAAGTAGCATCCTTTTAACAAGATCAAGCTAATTATAGTGATTATGTCTCACATTTATTATACGGTAAGGGGTCAAAGAAAGCAAGAATCAGTAAGAAACACCTCAGAATAGCAACCTGGCTTGATTACCAAAAAGGTTTGTTAAGATTTCCCTAATATCCCTCTTTCCCTTACATATACAGATTTGATATTTTGATCGTACGTGATTAGATGGCTTTAAGTAAATTATGAAACAACTGCAATTATCTAAATTTTACATCTAAAACATTAACCTGTAATGACTTTGTTAAATGCACCACACTTCTCTTTGTTGCTCCATATGCAGCAAATCTAAGAAAAAGGGCAGAAATCAAGTATTTTCCCTATGGCATACATAAGACTACTGATAAAGATTGTAATATATAATATAATGGAATATAAGGTGCACTTTTGGTTTTCATCCAAAAACTACCGTTCAGTTGACACTGCCTATAAAATACCAACTCATAGACTTTGCATGTAATCATGAATAGGTAATGAATATAAGAAATCAATGAACTGAAGAAAGAACTCATTACCCATATGATTTATGACTTTCATCAAAATGGGAGTTAAATCAATTGGACCGTAAAGAACACAGCATGTTTAACCAAATGATCGACAAAAGATGATTTGTGCCAATAGTGATTGGTTACTTAATTTTGTAAACTGTTTTTATGATGTTGCTAATTACACCATAGAGCAAAGTGCAAACCAAATAGAAGTGAATCCTTCATTCCTTCTAGATTTGTGTAGCAAATGAATCAGTGCACACCCATTAGAAATCATGCTTAATTTGGTTGTATGTCTTAGAATGAATTAGAAACAGAACCAGAATTAAGTGAAAAAATACCTGGGAGTTGGTCTTCCATCTGAACCTGCTCCGTCAATATTGAAAATATGACCTCCCCGAGGTTGGCTCACCATCATCTTTATTGCCTAAAGAGAAACTAAACATCCATGAATAACAGAACACCTACTTTATTTGCAGTGCCTCTTACATGAGATTATATTTTACCTCTCGACAGCATATCATCAGGCCAAGTGTGTTTGTTGTAACCACCTCGCTGCATGCACACAATTGATAATATTAAAGAGAAAAAAGATATAAAAATGACATCTAAGTTCAAAGGTTTATTGTGGCTCACATAAGATCCTCATCTGATGCTTCAGCAAGTGGCTTGTAGCTATATGCATTTGATCCAGCATTATTGATCTGCACCAGTGCCAACGTAGGGCAAGAAAAAAACAGAATTAGTACTCATTTAATAAGATGAGAGAGTTGAAACAAATGAAAAATTGGTATAACTGCATGAATATGTCAAATTATAAACAGTGGAAGAATGAGGAATGGAAGGGAAATGCTTGATGATAGATATAAGTGACAGAATTTTGGTAAGAACATCAGACAATGACATTTAACAATGAGATACAATTAAAATTAAATCCTAGCAATATTTTTCTACCCATACATGCAAAAGAAATCAGATATATTAATTACCCATATATCAATGTATTTCAGCTTTTCTTGAGCAAACAAAACTAATTTCTTCACATCTTCTCCATTTCTCACATCACATGTAATGCCCTGAAAGAAACAAAATGTGAACATGAGAACACAGAAGCCAGCTATATATTTATCATAGAAGGGTTTGTATTTTCTACTAAGAAAGAAGTTCAAGAGGAGGTACCCACACATGCTGCTCCCCAAACTCTTCACTCAAGGTCTGAACAGCAGTCTCTACCCTTTTATCTTTAAATGAAAACCAAGATATATAGAGCAAGACAAAGCTATAGAAATCAGATAAATAAGACTATGAAATCGCCACCACTTAGTCATAAGGTAATTTGAAGAGAAAGCACAAATAAGGGGGACTGTGATAAACAATAACAGAAAGGAAACAAATAAATGTTCGTTTGACTAGAAATATATATTAAAAATGAATGCGATAAATATCCATAACTCATTTGAACTAATTATTATATTCTTTGGAAAAAAAACTTATCTACATCAAACTAATATCAAGGCAAAAAGAAATTTCTAATGGCATAATAAGTTTCTTGAAACAATTGTCAAGAACATCAGGGGAAAAATGATTTTGAAGGAAAAATACTTATTCAAAAAAACCAGTATGTCTTAGTATTAGTTTTTATATTACTTATTATGATTTATTTCCTTATTTAGTTAGGTTTTAGTTTATGTATTGCTATAAATAGGGTGTAGTGGTTAGTCTTTTGTGTGTGTAAAGTTAGTATCAAATACCAATCATATTACACAATAACCAAATTTCTTCACCTTATTTTATATAAAACCCATTACTTCAAAAGAAAGGAATTAAGGGAAAAAATAACAGACAAGGTATGTAAATATGACATAAATGGCAGTGATATACAATTTGATATATTAAAGTATATAGCATAGCTGGAAGAAATTAAAGAGTTACTCCTCAATACCTGATCTTGAGCAAATTAAGACGTTGTCTCCCGCTTTTAGAAACTCTTTTGCCAAAGCATACCCTATCCCTTAACGAATCATAAAAAAAAAATTTATGATACATCAATGGAGAACAAATTATAAAAAATTAAGAACTAACTCATTTTCAGAAAACCACTTCAGAATAGGAGAATCCCCCGATATAACATAGTCATAGAGAATAACAAAGTATTGAATAATGACTTGATACAAAATAAACAATCCTAAATAAAGAAATAATAATAATAATAATAATAATAATAATAATAATAATAATAATAATAATAATAATAGTAATAATAATAATAGTAATAATAATAATAATAATAATAATAATAAAATAAAAAATAAAAACAAAAATCCAATACTAAGAGATACTCTAAGATTATAAACCAATCCTAAAACATGTTTTCTAATATTCTAACAATAACCTTCAAATATTTTCAGTGTGGAATTGGTTTTCGTCAAAAATAGAAATATACCGAGAACCCCAATTCAAAAGCAACAACGGTTTCCAATTTCCATCCATTACCATACAAAAATATACTAGCGCGAGGAGTAACTAACTAAGGAGTAATATGAAACGAATTAAAATGATTAAACAAACTTAATTGTTGAAATTAGCAACTAAATTGCAAGGGAGTAATTAAACTGGCACTTTTCATTCAATCGTCATCAGAGAATAATAATACAAATATTTTTAACTCAAATTTTTAACTCAAAAAAAAAAAAAAAAAACCTTTGGTAGAGCCAGTAATCAAAACGTTGTAAGGAGGAAGCGTGTTGTTAGAAGAAGCTGTTACAAGGAATGATGGAGAAGAAGTTGGTTTTGTGAGTGAATAAAAAGAAACGGTGTTGGAGATATTTTGACGGGAAATGCCGGTTGGAAAAGTATGTGAAAATCTGTAACAAGAAGAAATGTTGGAGAATGGAGAGACGCAAAGTTGAGTAGAATGAGAAGCGAGCAATTGAAATTGAAAAGAAGCCATTATTGATTTCTGCGAAGGAAAGGTCGAGGAGATAGTAATGGTATTAGAAGGGGAGTGGGTCCCACATCGTTATTATTATAAAAATAAATAATCTATATAAGTTATTATTCAATAATAGAATCTACCTGTGGTTTAGCGAGGCAACCCTATGACTCTAGTGAGGGTATCAAGGTGATGGAATTATATAATAATTTTGATGGTCATTTTGGAATTTAATATTTTATATTGATTTATTATTTTTAAAAAAATATAAAAATAATTTACTATTAATTATGGTTTTTAGTCTAAAATTTCAATCTTTCAAGTTTAGACTCTATAAAATATAATTTCAATTTTGTAGTTTTTACAAAATTATGATGCATGTAGTTTTAGTCTTTAATGTTAAGTTAACATATATTTATTAGAATATGTATCATGTGTATCAAACGTGACCTTATTATATTAATTGTATTAAAATTTGTTCCCGATGTGTCACCTTAGTTATCGATGTGTATTGGACTTTTAGGTTTAAAGTATCAGCGTTCCTGATATAGCTTTAGATATGATGACTAAAATGATGCTAGATGCATCATCTTTTAGAGATGGTTTGTTGTAAAGTTATTACGATGCTAAATGGTTAGAAGTTAGGATTAGGTCAAGATGATTGATTATTGTGTTACAGGTTGCATGTTGTATTACGACAACGAATTTGGTATAAATGGTGTTGATTTAATTGAATGTAAGTTTTGTCAAGAATCAAGGTATCGCCAAAGGAATAACTCTAGGAAAAGTAGGGGACAACCAATTCTAAGGAAGACGATATTTTATCTACCTAGTGTATCAAGATTGCATAGAATGATTCCACCAATGCAAACTGTAGGAAAAATGACATGACATTATGAGAATAAATGAAATTAAGGTGAGTAGCAACATTCATCTGATGGTCTAGACATGGAATCATTTTGATCAAAAGCATCTTGATTTTGCGTCAAATTCACACAATGTAAGACTTGAATTATCCTCATATCGTTTTATACCATGTATACAAGCATCATCTACTCCTTATTCCTATTGGTTTGTTATTGTTACTCCATACAATCTTCCTCATAATATCTGTATGTCTTAACCTTACATGTGTCTTGACTATTGTGATACCATATCCTTCTAATCCTACAACTGATATTGATATTTATTTTCATTCTTTGATTGACGATTTGAAAAAGGGAGAGACAAAATAATGAGGAAAATGAGAAGCAAGCAATTGAATAGCAACAATTAATGTGAATAAATGATGAAGGGATAGTAATGATTTATTATTATTATTATTAGAAGGGGAGTGGGTCCACATCGTGAATATTATAAAATAAAATAATGTTTATAAAGATTAGCCAACTAATTAAGTAATTATACTTTGAGAAATTAAATTAAAAATTGAGACACGCCTCTTTCGTAGGGTGTCATTGGACTTTGACAGTAAGTTAGATATAATTTTGAAGCACGAGTTACTATGTTTCATGCGAGTTGACTTAACAGAGCAATTCAACACAAATCTTGCACGATTGGGTGGCACTCAAAATAGTTGGAGGTTCACTAATGAAGTTGGACCATCATTTTTTATGTGTACTAGCAGAAACATCGATATCTCTATATAGTTTTTTAAACCCAACTGTTTTAAAATTTATAATTTTTTTCTTAATTTGAAGGTAATTTTGGAATTTAATATTTTTATATTAATTTTTTATTTTTAAAAAATATAAAAATAATTTAGTCTTAATTATGTTTTTAGTCTCTTTGGTAGGAGCATGAGTTTCAAAGTTTGTCATCGGATAGGAGGATGATCTTTTCATCAATTGAGGTAAGACTTGTACTTTTGACTTTTTCCTTTTCCAAGAAGTGTACAGTCTTGCTTTTCGTGTCAAAGACAACACTTTTACTTAATATGGTACATTTGGCCATTTCCTACGTAGGAGGATGAATGGAGCCAGAAGTTTATCTGTTTATCCTCTTACGTTGATCCTCTTCGCATGATTTGTTTGTCTCTTTGTTTTTAGTACTATTTGTCTTTAGATACATATTCATCTTCCTTGAAATAGTCATAGATTCATCTTCTCTGCAGTATTGTACATCCTCTTTTTCAAAGGTTAAGGCTGTTGGAACCAAGTTGGTTCTTTCAATTAAAGTTTTGACGTTAACAAAAGTATATTATGAAAATTATATTTTGACTTAGAAGAAGAATGAAAAATCAGATGATATGAAAAATCAGAGGATGACATCACCAGAGGATGACGTCACTAGAGGATGTCATCAGAGGATGACGTCAGCAGAAGATACCTCCAGAAGATACAACCAGAAGATACCTCAAGAAGATACAAATCAGAAGCAGAAGATGTCATCAGAGGATGCATCCAGAGGATACCAGAGGATACTAGAAGATACCTCCAGAGGATACCAGAGGATGTCATCAAAGGCAAACATCAGAGGATATCATCAGAGGGAAGAAACAATGACATTATCAAAGGATATTATTCATGGCCCAGATCAGAAGGAAACATAATCCAGAAGGAGACTTGGTCCAGACCAGAAGGAAACATGGTCCAAAAGGAGACTTGGTCCAGACCAGAAGGAAGCATGTCTAGAAGGAGACTTGGTCAGACTAGAAGGAAACAGAGTTCAGAAGATAACTCAGTCCAGAACAGAAGACATGTTCCAGAACAGAAAACTTGGTCTAGACTTGGTCCAGACCAGACGATAGCATGGCCCAGAACATATCACATGTTCAGATCACAAGATCACAGGTCCAGATCAGAATATCACATAGTCCAGATTAAAAGGTTACACTGTCTAGATCAGTAAACATAATGGTACACATCAGATCACATGGTCCAGACTTGGTCCAGATCAACAGATCATATGGTCCAAAATTAAATCATTGATGCAGATCAGTGAAGACTTAATTAAAATTTGAAGAAGACTTGATTGATTTTTGATAGAAATTTGATCAAAGTATTAAGGAGATTTGATTCCAAAATCACTGAAGACTTAAAGGAAATTCGAATGAAATCTGAAGCAAGAAGATACGGTTCAAAATTAAAGTAAAACAGGATTAGCCAACAGAATTTTCAAAGGAAATCTGAGCAAGATTCATCTCGAAAATAAGCTTGGACAAAGCCCATCCTTCAGCTATAAAAGGAGGCTGCAGGCAGCAGTAATATGCATCGAAAAACACAAGAACTCAAGCTTCAATTCAAAGTCATCCGAGAGTTCAAAAGAGAGAAACACGTGAGTGCAAAAGAAATATTCTCTAAGTGATTTTTCGAGAGTGAGAATCAGTGCAACAATCAGCTTTCAAGAAGCAACTAAGGAGGGTTAAAGTCATTGCAACAATCTGCTTTCTAGAAGCAACTAAAGAGTGTGAAAGTCATTGCAACAATCAGCTTTCTAGAAGCAACTATGCAAAGTTCCAAACCCTTATAATCAAACCCGACAGTGGTGTGAATTCCTCCTTCAATCTGGGGTTGTCAGATTGGTAGGAGAAGACTTGGCTTGTAGGGTCAAGGTGTTATTGTTCCTCAAAAGTGTGGGGTTGTCAGACTGTTTGAGAAGACTTGGCTTGTAGTGGATTAAAGCCTTCGGAATGAAGGGACTAGATGTAGCCAAGTTAATGGTGAACTAGGATAAATCTTTGTGTTCTTATGCTGTTATTATCCGCTGCTAAGTCTGACAATTTATTCATTAAGTAATTCACATCAACATTCAACAAAACAGCAAAAAGAATTCAAGTTTGGCAAACACAATTCAACCCCCACTTCTCGTGTTTGCACCTTCAAATGGTTCATTCTCTAGTTGTTTATCCTCTAGCTTGGAGGATGTGTTAACTGTTGGAACCAAGTTGGTTCTTTCAATTAGATTTTTGATGTTAACAAAAGTATTTTATGTAAATCGTATTTTGACTTAGAAGAACAAATCAGAGGCTGTGCATAATCAGAGGATGACACCACCAGAGGATACATCCAGAGGAAGCAACCAGAGGATAAAAATGTCACCAGAAGGTTCGGCTAGAGGATACATCAAAAGTATACCAGAAGATACCTCTATAGGATACCAGAGGATGTCATCAAATGCAAACATCATCAAAGGATATATTTCTTGGCCCAGATCAGAAGGAAGTAGAGTCCAGAAGGAGACTTGGTCCAGACCAGAAGGAAGCTTGTCAGAGGGAGACTTGTTCCAGGCCTGAAGGAAACATAAGTCAGACTTGGTTCAGACTTAGTCCTGACCAGAAGATAGCATGGTCGTGAATAAGACTCAGTCCAGACTTAATCCAGCCTTAATCTAGACTTGGTCCAGACCAGAAGATAACTGGTCCAGAACAAATGACTTGGTCCAGACCAGAAGACAGCATGGTCCAGAACATAAAACTTGATCCAGACTTGGTCCAAATCAAAAGATATAATTGTCCAGAACATACGACTTAGTCCAGATTTAATTCAGACTCAATCTAGATTTAATCCAGACTTAGTCCAGATTAAAATATCAAATGTCTAGATTAAAAGATCAATGATCCAGATTAAAAGATCAATGGTCCAAATTAAAAGATCAATGGTTCAGATTAGAGGATCACAGAATGGCACAAATCAGATCACATGGCCCAGAATTGGTCGAGATCAGAGGATCACAGAATGGTACAGATCAGATCACATGGTCCAGAGTTAGTCGAGATCAGAGGATCACATAATTGGTACAGATCAGATTACATGGTCTAGAATTGACCGAGATCAGAGGATCACATAATGGTACAGATCAGATCACATGGTCCAGAGTTGGTCGAAATCAGAGGATCACAGAATTGGTATAGATCAGATTATATGGTCAAAAGGTGGTCGAGATCAGAAGATCATACGGTCCAGGATTTAAATCATGATGCAAATCAGTGAGGACTTGATTAAAATTCGAAGAAGACTTGATTAAATTTTGATAAAAATTTGATCAAACTATTAAGGGGATTTGATTCAAAAATTCACTAAAGACTTGAAGAAATTCGAATGCAATTTGAAGCTTAAAAATATATGGTTTGAAATTAAAAGAAACAAGATTGGTCAATAGAAATTTAAAATGCAATCTGAAGCTAAAAAGATATGATTTTTATTTAAGTGAAACAAGATTTGCCAACAGTATTTTCAAAGGAAATCTGAGCAAGATCTATTTCGAATTTAAGCTTGGACAAAGCCCAATTTGCAGCTATATAAGGAGGCTTCAGACAGCAGCATCAAGCATCGAAAAACACAAGAACTCAAGCTTCATATTCAACACAATCCGAGAGTTCAAACGAGAGAATCACTTGAGTGCAAAATAAATATTTTCTAAGTGTTTTCGAGAGAGAAATTCAGTGCAGCAATCAGCTTTCCAAAAGAAACTTTGCAGAGTTCCAACCTTTGTAATCAAACTCGATAGTGGTGTATATTCCTTCTTCAATCTGAGGTTGTCAGATTGGTAGAGAAGACTTGACTTGTAGAGTCAAGGTGCTGTTTTCGTTCCTCAAAAGTTTAGGGTTGTCAGGCTATTTGAAAAGACTGACTTGGAGGGTCAGGTGTTGTAATTCAAAGATTTGTTGTGTTCTTAAAGAATGAAGGGACTGGATGTAGCCAAGTAAATGGTGAACCAGGATAAATTGTTGTGTTCTTATGCTATTATTTTCCGCTGCTAAGTCTGATTAGTTATTCATCAAGTAAATCACATCAACATTCAACAAAACAGCAAAAAGATTCAAAGTTTGGCAAACACAATTCAACCCCCTTCTCGTGTTTGCACCTTCATTAACTTTGTATCAGCTATTCTTTTCCTTTTTGGATCATTGTGAGAAAGGACCTGTTTCTTAATTTTAAATACACTCAAAAGCACATATTAGACAATAAGCATAATCATAATCTTTGAGATAATTTTGTCATTAAAACATTTGAAAGAGATTTTATGTCAACAATTTCCCCCTTTTTGATGATGACAAAATTCTTTAGATTATGATTTGAAAAAAAAATGTATTGGTGCTTTTTGTAACAATGTTCCCCCTTAACTTATGCATAGTTTTAAATATGCTTAAGATTAAAAAAAATGTGTTCCCCCTCAATATATGCATAAATATTTGAGATAGATAACTTTGAACCAAAATAATATTTTATATCATATATGTATATAGATAGATATTACAAAAATGGTTCAAAAGAAGAAAAAAACACATAGAGAGGATTGAATTGCAAAGTTTCAAAATGCATCCTCTTGTACAAAAGTTGACAATTTTTTGGCCCATAATTTTATTTCCCGCTGAATTTGTCAACATAAAAAAAAATTATGGATCCTTTCGGTTACTTGGAAGGAGATGAGTCGTCAGAAGAGGATGAAGTAAAGGGACGAGGAACAGTTGGAGGAGGAGGTTGAGCTGGTGGCACAGGAGGTTGAGCTTCGGGAGCGACATTGTTAAGCATATGTTTTGTAACCCATTCAAGAAGAAGACCAAACTGAGCTAGGGTTTGAAGGAAAGTGTTGATACTAGCAAACAGTTTCTTTTGATCCTTTCGGAACTTCTAGAGGGCCCTTAAGTCTTTCTAGGAACGTCGAGCCTCTGTCCTCTAATCAGAAGCAGGGTGAATGGAGTCTTGAGGCAGTTTATTGACGCTTGCACTTTTGTTATGGGAGCTTACTACTTTGTTTTGAGAGGAGTTTTCACTAGTTTTAGCAAGAAATCAGTCAATGGGGCTAAAACATCCAATGACCTCAGGAAAATGAGCATTTGAGGGTTCATCAATAATTGGAGGAGGAATGGATGAATCATTCAGTGTAGGAGCAATACTGACCTTCGTATGAGAGGAGAAAATTTGAGACATGGTGCAAGATAGTTGAGCAGGTTGAGAGGGGCTTATAGGAGGATAAGGAAATAGGAAGGTGTCCTGCAGATTTTGAGAGGTTTCCATGGCCTCTGTAGCTTGAGGTGCTTATGGAGGAGAAAAGTGATGAGTAGTAAGGTTTAAATGAAAGTATAATTCCTCACCATCTTCCATGAGCTATGAAGGAGAGTTCTCCAATGCGTCCTCAGCAGGAGGATGATTTTTAGTGTCTTGAGACTAGGTGTGATTGAAGGTGCAAACACAAGAAGGGGGGTTGAATTGTGTTTGACTAACTTGATTACTTTTTCTGTTTTTGCAGTTTTATAATAAAACCTGATGTATGAATAAAACAGAGTTAACAGCGGATATAAAGTAAATATAAAACATAGAATTTTATACTGGTTCACCGTTAACTAGGCTACGTCGAGTCCCTTCACTTTGAAGGATTTCACTAATTCAAAAATCTTGAATTACAACAATACCACTGACCCTCCAAGTTAGTCTTCTCAAACAGTCTAACAATCCTAGACTTTTGAGGAAAAGAACCTTGAATCTAATTGCTAAGTAATCTGCTTCTCCTTCTCATTCCTTCAGATTGTAGACTCTACTTCAACAACTTAGATCTAACACAAGGGAAAGAAACACTTAGATTACTTGCTTCTGGAAAGCGGATACTCACAATTGACCTCACTGAAAACTCAAGTATTTTGCTTTTGGAAATGTATGACTCTCAAGTATTTTCGATGCTAAGTCTTCTGCCTTGAGCCTCATTTTATAGATGAATAATTAGGGTTTCTTCCATGCTTAAGTTCGAGCTGTATCTTGCCAGATACTCTTGCAAAAATACCTTGGCCAATCGGGTTTCACTTAAATAAAAAACATATCTTTTTAGCTCCAGATTTGCTTTCAAAAATAACTTTGGCCAATCCTATTCTTAGTTAATTCTAGACCAAATCTTTCTTCCCGCCAATAGCTTCTGAATTCCCACAAGAATTCAATTTATTTTTGTATCAAATCCTTTTAATACTTTGATCAAATTTAATCAAGTCTCCACAGATTATCATCATGATTAAATCTGGACCGTTTGATCTTCTGCTCACGTCCACATCTAGACCATTCAAACTGATCTGCTGTGATCCTCTGATCTCGGCCAACACTGGACCACACGTTCTGATCTTCTAATCTTGGCCAATCACTGAAACATATAATCTGATCTGTTGTGATCCTCTGATTTCGGCCAAAACTGGACCACATGTTGTGATCCTCTGATCTCGGCCAACACTGGGCCATGATGCTTAAATCTGGACCATTGATCTAAATATCTTCCCTCTGATCTGGATCGATTCTGGACTGGGTCTGGATTGAACTGAAATTAAATATGGACTTATGATATTTTAGTCTGGACAATTACCTTCTGATCTGGATCAGGTCTGGATGAAATCTAGACAATCATTTCTTCTGGTCTGGACTTAGTTTCATACTCTGAACCATGCTATCTTCTGGTCTGGGCCAAATCTGGATTAAATCTCTTGTTCTGGACCAATTCTTTTATGCTCTGATTAAGTCTGGATCATGTCTGGACTGATTATCATTTCACGACCAGGTTATCTTCTGGTCAGAATTAATTCTGGACCAAGTCTGACTTATGATACCTTATGGTCTGGAACAAGTCTCCCTCTGGCAGGCTTCCTTCTGGTCTGGTCCAGGTCTCCTTCTGGACTCTGCTTCCTTCTGATCTGGGCCAGGAAAGATATCCTCTGATGGTTTTTTGACATCCTGGTGTATCCTCTGGTGCCTTAAGGATGCATCCTCTAGTACCTTTTGGATGCATTATCTGGTATCTTTTGGAGGTGTATCCTCTGGTCTGATTTTATCCTCTGGTAATTCATCTTCTGCCTCTAGTGACTTCATCTTCTGCCTCTGGTAACTTCATCTTCTGGTGGCATTTAATATAATAATTCTAAGTACAAAATAAGATTACATGGAGTGCTTTTGTAAACATCAAAATCCTAAATACTTAGAGCCAAATTGGTTCCAACAATCTCCCCCTTTTTGACGATGACAAAACCTTAACTTATTTTGCTAGCTTATAACTCGAAGTACTTGAAATACTCCCCCTCAGACCAATCTCTTCCCCTAAGTCTAATAATGACTTTTTCTTCTCCTTTTCAACTCCTTCTTAAATCACTCTTTCTTTTCTTCTCTTCTCCTCTCCTTTTCAACTCCTTCTCTTTTCATCTCTTTTTGTTCTCTTTATTTTTCTCTCTCCCTGTTTCTTCTCCTTTTCAACTCCTTCTCTTTTCACTCTTTCTTTTTTCTCTCTTTATTTTTCTATCTCCCTGTTTTTTCTCCTTTTCAACTCATTCTCTTTTCATCTCTTTCTTTTTCATTCCTCCTTTCTTTTTATCTCTCATTTTCTACTTATTTCTCCTTTTTCTCTCTCTCTCCCCTTTTTTGTCATCATCCAAAAAGAGGTCTTACTATTTTTGTATTTTTGTTTTTCTCTTTACAAATTACAGAAAGTAAAAACAAAAAAATAAAAAACATAAAGTAAAATTACAAGAAAATTAAAAACTCCTAAGATGACTACTTGTGCTAGTCGGATATGGAGATAATGTTGAGATGCTTCTTGATGAACTCGAACCTATCTTCAGGTAATGCTTTGGTGAAGATATCAGCCCATTGATGATCAGTGTCCACAAACTGGATGCTTAAAGTCCATTTTTGAAGATGGTTCCTAATGAAATGGTGTTTTATTTCAATGTGTTTGGCTCTAGAGTGTAAGACAGGGTTCTTGGTTAGGTTTATGGTTGAAGTGTTATCACAAAACAAAGGGATATTGGTTTCAAAGATGTTGTAATCTTCAAGTTGGTGTTTCATCCAGATTAACTGTGAGTTGCATCCTGCTACTGATATATACTCAGCTTCAGCTTTGTCTTTTGCTTGACCAAGAGATCAAATTATCACCTAAGAAAGTGCAGTTGCCGCTTGTACTTTTCCTTTCCAACTTGTCTCCAGCATAGTCAGAATCACAAAAACCTCTTTTCTTGTATAACAAGGTAAGGTTTGTGGTTCCTTTAAGGTATCTCAAGATTCTTTTGACAGTAGTTAAATGGGATTCCCTAGGGTTAGCTTGAAAATGGGCACAAACACAAACACTAAACAAAATGTCAGGTCTAGAAGCAGTTAGGTAAAGAAGGGATCCAATCATACCTCTGTATGTTTTCTGGTCTACCTTTTGGCTGGTTTCATCTTTCTCAAGTGAGCAGGTTGGGTGCATGGGGGTGGCCATAGGCTTACAGTCACTCATCTTGAACTTTTTGAGAAGTTCTTAGTGTATTTAGATTGGTGAATGAGTATACCTGATTTACCTTGGTGAATCTGAATTCCCAGGAAGAACTTAAGTTCTCCCATCATGCTTATTTGGAACTCTTTCTGCATTAGGTCAGAAAACTCCTTGCACAAAGTGCCATTAGTGGATCCAAAGATGATATCATCAACATAAACTTGAATAATCAAAATATCATTTTTAATGGATTTCCTAAATAGAGTATTATCAATCTGGCCTCTATCAAATTCATTCTTAAGCAGAAAGTTACTAAGTCTGTCATACCATGCCCTTGGTGCTTGTTTTAAACCATATAAGGATTTTTTAAGTTTAAAAACATGGTTTGGAAAATCAGAATTTTCAAATCCAGGGGGCTGTTTGACATAGACTTCCTCACTTATATAGCCATTTAAGAATGCACTTTTAACATCCATTTGATACAGAATTATATCATGATTAGCAACAAATGATAAAAGAATTCTAATTGCTTCTAACCTGGCCACTAGAGCAAAAGACTCAGTGTAATCAATACCTTCTTGTTGACTCTATCCTTGAGCTATAAGTCTGGCTTTGTTCCTTACCACTTCACCTTTTTCGTTGAGTTTATTCCTGAACACCCACTTGGTTCCAATAATGTTTTTGTTCGGTCTGGATACCAGATTCCAAACATCATTCCTTTGAAATTCATTCAGCTCTTCTTGCATTGCAAGTATCCAACCTTCTTCTGCCAAAGCTTCATCAACATTGCTTGGTTCAATTGTTGAGAGTAAACCAAATAGACTGGTTTCTCTACTTGATGATCTGGTCTTCAATGGTTCTGTTGCACTGCCAATAATGAGAGTTTCTAGATGTGAAGACTTGTACTTCCATCCATTCTTTCCCTCTGACTTGTCTTCAGAGTCAACATGTTCTTCTTCCTTGCTTTCATCTTTATCTTTCTCAGGTTCTGCTGCTGGTCCAGCTTCTGGTTCTTGTGCCTCTGCTTCACTTGCAATTTCCTCATCTTGCTTTGACTTTTCAGAGTCAAGCTGTTTATCATCAAAATTAATGTGCATTGATTCTTCCACAGTGTTAGTTTCCTTGTTAAACACTCTATAAGCTTTTGATCTCTCAAAGTAACCAATAAATGTACACTTTTGAGATCTATAGTTAAACTTAGCCATATTATCTTTAGTGTTCAACATAAAACAAGTACAGCCAAATTGCTTGAGATAGGAAATGTTAGGTTTCTTACCTTTCCACAGTTCATATGGAGTTTTATTTAAGATTGACCTGATGTACACTCTATTCTAAATGTAGCAAGCTGTGTTGACAAATTTTGCCCAAAGGTAGGTGGCAAGCTTCATATCATTCAGCATGGTTCTGGCCATCTCCTGTAGTGATCTATTCTTTCTTTCCACCACTCCATTCTGTTGTGGTGTTCTGGGGGATGAGAAGTTGTGAGAGATGCCATTCTCATCACAGAATTCTTCAAAGTATTTGTTCTCAAATTCACCTCCATGATCACTTCTGATGGTTATGATCTTGACACCCTGTTCATTCATTACTTGCTTACAAAAAGAAATAAACACTTTGTGAGATTCATCTTTGTTCTTTAAATTTTTTACCGAAGTCCACCTTGAGTAATGATCAACAATCACAAATCCATATTTCTTACCACTGAGTGAAGCTGTTTGAACAGGACCAAACAGATCTAAGTGAAGCAGTTCAAGTGATTGAGAGGTAGAAACACATTTTTGAGTTTTAAAAGAGCTTTTAGTTTGTTTACCTCTTTGACATGCTTCACACAGAATCTCAGTTTTGGAACTTACCTTGGGAAGCCCTCTTACCAACTGCAGTTTGCTCAACTCAGATATAGGTCTAGGGTTTGCATGCCCTAGCCTCTTGTGCCAAATCAGATTCTGCTCACTTATAGATAATAAGCATTTAACCCGTTTCTTAGCAAGACTAAACAGATCAATTTTATAAACATTATCCTTTCTAATGCCTGTAAATAAAACAGACCCATCAAGTTGACTAACAGCTTTGCAAGTTTTCTGATTAAAGATAACATCATATTTGCAATCACTTAATTGACTTATGCTCAAAAGGTGATGTTTCAGCCCTTTAACCAAAAGAACATTTTTTATAGAAAGGGAAGAAGAAGTGTTACCAACTGTTCCTGTACCAATAATCTGACCTTTCTAGTTTCCTCCAAAGGAAACTTTGCCTCCATTTTTCATAGTCAGATTCAGAAACATGGATTTGTCTCCTGTAATGTGTTTGGAGCATCCATTGTCAAGATACCAAGCTTTGTGTTGCTGATCAGACCTTGCTTTTTTTTTTCTTTCTGTCAGAGTCAGAGTCAAACTCAAACTCAGCTTCTGTTCGAGCCATCAGAGCTAGTTCTGCTTCTGGCCTGTTTGAGCATATTTCTTGATTCTGCTTTGGTTGATAAACCATGTTCCTCTGATGATTCTCGAACATGTTTTGGTTCTGGTAACTTTGGTGAATCTGGTGATTTTGATAACCTTGATGATTCTGGTGATTCTGGTGATTCTAGTGATTTGAATGAATCTGGTGATTTTGGTGGTTTTGATGAATCTGGTGATTTTGATGATTTTGATGATTCTGATAATTCCTGTTCTGGTTCTGGTTCCAGTACTGATTCTGATTCCAGTTATGGTTCCAAATCTTATGCTTCTAATACTGATTCCAGTTTTGGTTCAGGTTCCAGTTCTTGTTTTGATTCTGGTTCCAGTTTTGATTCTGGTTCTAGTTTTGATTCTGGTTCTGGTTGAGTTGACCAGACCTTCTTCCATCAGACTTAGATTGCCTCTGTCTTGTTGGCAGGAACATAAACCTTCTTCTGCTTGTGCATTGCCAACATCCATTGTCCAGACACCATTGTTGGTGTCTCCGTCTAGTTGCTCAGAATATCTACAACATAGACAATTTGATCTTTTGGTACCCAGAACTGATTGGGTTCAGGTTTGTTAGTTCTAACAGCTCTCTGATCTTGTTCAGATTTTACCATTGGACAAGATAATTCAGAGTGACCTTTCTTAGCACAAACAATGCATAAAACATCAGAATGAACAATTTTAGTTTCAGCAATAGTTTCTGTAGAACGAAGACCTCTATTTCCAATGTTATTGTTTCCATAAATCATAGATGCATATTTACTTCTTTCCATTCCATTAGAAATAAAGTTTTGAAAAAATTGCTCATTCATATCAGATTCACAAACAGTTTTGGAAGTGGAACAAATATTACTTTTGAGAGTTTGGTTTTTAGATTTGAGTCTTGCAACTTCAGTTTTAAAATCCTTGTTTTCAGTTGCATACTCAAAATTTTGATTATTTAAAACTTGGACTTCTTTGGTCAGATTTTTCTTATCTTCCTTATTAGTTTTCAGTTTTAAAGACATCTTATTGTTTGCATTTAAAAAAATCTTTTATAGCATCAATTAATTCATATTTAGTGAGATCAGAAAATACCTTATTGTCTTCATCTTCTGAATCTGTTCCAGAGCTTGAGCTGTATCCAGAACTTGAAATGGTATGAGCCATCAGAGCCATAATTGCTTCCTCTAATGTGCTTCCAGACATGCCTGAATGACTGCTTTGATCATTCATCCTTCCGCCTACTTTCCTTCCTGAAATTGTGCCTTTATGTAATCCAGACCTGATGTGTGCCATCGTTGCTATTTCTGCCTCTTCTTCACCAAACGATTCTTCTTCTGATTCTGATGCGTCCCAATCTACCATCAGACCCTTCTTTTTGAATCTAGAACTCTTCTTGTGATGTTTGCCTTTTTCCAGATTTGGACATTCTAACTTGATATGTCCATGTTCATTGCATCCATAACGGATGATGCTCTTCTTGTCAGATTCTTCTTTTCCTTTGCTGTTATGTTTCTTCTTGGAGCCTCTCCTCTTCTTTTTTTCCCAGATGTTAACCATCTGTTTGGTTAAGTAAGCCATATCATTACAGTCATTGTCACTATCCTCTGATTCTGGTGCTGCCCTTGCAGCTTTCTTTTATTTCGACTTCAGGGCCAGATTCTTCTTCTTCTTTGGTTCATCTGCTTCCAGATCTATTTCATGAGACTTGAGTGAGCTGATTAGATCTTCAAGTCTTAAGTTATTCAGATCTCTTTCTTGCTGAACTGTAGTAACCATTGGTCTCCACTTGGTTGGTAAGCATCTTAGAATCTTCTTGACATGATCTGCTATTGTGTAGCTTTTCTTCAAGACCTTCAGTGCAGATATTAGAGTCAGGAATCTATAGAACATTCCATCAATGTCTTCATCGTCTTCCATATTGAACATCTCATACTGTTTTACCAATATGTTAGCCCTTGCTTCTTGAACCTGCTAGCTTCCTTCATAGGTCAGAATCAGACTGTCAAATATGCTATTTGGTGTTTCTTTATCTGTGCATCTGTCAAATTCCTTGAAATTGATGGCATTGATCATGATGGTTCTGGACTTGTGATGCAGTTTGTATAATTTTTCTCTGGTTTGGTTTCATATCTTCCATGTCCAGTTCTTTAGTTAGATCTCCTCGAACAGTAGGTGCATTGTATCCTTTGACTACCAACTTCCATAAATCAAGATCTTGAGATATGAAGAAACTTCTCATTCTGTCCTTCTAATACTCAAACCTGTCTCCATCAAACAGTGGTGGTCTGTTGATGTTGCCTCCAAAATCATCTTTGGATTCTGCCATGTTGTTGACCCCTTGGATCTTTCCTCAAACACTAGTTAAGTGCTCATCCTTGAGACCGAGCTGTGATGCCAATTGAAGGTGCAAACACGAGAAGGGGGGTTGAATTGTATTTGACTAACTTGATTACTTTTTCTGTTTTTGCAGTTTTATAACAAAACCTGATGTATGAATAAAACAGAGTTAGCAGCAGATATAAAGTAAATATAAAACACATAATTTTATACTGGTTCACCGCTAACTAGGCTACGTCTAGTCCCTTCACTTTAAAGGATTTCACTAATTTAAAAATCTTGAATTACAACAATACCACTGACCCTCCAAGTCAGTCTTCTCAAAAAGTCTAACAATCCTAGACTTTTGAGGAAAAGAACCTTGAATCTAACTACTTAGTAATGCTACTCCTTCTGGCTCCTTCAGATTGTAGACTCTACTTCAACAACTTAGATCTAGCACAAGGGAAAGAAACATTTAGAGTACTTACTTCTGGAAAGTGGATACTCCCAATTGACCTCACTGAAAACTCAAGTATTTTGCTTTTGGAAGTGTATGACTCTCAAGTATTTTCGATGCTAAGTCTTCTGCCTTGAGCCTCCTTTTATAGATGAATAATTTGGGTTTCTTCCATGCTTAAGTTCGAGCTGTATCTTGCGAGATACTCTTGCAAAAATACCTTGGCCAATCGGGTTTCACTTAAATAAAAAACATATCTTTTTAGCTCCAGATTTGCTTTCAAAAATAACTTTGGCCAATCCTGTTCTTAGTTAATTCTAGACCAAATCTTTCTTCACGCCAATAGCTTCTGAATTCCCAGAAGACTTCAATTTATTTTTGTATCAAATCCTTTTAATACTTTGATCAAATTTAATCAAGTCTCTACTGATTATCATCATGATTAAATATGGACCGTTTGATCTTCTACTAACGTCCACACCTGGACCATACAAACGGATCTGCTATGATCCTCTGATCTCGTCCAACACTAGACCACACGTTCTGATCTTTTGATTTTGGCCAATCATTGGAACATATAATTTGATCTGCTGTGATCCTTTGATTTCGGCCAACACTAGACCACATGTTCTGATCTTCTGATCTCAACCAACACTGGGCCATGATGCTCAAATCTGGACCATTGATATGAATATCTTCCCTCTGATCTGGACCAATTCTGGACTAGGTTTGGATTGAACTGAAATTAAATATGGACTTATGATATTTTAGTCTGGACAATTACCTTCTGATCTGGATCAGGTCTGGATTAAATCTGGACAATCATTTCTTCTGGTCTGGACTTAGTTTCATACTCTGAACCATGCTATCTTCTGGTCTAGGCCAAATCTGGATTAAATTTCTTGTTCTGGACCAAGTCTGACTTATGATATCTTCTGGTCTGGAACAAGTCTCTCTCTGGTAGGCTTCCTTTTGGTTTGGTCCAGGTCTCCTTCTGGACTCTACTTCCTTCTGATCTAGGCCAGGAAAGATATCCTCTGTTGGTGTTTTGACATCCTGGTGTATCCTCTTGTGCCTTCAAGATGCATCCTCTGGTACCTTGTGGATGCATTATCTGGTATCTTCTGGAGGTGTATCCTCTGGTCTAATTTTATCCTCTGGTAACTCATCTTCTGCCTCTGGTGACTTCATCTTCTGCCTCTGATAACTTCATCTTATAGTGGCATTTAATATAATAATTCTAAGTACAAAATAAGATTACATGGAGTGCTTTTGTAAACATCAAAATCCTAAGTACTTTGAACCAACTTGGTTCCAACAATGATGAGTTGGAGAGGAAAGATCGTCAAGATTGATTGATGGAGAAGGTGCAAAAGCGAGGGTGTTCGCAGTAGTTTGTTCTAAAAGGGGGGCAGTGAAGTCATCCTCAGAAGGAGGAGTTGTTGTTTTATGAGGCTTTGGAGTTGAGTGTTTAGTTGTTTTTGGGGCCTTTTTCTTAGACGTGGTCTAGGCAACAGACGAGCTTTTCTTTGTAGGAATGGGCGAATAAATCTTTTTAGAGGAAGCCTTTTTGTGAGAAGGCTTATTAGTTGGATCTAATCTCACCTAGTTTACATTTCTTGAGGAGAAGATGTTGTTGAAGTATACTGATGGTGCGTCCTCAAGAGGGATTTTGAAGAATTTGAAAATTTTGGTTAGGATCATTCCATAAGGAGCTGACCTTCCCAATCTTCAGCATTCAGCATAAAACAAAAAATGATGTTTCCCAAATGTAGGGGAGTTCCAGAGATGAGATGATGGATAATAAGGAGGTCAAGCTCAGTGACCTTTTCATAGTTTCCAGCTCTAGGGACAACAAAGTGGACGCATATGTTGTTTTGAACTCTACACATTGGGAGGAGGTTTGAGCCTACTTGAGGTTTTGGTGGATTAATAAGGATGTTATTGAGGAAAGTTGTATGAGAAATCGTGTATTGGGAGAACCATGACTCAAAAAAAATATGGGAACCTTCATCACGAATGTCAAGGATTTGACATAATGAAGTAGGAGTAATTTCCAGATGAACCCCCTTTAGAATGATGTTGATACATGTATCTCCTTTTGAGACATTTGCGGCAGCATAGAAGGCCCTGACAAGCCTTGGGTATCGAGGTTCATCTATCAGCAAGAAAGAAGCCCATCCAAGTTGATCGAAGATTTCTTCAATGTTAACTCCTCCTTTTTTTAAACCTTCGACATCAATAGTCTTTCCGTTTATCACTAATTTATCTTTCCATTTTTTTATATAACGGGTTTCTAAGACTTTAGATTCGAACAAGGAAATTTTGGTGGTGTTTTTGGGTAAGGGGACACAAGGTTTGGAGGACACTAGTTTTTGAGATTTTTTTGCAAGTTTGAGTTTTGGACTTGGTGGTGTCAGATTGAGTACCTTCTAAGTCGTCAGAATCAATGACATGAATAGTATTGTCTTGAGGTGTTTTCTTTGAGGAGAGAATTCCAGACATAATACGGGAGGACCGTTTGGTAAGAGCAGAAGATGATGATTTTGAGGATGAGGATTTTTTAGGTTTAGTAACGGAAAGATGGGGAGGAGGAGATGAGAAGATTGGTGGAGTGGCAGTGTACAATGGAGGATGGATGGCGCTGACTGGTTCAGGAGAAGTAATCTCCGCTGAGAATGCGTCTTCATGAGATTGGGACGAATCACTGGAAAAACACTTAGATAAGCTTTATGAGGAGTTTGCTGAAAATTTCTTCTACGCAGAGACCTTTGTTCTAGCCATGTTACTAAGTTTTAGTGAAATGAATTTTCAAGGGTTTTTTCGAAAAAAAAGTGGGTGAGAGCTTGATTTCAGAATCTGGATGAGTTTTGAAGGGATTTACGCAGGTCAGTTTCAAATAAGTAAACTAAACTAGTTATTCTAATTTTGAAAAACTAGTAATGGAGAGTTTTTCTAAAATATTTTTGAAGCGATCCTCTTGGAGAGGTTTAATGAAAATATCAGCAAGCTGATTTTCTGTTTCAATGAAAATTAATTCTATATCTTCTTTTTGAACATGATCTCGTATGAAATGATGTTTAATTTCAATATGCTTAGATCTAGAATGTTGTATAAGGTTTTTTGAAAGATTAATTGCACTAGTATTGTCACAAAGAATGGGGATTTTCGCGTACCTTAGAGAATAATCTTCAAGTTGATTTTTTACCCATAACACTTGAGAGCTACATTAAGCAGCTGAGACATATTCAGCCTCAGTAGTTGACAGGGCAATGGTACTTTGTTTCTTGCATGACCAACTTATGAGTGATTGACCAAGAAATTGACAAGCTCCACTTGTACTTTTTCTTTCCATTTTGTCTCCTGCATAGTCTGCATCGCAGTAGGCTATAAGGTTGAGATTTTGACATATTTTATACCATAGCCCAATATTAGTTGTTCCAGCCAGATATCTGAATATTCTTTTCACAGTAGTAAGATGTGATTCCTTAGGTGATGATTGGAATCTAGCACAGAGACCAACTGCAAATATTATGTCTAGTCTGCTAGTTGTTAGATATAGTAATGATCCAATCACTCCTCTGTACTCCTTTTCTGATATGAGAGTTCCTTTGTCATCTTTGTGTAATGTTGAGGAAGGATGCATAGGAGTGCTCAAAGCTTTGGATAAATTCATGGTGTACCTTTTTAGAAGATCTTTGTGTACATTTCTTGAAAAATAAAGATGCCAGTTTCCAATTGTTTAATTTGTAAACCAAGAAAGAACTTTAACTCCCCCATAATGCTTATTTCACACTCATTTTGCATGAGGTTGGAGAATTCTTTGCACATCTTTCATTTGTAGACCCAAAGATTATGTCATCAACATATATTTGAAAAATCAACAAATCTTCTTGAAGAGTTTTCTTGAAGAGTGTGGTATCAATCTGTCCTCTTGAGAATCCATTTTATTTTAGGAACGAACATAACCTCTCATATCAAGCTCGAGGAGCTTGCCTTAGGCCATAAAGTGCTTTAGAGAGTTTGAACACGTGATCATGCTTCTCCTTGTTTACAACGCCATGAGGTTGATGAACGAATACTTCCTCATTTAAGAATCCATTTAAAAAGGCATTTTTAACATCCATTTGGAATAGCATAATACCTTTATGAGTAGCATAAGCAAGAAGTATTCTAATAGCCTCAAGCAGAGCAATAGGTGCAAATGTTTCATCATAGTCAATTCCCTCATGTTGATTGTATCCTTGTGTCACTAGCCTTGCTTTATTTTGAAGGTGCAAACACGAGAAGCGGGGTTGAATTGTGTTTGACTAACTTGAATACTTTTTCTATTTTTGCAGTTTTAAAACAAAACTTGATGTATGAATAAAACAGAGTTAGCAGCGGATATAAAGTAAAAATAAAAACACAATTTTATACTGGTTCACCATTAACGAGGCTATGTCCAGTCCCTTCACCTTGAAGGATTTCACTAATTCAAACCTTGAATTACAACAGTTCCACTGACCCTCCAAGTCAGTCTTCTCAAACAGTCTAACAATCCTAGACTCTTGAGGAATACAGCACCTTGACTTCCTAAGTCAAGTCTTCTGCTACCAATCTGACAACCCCAGATTGTAGAAGGAATTACAACGCCTTGAATCTAATTTGCCAAGTAATATGCTACCCCTTCTGATTCCCTCAGATTGTAGACTCTACTTCAACAACTTAGATCTAACACAAGGGAAAGAAAATAACACGAGTGTTTGCTTCTGGAAAGCTGGAACTCACAATTAACCTCACTGAAAACTTGAGTGTTTGCTTTTGGAAGTGTATGACTCTTTTGTGATTTTCGATACTAAGTATTCTGCCTTGAGCCTCCTTTTATAGATGCAGATTAAGGCCTCTTTCAAGCTTAATTTCGAGCTGTATCTTGCTGGATTCTCTTGCAAAAATATCTTCACCAATCGGGCTCCACTTAAATAAAAAACATATCTTTTTAAGCTTCAGATTTGCTTTCAAAAATAACTGGCCAATCCTGTCTTTAGTTTCTTCCCGCCAACAACTTCTGAACTCCCATACGACTTCACTTTATTTTTGTAACAAATCCTTTTAATACTTTGATCAAATTTAATTAAATCTCCACCGTTAATCCTCATGATTAAATATGGACCATACTAAGTGATCTGCTGTGATCCTCTGATTTCGGCCAACCCTGAACCACACTTTCTGATCTTCCGATCTTCTGATATCGGCCAACCTGGTCTAGCAAACTGATCTGCTGTGATCCTCTGATCTCGGCCAATGCTGGACCACACATTCTGACCTTCTGATTTCGGCCAACACTATGCCATAGTATGATCTTGTGATCTCGGCCAACACTGGTCCATATACTTAAATCTGGACCATTGATCTAAATATCTTCCCTCTGATCTAGACCAATTCTGGACTTGGTATGGATTAAACTGAAATTAAATCTGGACAAATAATATTTCAGTCTGGACATTTTACCTTCTGTTTTGAATCAGTTATGGATCAAATCTGGAGATCATTTCTTCTGGTCTGGACTTAGTTTCATACCCTAAACCATGCTATCTTCTGGTCTAGGTCAAATCTGGATTGATTCTCTTGTTCTGGACCCATTAACTTATCCTCTAATTAAGTCTGGATCAAGTCTGGGCTGTTTATTATTTCCTTGCCAAGCCATCTTCTGGTCAGAATAACTTCTGGAATAAATTTGACATTTGATTCCTTCTGGTCTGGATCAAGTCTCCCTCTGGCAGGCTTCCTTCTGGTCTGGTCCAGGTCTCATTCTGACTTTGCTTCCTTCTGATCTGGGCCAGCAAAGATATCCTATGGTAATTCCAGGATGCATCCTCTGGGACCTTCTGGATGCATTTTCTGTTGTCTTCATCTTCTGCCTCTGGAACCTTCATTTTCTGGTGGCATTTAATGTAATAATTCAAGGTTCAAAATAAGATTACACGGAGTGCTTTTGTAAACATCAAAATCCTAAGTACTTAGAACCAACTTGGTTCCAACATATTTCTGATGACTTCTCCATCCTCATTTAATTTGTTTCTTAAAATCCATCTGGTTTCAATGATGGTTTTTTCTTGAGGATTAGGCATAAGGTCCTAAACTCTGTTTCTTTCTAATTGAAACAATTCTTCAAGCAAAGCGTTCACCGAAGATTCGTCAATAATTGCTTGATCAATCGTTTTTGGTTCAACTTGGGATATCATAGCCATGATATTTAAGTTTCCTTTTAATGATTGTCTGGTTCTGACCCTATCTGCCGTGTTTCCAATGATTTGGTTTGGAGGATGATGTGTTACCAATTCCCATCCTCTTGGAGGTTGCTGAGAGGTTGGATCATAATTGTCCTCTTCATTTGAGCATTGATTGTTAGAGGATAACACTTCATCTTCTTCGTATTTATCCATGTTTTCTAAACACAAGTCATCAAACTCATCGAAAATAACATGCATGGATTCCTCCACATTTTGAGTCTTGAGGTTATAGATTCTATATGCTTTTGACGATGTGGAGTATCCTAAAAAAATGCATTTATCAGATTTTGGATCAAACTTTCCTATGTTTTCTTTATTGTTTAATATGTAACAGTAGAAACAAAATATATGAAAGTAAGAAATATTTGGTTTTCTTTCTTTCCACAACGCATAAGGAATTTTGTTTAAATTTTTTCCAATGGATACTCAATTTGACACATAATAAGCTGTGTTGATTGCTTTAGCCCAAAAATATTTTTCGATGTTTGGTTCACTCAACATTGTTTTTCTTTGGAACAAGCTTCACAAATTTTGTCCTTTTTAAAATTAATTTTTGGAAGACCTTTAACTAGTTCTAATTTTGATAATTTAGAAATAGTATTTAAACTTGTATGACCAGCTCGTTTGTACCATATCCATTTATCATTTTCAATGGAAATAAAACAAGATTCAGAAGGCAAGTCGTCCAAATATAATTCATATAAATTTTTTCTTCTAATGCCAGAAAAAAGAACTTTACCTGAGAATGAGTGTTTAACTTCACATATAGTTGGTTTGAATATTACTTCAAACCCAATATCAGATAGTTGGCTGATACTCAGTAAATTGTGTTTTAAACCATCCACATATTGAATGTTTTCAATTTTCGCAGAATTATTTTTTCCAATAATACATGTTCCTTTTATTTGAGCTTTATCGTTGTTTCCAAAAGTGACTGATCCTCCATCATTTTTTACCAAGGAGATAAAACATTGTTTATCCCCTATCATATGTCTTGAGCATCCACTTTCCAAGAACCAAGGCTTTCTTTTGTTGATCAGAGGATGTTCTTGTGTTAGAGTTTAAAAGTGACTTAGGTACCCATATTGTTTTGGGTCCTTGTTGGTTAGTTTTTCCTTTCGTAAGAATTTTCTTTTTGTGATAACAAGTAGAGTCAAGGTGTCCATGCTTACCACAAAATGAACAACCTTGTTTGATATTGTTAGCCTTTTTCTTGGTAAGACATTTTTTTATAATGTGACCACTTTTTTGCAAAACGTGTATTTTGGTCTATCCTCTTGTTTTTGAGGTAGAAAGAAGTTTTCATATAATTTTTGTTTTTGAGGGCTTTTAAAACCAATACCTATTTTGTTAAAGATTCCAGATTGAGATCCCATAATCATTTGAAAAGTTTCAGTGGATTTAACAAAATTGGTAATGTTTGTTTTAAGTTCTTCAACTTTAGTTTTTAACCTCCTATTTTCCGTTTCCTCTTCTGGAGGATGAATTTTGACATTTCTCGTGTTAAATTTGTTTTGCTGCTTAGACATTTTTCTATGAGATTTCTACAAGTCTAAAATGATTTTTTCATATTTATCATTCTTGGCTTGAAGTTCCTCATTGAGTTTCTTTATCTCGTAACGTTGATTTTTGAGAAAACTGCATTTATGAGATAGAGTATTTGAGTCATTTAGCAAATTGTCAAATTCTATTTCTAGTTTTTCACATGAAGGACAAAGTTTTGTTATGTTTACCTCTTTAGTATCCGAATTTTCCATGAGACAGAGGTTTGCTTCTTCTTCCTTTTCTTGTTCAGAGGATGATCCGTCACTGTCATCCTATGTAGCCAACATTGTTTTATTTTTGTAGGGAAATCTTCTTGGGTTCCTTTTGCTTAGAGGATACTCAATTTGTAGTGTCCTATCTTATTACACCCAAAGCAAGTTATTTGACTTTTATCAATTTTTTCTTTTTGATGAGGTCTTTTATCTTGTCCTCTACGATTCAGTATCCTCTAAATTATTTTAGATATCAACGCAAGTTCATCCTTTTCCTCTGATGGAGGATATTCGAAGTTTTCTCCTTTTGTGGCTTCGTCAGCTCGTTTAGAGGATGGACTTTCCGTTTGATTTGTTTTGAGAGCTACCATTTTTCCTTTTTTTACTTGGCTTATCTTAAAGCAACAGAGGTTCATGTGCCCTTAGAGTTCCAACAGATCTTCTAATTTCATGGTAGCCAGGTTCCTTGCTTCCGTGATGGTAGTCACCATTGGTCTCCATTCTTTTGCATTCTTCAATTCTATCACATTCTTCCCTGTTCAAAGCAGACGTGAAAAATAAATGAGCTTTTAGAATTTAGGAGTACCTAGCATTTTCATCAGCAGTCCATTGCGCTTGAGGTTTTTCATCTGAGGTTGAGTCAACATTGTTTATTCTAATGACATGGTTACCATTTTCAACTACTGACCACATGTTGTTGTCTTGTGATATGAGAAACAACCTCATTTTTCCTTTTCAATGGTAGTAATATGTGCCATCGAAGTAGGGAGGTCTACTAGACGATCCTCCTTCGGTACATACTTAGCTTTTGACATTTTTCTTTGTCCTGATCTTTTTCTCTTACACGGTTAAATGTAGTTTTCTAGAGAACCTTGCTCTGATGCCAATTGTAGTAGCTAAAATATCACTAGAAAGGGGGGGGGGGTTGAATAAAGATATTAAAGCTTCAAAAATGTCTTGTCCTCCCCTAGGACTCTTTTTCTTTGTGTATGTTCTTTAGCCTCACCAGACTTACACAATTTTTCTTCTTGAGTTACAACTATTACCAAGTTAATACTAACTTAGAATATACAGTATGGGAGATTTTTTATGAGATTATGATATTCTCTTTTACAGAACTTTCTAAGAGGATAGACTCAAAGATACAGTTAAATGTTGTAGAAAGTTCTAAGAGAGGGTGATATAACTCTTATTAGATTTAAGTGTTTTTTTATTGTATGAGTAGTAGTTGTGTGGAATGATGAAGAGTTATTTTCCTTTTATAGATGTGATGAGACTTTTTCTTAAGAAAAAGTGTCATGTGACCGTTAGATACTTGCTTAACCATCCATGGTACTTAATTTGAATTACAGAAATGCCATTCAGTTATTCCTTGTACTGTATGCCCGTAAGAGGATGAGTTTCAAAGTCTGTCCTCGAATAGAAGGATGATCTTTTCATCAATTGAGATAAGACTTGTACTTTTGGCTTTTTCCTTTTCCAAGAACTGTACAGTCTTGCTTTTCGTGTCAAGGACAACACTTTTACTTAGTATGGTACTTTTGGCCATTTCCTATGTAGGAGGAAGAATGGAGCCATAAGTTTATTTGTTTATCCTCTAACATTGATCCTCTTCGCATGATTTGTTTTTCTCTTTGTTTTTAGTACTATTTGTCTTGAGATACATATTCATCTTCCTTGAAATAGTCATAGATTCATCTTCTCTGCAGTATTGTACATCCTCTTTTTAAGAGGTTAAGGCTATTGGAACCAAGTTGGTTCTTGCAATTAAAGTTTTGATGTTAACAAATGTATATTATGAAAATCGTACTTTGACTTAGAAAATGAATAAAAATCAGATGTCATCAAAAGCATAAACCAGAGGATGACGTCACCAGAAGATGACATCACCAGAAGCAAAAATCATAGGATGACGTCACCAGATGATGTTATCAGAGGATGACGTCACCAGAGGATGCTATCAGAGGATGACGTCACCAGAGGATGTTATCAGAGGATGACGTAGAAGAAGTTATCAGAGGATGACATCACCAGAGGATGATCACCAGATGATGGTCATCAGAGGATATCATAAGAGGATACAATAAGAGGATATAATCAGAGGATATCACCAGAGGATGTCACCGAAATATATCATTAAAGGAACCTGATAGAGGATATGATAAGAAGATCCCATCGGAGGATATAATCAGAAGTTCCCATCAAAGGATACAATAAGAGGATCCAGTTGGAGGATAATTCCAGAGGATCTCATTAGAGGCAAAAATCAGAAGCTACATAATTAGAAGTTGAAACTATGCTCAAAACAGAATCTGAACAAAACAGAATCTGAGCAAAATGCTCAAAACAGAATCGAAGCAAAAGACTTCGGAAACAGAATCTGAGCAAAACACTCCAGAATATTCTCAAAATAGAATTAATCGAAATACACTTCAGAAGTAAAGCATCAGATCAAAGTGAAGCTCTAATTTCAACTATAAATATAAGCTTAATGTTGAAGAATAAAGTATCGAAAAATAGAAGAACTCGAGCAAAAACTTCCTAAGTATTCAAAGAGTTCAAAGGAGAGAAACAATTGCTTAAAAGATAAATATTTTCTAAGTGTTCTTTTCTTAGAGTGTGAAGTAGATCGTCATCATAAATTTTCAGAAGCAAACACTCTAGTTCACTTTAAGCGTATTGTGAGTATCAACTTTCTAGAAGTAATTACTCAGTTTAATTTCGATCCCTTGTATAAAATCCTATAGTGTTGAAGTTTCTTCTAAAATCCGGGGTTGTCAGGTTGTTAGAAAAAGACTTAGCTTAAAGGTTCAAGGTTGTGAAGTTCCTCAAAAGTCTGGGGTTGTCAGACTGTTTGAGAAGACTTGGCTGGTATAGTCAAGGTGTTGTTGTTCCTCAAAAGTCTGGGATTGTCAGACTGTTTAAGAAGACTTGGCTGGTATAGTCAAGGTGTTGTTGTTCCTCAAAAGTCTGGGGTTGTCAGGCTGTTTGGGAAGACTGGCTTGAAAGGTCAGTGGTGTTGTAATTCAAAGGAGTTTGAATTAGTGAAAAAGGCCTTCTGAAGGAATGGACTGGACGTAGCCTAGTTAAAGGTGAACCAAGATAAATTGTTGTGTTCTTATGTTGTGATTATCCATTGCTAAATCTGATTATTTATTCATCAAATAATTTGCATCAATTCAACAAAACAACAAAAGAATTCAAGTTTTGCAAAACAATTCAACCCCCCTTCTCGTGTTTGCGCCTCGAAAGGCTTCATCCTCTAGTTGTTTATCCTCTAGCTTGGAGGATGTGTTAACTTTGTATATGCTATGCTTTTCCTTTTTGGATCATTGTGAGAAAGAACCTGTTTCTTAATTTTAAATACACTAAAAAACACATATTAGATAATAAGCATAATCATAACCTTTGAGATAATTTTGTTATCATTAAAACCTTTGAAAGATATAATTTTGTTATCAACAAATTCTACCATAGGGAAGTGTGTATCCCAGTTTTCGCGTTCCTCTAAAATGCAGGCTCTTAGCATATCCTCTAGAGTCTGAATGGTCCTTTTAGTTTGACCATCAGTTTGGGGATAATAGGCAGTACTACGGTGCAATTTTGTTTCTAGAGACTTTTGGAAGGCCTTCCAAAACATAGAGGTAAACTTGGGGTCCTATCTGATATGATACTAAGAGGCACCCCATGCAACCTCACTATTTCCTTAATGAATAACTTGACTAGTATGAGTATGTTGTAGTTTGACTTTACTGGTAAGAAATGGGCTGACTTAGTTATTCTGTCCACAATCAGCCGAATGGAATCATACCCAGTGCGGGTATGTGGCAAACCTACAACAAAATCCATGGAAATTGAGTCCCATTTTCATTCAAGTATTTCCAAAGGCCTTTGATGTTCTATTTTCACCTTTTGGCAAGTCAGGCATTGGGCCATAAAAGTAGCCACATCAACCTTCATATACCTGGCTACCAATAATTTTTCTTAAGGTCTTGGTACATCTTGGTAGATCCAGGATGAGGGGTTATGTTACTTTTGTGAGCTTCCTCTTGGATCAGTCTCTTTATTTTGAATCCTTAGGTACACAAATTCTGCCCTAAAAATGTTCCATCTCTTGCCCTTGAAAACCTTTCTTGGTCTTTTATAAGTTGCAACTCCTCATCCATCCTTTGAGATTGCCTAATTTGGTCTCTAAGGCCACTAGTTATTTCTAGTTTATCTAAAAGAATTCCCCCTTGGTTATCATTTTTAGGTTCGAGTCCCTAAGGCTTTCCAACAATGCAAGCTCTTGGATGATTAGATGAGACATATGTAGGGAATTTCTTAGTGCATCAGCCACTACATTGGCCTTGAAGGTGCAAACATGAGAAGGGGGTTTAATTGTGTTTGCCAAGTTGAATTCTTTTTGCTGATTTGTTGAAAGTTGATATAATTTATTTGGGGAAGAAACAATCAGACTCAGTAGCAGTGAATAATAACAGCATAAGTATTTGAACACAAAGATTTATCCTGGTTCACCATTAACTTGGATACATCCAGTCGCTTCATTCAGAAGGCTTTAATGCACTAATTCAAATACTTTGAATTACACAGCACTTGACCCTCAAAGCTAGTATTCTCAAATAGCACAGCACAGACAGCCCCAGACTTTTGAGGAACAACAACTCCTTGACCCTACAAGCCAATCTTCTCCTACCAATCTGACAACCCTAGATGGAAGAAGGAACTTACACCACCTTGACCCTACAAGCCAAGTCTTCTCGTAACAATCTGACAACCCCAAATTGAAGAAGGAACTTACACCACTATCAAGTTTAATACAAGGGTTTGGAGCTTTAAGTAGTTGCTTTTGGAAAGCTGATTATTACAATGACTCTCTTGAGTAGTTGCTTCTAGAAAGCTGATTATAACAATGACTCTCACACTCCAAAAAACACTTAGACAATATTTCTCTTTCACACAAGTGTTTATCTCTTTTGAATTCTCGGATGACTTCAAACTTTAAGCTTGAGTTCTTATGTTTTTCGATGATTTTTTCTACTGCCTGAAGCCTCTATTTCAAACAAATCTTTTATGAATATGAATCAAGTCTTCTATGAATCTGGACTAATGTCTTCTTCGAATTTGGACCGTGTCTTCTTCTGATTTGGACCATGTCTTCTTCTCATTTGGACCATGTTTCATTCTGATCTGGACCATGTCTTCTTCTGATATGGACCATGTTTCCCTCTGATCTGGACCATGTCTGCTTCTGATCTAGACCATGTTTCCTTTTGATCTAGGCCATGTTTCCTTCTGATCTGGACCATGTCTTCTTCTGATGTTTGTCTCGGATGGTATCCTCTGATAATGTCATCTGATTCTTGCCTCTGATGATATCCCCTAATTTTTGCTTCTAATGTTATCCTCTGATTTTTGCTTATGATGATATCCTCTGATTTTTGCTTCTGATGATATCCTCTGGTGACATCTGAAGGTGCAACACAAGAAGGGGGTTGAATTGTGTTTGACAAACTTTAATTCTTTTTCCTAATTAGTTGAATAATGAGCAATCAGAGTAAATAAGTAGTGGATAATAAAAGTTAACACCTCGAATTTATACTGGTTCACCTTTACTTAGGCTACGTCCAGTCCCTTCCTTTAGAAGGCCTTTTCACTTATTCAAACTCCTTTGAATTACAACACCAGTGACCCTTCAAGCCAGTCTTCCCAAACAGCCTGACAACCCCAGACTTTTGAGGAACAACAACACCTTGACTATACCAGTCAAGTCTTTTCAAACAGTCTGACAACCCCAGACTTTTGAGGAACAACAACACCTTGACTATACCAGTCAAGTCTTCTCAAACAGTCTGGCTACCCAGACTTTTGAGGAACTTTACAACCTTAAACCTACAAGCTAAACCTTTTTCTAACAACCTGACAACCCCAGATTTTAGAAGTAACTTCAACACTATAGGATTTTATACAAGGCATCGAAATTAAAACTGAGTAAATACTTCTGGAAAGTTGATACTTACAATAAGCTTAACTTGAACTTGAGTGTTTGCTTATGACAAATTTATGATGACAATCAGCCTCACACTCTAAGAAAAGAACACTTAGAAAATATTTATCTTTTAAGCAAGTGTTTCTCTCCTTTGAACTCTTTGAATACTTAGGAATTTTTGCTTGAGTTCTTCTATTTTTCGATACATTATTCTTCAACATTAAGCCTCTATTTATAGTTGAAATTAGAGCTTTACTTCTGGAGTATTTTGCTTAGATTCTGTTTTTGGAGTCTTTTGCTCAGATTCTGTTTTAAGCATACTTTCAGCTAGATTCTGTTTCTGGAGTCTTTTGCTCTGATTCTGTTTTGAGCATTTTGCTCAGATTCTGTTTTTAGCATACTTTTAGCTAGATTATGTTTTTGGAGTCTTTTGCTTAGATTCTGTTTTGAGCATTTTGCTCAGATTCTGTTTTGAGCATACTTTCAGCTTCTAATGATATAGCTTCTGATTTTTGCCTTTAATGAGATCCTCTGGAATTATCCTCCGACGGGATCCTCTGATTGTATCCTCTAATGGGAACTTCTTATTATATCCTCCGATGGAATCTTCTTATGATCATCTGACAGGTTCTTCTGATGATATCCTCCGGTGATATCCTTTGGTAATATCATCTGATGATATCCTCTGGTGATATCCTCTGATGGTATTCTCTGGTAATATCCTTTGGTGATACCCTCTGATGATATCCTCTGATAATATCCTCTGATGATATCCTCTGGTGACTTCCTCTGGTGACCATCCTCTGGTGACTTCATCCTGCTTCTGACTTGTATCTTCTGGTGACGTCATCTTCTGGTGGCATTTTTCATTCTTCTTCTAAGTCAAATATGTTATTTTCATAAAATACTTTTGTTAACATCAAAACTTTAAGTGAAAGAACCAACTTGGTTCCAACAACATCTTCTGGCTGTATCTTCCGGTGACTTCATTCTCTGGTGACATCCTCTAGTGACGTCATCTGGTGACTTCATCCTATGATTTTTGCATTTTTCTTCGAAGTCAAATATATTATTCTCATAAAATACTTTTGTTAACATCAAAACTTTGAGTGTAAGAACCAACTTGGTTCCAACAATCTTCCCCTTTTTGATGATGACAAAACTTATATTTTTTTATAACCATTTTTCTTTCTATTTCTTTGACTCCCCCTAAGACTAAGCTCCACTTTGTATCTTTCTCCCCCTAAGTCTAAGCCCCAGTTTATCTTCTCTTTATCAAATATCTTTCTCCCCCTTTTGTCATCAGACAAAAAGGAATGAAAGTGAAACTTTTTTTTAATAACATGAGTGTAACACCCCGATTTTTAACGGTGCGAGTGTATTATTTTTTTTAAAACAAATAAAAGAATTTAAATAATTAAAATAAAAACATTCAATAAGGTAATGCGCGTAATCCAAAACGACAAAAGTAATTAAATAATTACATCATAATATAACCAAGTAAAATAGTTTTGGAAATTAATATTCAAATATACAAATAAAAAATACATCGGGGTTATGAGACCAATCAGTCAGCGCTCATACCCCTGGAGTATTCTCGGCAGACACCTGCGCAAAAGTGCTGCTCCAAGAATGCTATCTCCCCATGGTCATGTCAAAAAATTGGATCATGGACCCACCGACAAAAGTCACTATCAGAATACGTCATAAATACAGTCATCCCAAAAAGAAATAAGTACAACCACCAAAATTCTAGGGCCCTATACAACAAAACTAATCTGATCATGCACTACAACTATAATAGCAAGGGTTACCACCACACTCTCCACAGCCAGAGAAGGATCAGTCTCCATTGAAGTCAGATCTATCCATGATCTAGGTCGCTTCGGCGGCGCCGGAATCTCAAAGTAGTCCTTTGTTGGCCTAGACGGACCTAGAATGTCAACCTCCGCTGGCGTCGTCCCTTTGTCCTTCTCACCCGCCTCTGGTTCAGGCACCACACCTCTTGCTACCGCGGTAGGAGTCACCACACCTACAGTAGCCTCCGTCTCAACCCCAACTGTCAGACCCTCTGCGTCTGCAAATGCCCCGTTTGCCTCAAGCACCAGTCCTGATGGTACCGGAAAATCGATCCGCACGTGAGTGTGCTCCACATAAAACACTGCCCCGACAATCCTACTGGTTCTCACCAATCTCCCCGTATAAGTAGCCCTGCTTGAGGCGGGGTCGTACACCCAAGCAGTCGGCATGTGACGATCAAGGAAATCTAACGATGTCTCCGTCATCAGGTAACCGTCGGTGGTACGGATTTGGGTATCATCTGAGGGCAAAGCCCAATTTTCCACAATACTGTAAAGGGTCACCAACCGAAATTAACAATTACCAATTAGCAGTTATGTCAAAGATAACAAATACATACATGGCATGTTCCAACACTATAACAATAGTGATAAAATAAGTATACTCACTTATTAAAATGTACAACATCTACATTTTTTTGAAACAAACGATTTAACATACAAATCATGTTGCAAGTCTAGATACAATCAACAATCACAATAACTCATTAGGAACTTAGAATTTTAAGGTACTTGCACACATCGATTTCCACACATCAGCTCATACCAATCATGACTCTCAAGTCAACCAACCCAATGCAATGCGTTTATGCCAATGCACATGATTATGGAATTTCCCAGGATAAAAACTTCAAAACAAAACCCTCCAGGGGGCGTAAATCATAATTGTACCGCCTATCACAGGCCAAAGTACAAATTACCGAGGTGCAGTCGCATCACAGACTAGCACGATTTACTTGTGTAGCCTATCACAAACACTACACATAAGTTAAATCCTCGCACAGATAGAATGGACCGTCTAATACACACGGAACCACTCTGTAGCCTATCACGGTCACCACATAACACAAAACACTCCTCGAAGGGGCGTAAATCGTAATTGTACCGCCTATCACAGGCCAAAGTACCAATTACCGAGGTGCAATCTCTCACATACTAGCACGATTTACTTGTGTAGCCTATCACAGGCACTACACATAAGTTAAATCCTCGCACGGATAGAATGGACCGTGTAATACACGCGGAACCACCCTGTAGCCCATCACGGTCACTACTTAATTTCATGGCCCATCACGGTCACCGCTCAACTCTGTGGCCCATTGCGGTCACCACTTAACTATGCAATGCATGAGCGTACTCTGTTTCTCTTCACTGAAATCAGTACGTAAATGCAAATATGAAACCCGGACACTTCATCACCATTTCAAAACAATCTCAAAGAATCTCATATAATTTATCATATGCCATAAAAATGTTTTCCAAAGAATTAAGTGCATAAACCAATGTTTAAAAATGTAATTTTTGACAAAAATCCAATTTGTATTGAATACAGCTTCCTTGTAGCCGAATACAGATGCTAAGTCAGTAGCAAAATCTACAATTCAAATACGAGGTTGTCGTAGCCGAATACAGATGCGAAGTCTGAAGCAAAATATCCAATTATGTATTCGAATACGAGGTTGTCGTAGCCAAATACAGATGCGAAGTCAGAAGCAAAATCTGCAATTCTATATTCGAATACGAGAGTGTCGTAGCTGAATACATATGCTAAGTCAGTAGCAAAAATCACATATTTGTATTCGAATATGGGGTGTCGTATTCGAATACGAGGTTCAAAATTTGAATAAAAACTGAATTTTCATAGGTGTATTCGAATACACTAGTGTCATATTCAAATACATCTTCGAAGTTAGTATAATTTTTCAAGTAAATTTCCCTTTAGCTCAAACTCTTTTCTTTGAAAAATCACTACAAACACCACAACACAACCACAACCTCTTTAACAACAGAAATCATAATATCATCATCGCAACAACACAACAACAATCAGCACAACAACATCATTAACACATCAACATAACAACAACATCATCAACAACACAACATTGACAGTTTTATCGTCAAAACATAACATAATGTTTTCAACCAAAATAACACATTAAGAATCCATCAAATACACATTTAGGGTTCCTACATGCAAGCTAAAAAGTTGGAAGGAGCCCATTTTTTCTCGATCGTTTTCGTTACCGCGACCAAAACTGGCGAAACTCCCGCTCGCGTCATCGCTACCAAAGTTAGCTCACTAGCACCGTAGTGAGTGAAGGTGCAAACACGAGAAGGGGGGTTGAATTGTGTTTGACTAACTTGAATACTTTTCCTGTTTTTACACTTTTAAAACAAAACTTGATGTATGAATAAAAACAGAGTTAGCAGCAGATATAAAGTAAAAATAAAACACAGAATTTTTATACTGATTCACCGTTAACGAGGCTACGTCCAGTCCCTTCACCTTGAAGGATTTAACTAATTCAAACCTTGAATTACAACAGTTCCACTGACCCTCCAAGTCAGTCTTCTCGAACAGTCTAACAATCCTAGACTCTTGAGGAATACAGCACCTTGACTTCCTAAGTCAAGTCTTCTCCTGCCAATCTGACAACCCCAGATTGTAGAAGGAATTACAACGCCTTGAATGTAATTGCCAAGTAATCTGCTACCCCTTCTGACTCCCTCAGATTGTAGACTCTACTTCAACAACTTAGATCTAACACAAGGGAAAGAAAATAACACGAGTGCTTGCTTCTTGAAAGCTGGAACTCACAATTAACCTCACTGAAAACTTGAGTGTTTGCTTTGGAAGTGTATGACTCTTTTGTGATTTTTGATGCTAAGTATTCTGCCTTGAGCCTCCTTTTATAGATGCAGATTAGGGCCTCTTCCAAGCTTAATTTCGAGCTGAATCTTGCTGGATTCTCTTGCAAAAATAACTTGACCAATTGGGCTTTATTTAAATAAAAAACATATCTATTATTAAGCTTCATATTTTCTTTCAAAATAACTGGCCAATCAAGTCTTTAGTTCCTTCCCGCCAACAGCTCCTGAGTTCCACAATACTTCAATTTATTTTTGTAACAAATCTTTTTAATACTTTGATCAAAATAAATTAAAACCTCCACCGTTAATCCTCATGATTAAATCTGGACCATTTGATCTTCCTGCGCTAGTCCACATCTAGACCATACTAATTGATATGTTGTGATCCTCTGATTTCGGCCATCCCTAGACAACACTTCCTAACCTTCTGATCTTCTGATCTCGGCCATCCTGGTCCAGCAAACTGATCTGATGTGATCCTCTGATCTCGGCCACTGCTGGTCCACTCATTTAGACCTTCTGATTTTTGCCAACACTAGGCCATGGTCTGATCTTCTGATCTTGGCCAACACTGGGCCAAATAATTAAATCTGAACCATTGATCTGAAAATCTTCCCTCTGATCTGGACCAATTCTGGACTTGGTCTGGATTAAACTGAAATTAAATCTGGACAAGTAATATTTCAGTCTGGACATTTTACCTTTGATTTTGGATCAGGTCGGGATCAATTCTGGAAATCATTTCTTCTGGTCTAGACTTAGTTTCATACCCTGAACCATGCTATCTTCTGGTCTGGGTCAAATATGGATTAATTCCTTTGTTCTTGACCCATTAATTCATCCTCTGTTCTGGACCCATTAATTCCTTTGTTCTGGACCCATTAAGTCTGGACTTTTATCATTTCACTGCCAGGCCATCTTCTGGTCAGAATAACTTCTAGAATAAATCTAACATTTGATTCCTTCTGGTCTGGAACAACTCTCCCTATGGCAGGCTTTCTTCTGGTCTGGTCCAAGTCTCCTTCTAACTTTGCTTCCTTTTGAACTGGGCCAGCAAAGATATCCTCTAGTAGTGTTTTCACATCCTGGTGTATCCTCTGGTAATTCCAGAATGCATTTTATGCTTCTGCAATCTTAAACTTCTGGTGACATTTGATTTAATAATTCAACTTCTGGTTCCAACAATCTCCCCCTTTTTGATGATGACAAAACCTTAACTTATTTTGCTAGTTTATAACTCAAAGACTTGAATTACTCCCCCTCAGACCAATCTCTCCCCCTAAGTGTGATACTGACTTTTTCTTCTCCTTTTCAACTCCTTCTCTTTTCACTCTTTCTTTTCTTCTCTTCTCCTCTCCTTTTCAACTCCTTCTTTGTTCTCTCTTTCTTTTTCTCTCTTCATATTTCCTCTCCTTTTCAACTCGTTCTCTTTTCACTCTTTCTTTTTCTCTCTCCCTGATTCCTCTCCTTTTCAACTTCTTCTTTTTCACTCTTTCTTTTTCTCTCTCCCTGATTCTTCTCATTTTCAACTCCTTCCCTTTTCATCTCTTTCTTTTTCGCTCCTCCTTTCTTTTTATCTCTCCTTTTCTACTTATTTCTCCTTTTTCTCTCTCTCCCCCTTTTTGTCATCAGCCAAAAAGAGGTCCTACTATTTTTGTATTTTTTGTTTTTCTCTTTACAAATTACAGAAAGTAAAACAGAAAATAAAAGACAAAAAATAAAATTATAAGAAATTTAAAAACTCCTAAGATGGCTACTTGAGCTAGTCATATATGGAGGTAATGCTGAGATGCTTCTTGATGAACTCGAACCTATCTTCTGGTAATGCTTTGGTGAAGATGTTAGCCCATTGATGATCAGTGTCCACAAACTGGATGCTTAAAGTCCCTTTTTGAACATGGTCCCTAATGAAATGTTGTTTTATTTCAATGTGTTTGGCTCTAGAGTGTAAGATAGGGTTCTTGGTCAGGTTTATGGCTGAAGTGTTATCACAGAACAAAGGGATATTGGTTTCAAAGATGTTGTAATCTTCAAGTTGATGTTTCATCCAGAGTAACTGCGAACTGCATCCTGCTACTGATATATACTCAGCTTCAGCTATTGACATGGCAATGGTGCTTTATCTTTTGCTTGACCAAGAGATCAAATTATCACCTAAGAAAGTGCAGTTGCCACTTGTACTTTTCCTTTCCAGCTTGTCTCCAGCATAGTCGGAATCACAAAAACCTCTGTGTTTGTAGGTGGGGGTTTTCTTGTATAACAAAGTAAGGTTGGTGGTTCCTTTAAGGTATCTCAAAATTCGTTTGACAGCAGTTAAATGGGATTCCCTAGGGTCAGCTTGAAATCGGGCACAGACACAAACACTAAACAAGATGTCAGGTCTAGAAGCAGTTAAATAAAGAAGGGATCCAATCATACCTTTGTATGTTTTCTGGTCTACCTTTTGGCTGGTTTCATCTTTCTCATGTGAGCAGGTTTGGTGCATGGGGGTGGCCATAGGCTTACATTCACTCATTTTGAACTTTTTAAGAAGTTCTTTAGTGTATTTAGATTGGTGAATGAGTATACCTGATTTACCTTGATGAATCTGAATTCCCAGGAAGAACTTGAGTTCTCCCATCATGCTCATTTGGAACTCTTTCTGGCCACTGGAACAAAAGTCTTAGTGTAATCTATACCTTTCTGTTGACTGTATCCTTGAGCTACAACTTCACCCTTTTCATTGAATTTGTTTCTGAAAACCCACTTGGTTCCAATAATGTTTTTGTTTGGTCTGGGTACCAGATCCCAAACATCATTCCTTCAGTTCTTCTAGCATTGCAAGTATCCAACCTTCCTCTGCCAAAGCTTCATCAACATCAGCTTCTGGTTCTAGAAGATCTGTAACAGCTTCTGATTCTAGTAAATATCTTAATTTCTCTTCTGGCTTATCTTGGCTGTTTCTGACTTGATCAGATTTATCTTTTGAAGATTTGTCATGTGTTGCTGACTTGCATGTATTCTCTACTTTTCCAGGTACTTCTGTTTCTTCTGCTTCTGCTCCCTTTGGTTCTGGTGAACCTGCACTATCTTTATCTTGCTTTGATTTGTCAAGATCAAGTAGTTTGTCATATTACATAATGAAAATCAAATAATTTAAAATTTAACTCAATACAGCCAAACCATTAATTCTGTTTCTGGTGATTTCTGCTTGTTTTTTAACCCACTAGAATAGTGTTTATGCTGAAGTATTCAATTCGTGTGAATCACCTGGTTCCTCTGACAGTTTGAAAACCTACAGAATACTTATCTAGGTTTGATTTGTTAAGATCAAGCTTCTTGTTATCACAGTAAACATAAATATCAAATAATAATAGTATTTACAGCAAGATGTAACCTCTGTATCAACAGTTTCAGTTTTACTCTGAAAATCCTCTTGCTTCTGATTTTCAGATTCCTAATCTGTATGTTCTGTGATTACATGGTTTGGATGAGGGGATTTGAATTCCCTTCCAGGTTTGTAGTATTGATGAATCTCACTTGAGTGTTTGAAGAACTCTCCTGATTCTGATTCCTCTCTTTCTGCTTTGGCTGATACACCATGTTCCTCTGGTGATTCTGGAACTTATAGTGATTCTGGTAATCATACTGATTCTGATAATTAAAGTAATTTTGATGATCATACCTCAACCTTTAATACTGATACCTGTTCAGGTTCTGGTACTGACTTTGATTCTGGTTCCAGTGTTGATTCTGGTTCCAATTCCTCTACTTCTGATACTGTATCCAGTTCTGATTCTGGTTCCAGTTCCTGTTCCTATGATACTGGTTCCAGTATCTGTGCTTCTGATACTGGTTCCAGTTTTGATTCAGGTTCCAGTTCCTGTTCCTATGATATTGGTTCCAGTTTCTGTGCTTCTGATACTGGTTCCAGTTTTGGTTCTGATTCCGATTCAGGTTCTGGTTGAGTTGACCAGACCTTCTTCCATTAGACTCAGATTGCCTTTGTCTTGTTGTAGCAAGAACATAAACCTTCTTCTTCTTGTGCATTGCCAACATCCATTGTCCAGGCACCATTGTTGGTGTCTCCTTCTGGTTACTCAAAATATCTGCAACATAGACAATTTGATCTTTTGGTACCCAGAACTGATTGGGTCCAGGTTTGTTAGTCTTAACAGCTCTCTGATCTTGTTCAGATATTACCATTGGACAAGATAATTCAGAGTGACCTTTCTTAGCACAAACAATGCATAAAACATCAGAATGAATAGCTTTACTTTCAGTAGTCGTTTCTGTAAAACCAAGACCTCTCTTTCCAGTGTTACTATTTCCATAAATCATAGATGCATATTTACTTCTTTCCATTCGATTAGAAATAAAGGTTAGAAAAAATTGTTCATGCATATCAGATTCACAAATAGTTTTGGAACCATATATTACTTTTGAGAGTTTGGTTTTCAGATTTGAGTCTTGCAACTTCAGTTTTAAAATCTTTGTTTTCAGTTGCATACTAAGAATTTCGATTCTTTAAGACTTGGACTTCTTTGGTTAGATTTTTCTTATCTTCCCTAAGAGTTTTCAGTTTTAAAGACATCTTATTGTTTGCATTTAACAAGTCTTTTAAAGTCTCAATTAATTCAGATTTAGAGAGATCAGAAAATACCTCACTGTCTTCATCTTCTGATTCTGTTCCAGAGCCTGAGCTGTATCCAGAACTTGAGTTGGTATGAGCCATCAGAGACAGAATTGCTTCCTCTAATGTGCTTCCAGACTTGCTTGAATGACTGCTTGAATGACTGCTTCTTGGAACCTCTCTTCTTCCTGTTTTCCCAGATCTTAACCATCTTTTTGGTTAAGTAAGCCATATCATCACAGTCACTGTCACTATCCTCTGATTCTGAGGCTGCCTTTGCAGCTTTCTTCTGTTTCAACTTTAGAGCCAGATTCTTTTTCTTGTTTGGTTCATCTTCTTCCAGTTCTATTTCATGAGACCTGAGTGAGCTGATCAGGTCTTCAAGTCTTAAGTTATTCAGATCTTTGGCTTGCTGAACTGCAGTAACCATTGGTCTCCACTTTTTTAGTAAACTTCTTAGAATCTTCTTGACATGATCTGCTGTTGTGTAGCTTTTCTTCAAGACCTTCAGTCTAGATATCAGAGTCTGGAATATGCAGAACATTCCATCAATGTTTTCATCATCTTCCATCTTGAACATCTCATACTGTTTGACCAATATGTTAGCCCTTGCTTCTTGAACCTGCTGGGTTCCTTCATAGGTCAGAACCAGACTGTCAAATATACTCTTTGCTGTTTCTTTATCTGTGCATCTGTCAAATTCGTTGAATGTGATGGCATTGATCATGATGTTTCTAGACTTGTGATGAAGTTTGTGTAATCTACTCTGATCTGGTTTCATATCATCCATGTCTAGTTTTTTAGTTGGATCTTCTGGATCAGTAGGTGCAGTGTATCCTTTGACTATCATCTTCCATAGTTCAGGATCTTGAGATATGAGAAAAATTCTCATTCTGTCCTTCCAATACTCAAACCTTTCTCCATCAAACAGTGGTGGTCAGTTGATGTTGCCTCCCAATTCCTCTCTGGATTCTGCCATGTTGAACCCCTAGGACCTTTCCTCAAACACTGTTAAGTGCTCAGCCTTGAGACCGAGCTCTAATGCCAATTGAAGGTGCAAACACGAGAAGGGGGGTTGAATTGTGTTTGACTAACTTGAATACTTTTCCTGTTTTTACACTTTTAAAACAAAACTTGATGTTTGAATAAAAACAGAGTTAGCAGCGGATATAAAGTAAAAATAAAACACAGAATTTTTATACTGGTTCACCGTTAACGAGGCTACGTCCAGTCCCTTCACCTTGAAGGATTTAACTAATTCAAACCTTGAATTACAACAGTTCCACTGACCCTCCAAGTCAGTCTTCTCAAACAGTCTAACAGTCCTAGACTCTTGAGGAATACAACACCTTGACTTCCTAAGTCAAGTCTTCTCAAACAGTATTCTGCCTTGAGCCTCCTTTTATAGATGCAGATTATGGCCTCTTCCAAGTTTAATTTCGAGCTGAGTCTTGCTGGATTCTCTTGCAAAAATAACTTGACCAATTGGGCTTTATTTAAATAAAAAAACATATCTTTTATTAAGCTTCAGATTTTCTTTCAAAATAACTAGCCAATCAAGTCTTTAGTTTCTTCCCGCAACAGCTCATGAGTTCCACAATACTTCACTTTATTTTTGTAACAAATCTTTTTAATACTTTGATCAAAGTAGATTAAAATCTCCACCGTTAATCCTCATGATTAAATCAAGACCATTTGATCTTCTGCGCTAGTCCACATCTGGACCATACTAATTGATATGCTGTGATCCTCTTATTTCAGCCATCCCTGGAGCAAACTTCCTAACCTTCTGATCTTCTGATCTGGGCCATCCTGGTCCAGCAAACTGATATGCTGTGATCCTCTGATTTCGGCCACTGCCAGACCACACATTGTGACCTTCTGATTTCAACCAACACTAGGCCATTGTCTGATCTTCTGATCTCAGCCAACACTTGGCCAAATACTTAAATCTGAACCATTGATGTGAAAATCTTCCCTCTGATCTGGACCAGTTCTGGACTTGGTCTGGATTAAACTGAAATTAAATCTGAACAAATAATATTTCAGTATGGACTTTTTACCTTCTATTTTGGATCAGTTCTGGATCAATTCTGGAGATGATTTCTTCTGGTGTGGACTTAGTTTCATACCCTGAACCATGTTATCTTCTAGTCTGGGTCAAATATGGATTAATTCCTTTGTTCTGGACCCATTAATTCATCCTCTGATTAAGTCTGGAACAAGTCTGGACTGTTTATCATTTCATTGTCAGGCCATCTTCTGGTCAGAATAACTTCTGGAATAAATCTGACATTTGATTCCTTCTGGTCTGGAACAAATCTCCCTATGGCAGGCTTCCATCTGGTCTAGTCCAGGTCTCCTTCTGACTTTGCTTCCTTCTGATCTGGGCCAACAAAGATATCATGTGGTAGTGTTTTCACATCCTGGTGTATCCTCTGGTAATTCCAGAATGCATTTTCTGCTTCTGCAATCTTCAACTTCTGGTGACATTTGATTTAATAATTCAAGGTTCAAAATAAGATTACATGGAGTGCTTTTGTATACATCAAAATCCTAAGTACTTATAACCAACTTGGTTCCAACAGTGAGGAGAGGAGTAACTTTCTCTCTTGACACTCTTGGAATGGAAGCTTAGATTTTGAAGTAATCTAGGATTTGACGATGGTTTTCTTATTACCAATACAAACAGAAAAAGAAAGAAGAAGAAGAAGAAGAAGGAAAGAAGAAGGGTACGCGGGCAGGTAGGAGGAAACTGTTTCTATTTTTCTGCCTTCCTCTCACTTGCATGCATCTATATATACACATACCATGCCACCTACTATGTATATGTATAATATATATACATTTTAATCCAATCAACCCACTATTATCTAAGTGTCCTCACATACATTACTTCACTAACATCTCAAACCATCTTGATACTTATCTACTCTCGTCGCAACTCTCATGGCAGATAAATTCTTGATCAATCGCCTGGTATTTAATTATTCGTAATATAATTAAATTGTTCCTCGACAAATAGTTTTAGTCAATCTCAAAATATATATATATATATATATATATATATATATAAATATACATATATTAAACATTTTACAAATATCTCAAAAGATATTTGATATTTAATCCATAAATTAATTTTAAAATTAAGGGTCTTACAATGAGCATAACATATTACAAGAAATAAAATAAAATAAAAAGTAACTAAACTATCAGTCAGATATGAATGTAAGGTTTAGGTTTTTCTTGATGAAGTCATCCATATCTTCAGGTATTGGTTTGGTGAATATGTCAGCCCATTGGTGTTCAGTGTCTACAAACTGAATGTTGAGTACCCCTTTTTGAACAAAGTCTCTAATGAAGTGATGTTTTATCTCTATGTATTTAGCTCTGGAATGAAGTATAGGGTTTTTGGTTAGATTGATGGCAGAAGGGTTGCACAATAGATGGGAATGTTGGTTTCTAGGATTTTGTAGTCTTCCAACTAATGTTTCATCCAAATGAGTTGAGAACTGCATCCTGCTGTTGAAATGTATTCAGTCTCTGCTGTTGACATGACAATTGTGTTTTGTCTCTAACTTGACCAGGATATTAAGTTTTCACCTAAAAATGTGCAGTTTCCACTTGTGCTCTTTCTCTCAAGTTTATCTCCAGCATAGTCAGAGTCACAGTATCCACTAAGTTTGTATTGAGGAGTTTTCTTGTAGAACAAGGTAAGGTTGGTAGTGCCTTTTAGGTATCTAAGGATTCTCTTAACAGCAGTTAAATGTGATTCCCTAGGGACAGATTGGAATCTTGCACATACACATACACTAAACATGATATCAGGTCTAGAAGCGGTATGGTAAAGTAGAGATCCGATCATTCCTCTATAGGTTTTTTGGTCTACTTTTTGACCTGAATCATCTTTTTCAAGTGACCAAGTAGGGTGCATTGGTGTAGCCATAGGTTTGCAATCACTCATCTTAAACTTCTTGAAAAGCTCTATTGTATATTTGGTTTGATGAATGTAACACTATTGACTTTGTTGAATTTGTATCCCTAAGACGAACTTAAGTTCTCCCATCATACTTATTTGAAATTCTTGCTGCATTAATTGAGAAAATTCTTGGCAAAGAGTGCCATTAGTAGATCCAAAAAATATCATCAACATAAACTTGAATAATAAGAATACCATCTTCTATTGATTTTCTAAAAAGTGTATTGTCTACTTGTCCTCTTTCAAAGTTATTTATAAGAAAAAAGTTACTAAGCCTATCATACCATGCCCTAGGTGCTTGTTTTTAACCATACAAAGATTTTTTAAGTTTAAAAACATAATTTGGAAATTCAGAACTTTTCAAAACCTGGGGGTTGTTTAACATAGACTTCTTCACTTATATAACCATTTAGAAAAGTGCTTTTAACATCCATTTGAAATAATGTAATGTTATTATTTGCAGCAAAGGAAAGTAGGAAACGAATAGCTTCTAACCTGGCCACTGGAGCAAATGTCTTAGTGTAGTCAATGCCTTCTTGCTGATTGTAGCCTTGTGCAACAAGTCTTGCCTTGTTTCTGACTTCTTCACATTTTTCATTTAGCTTGTTTCTGAAAACCTACTTGGTTCCAATAATGTTCTTTTTTGGTCTTGGTACTAGATCCCAAGCATCATTCCTCTCAAATTCATTTAACTCTTCTTGCATTACAAGAATCCATCCATTTTCTACAAATGCTTCATCAACAGAGGTAGGCTTAATAGTTGAGACTAAGTCACACAAACTGGCGTCTTTAAGTGATGATCTGGTCCTTAAAGGATCACTTGCACTTCCAATGATTAGACTTTCAAGATGGGATGACTTGTACTTCCATCCACATATTTCTTCTTACTTATCTTCAGATTCTTCCTTTGAAGATTTGTTGTGTTCTTCTTATTTGCTTGCATCCTCTACTTTTTAAAGTTCTTTTGGTTTGTCTGCATCAGCTTCCTTTGGTTCTGGTAAACCTGCATGTCATCATCTTGCTTTGACTTTTCAAGGTCAAGTTGTTTGTCATCAAATTTAACATGTATGGATTCTTCCATAATATTAGTTTTCGTATTAAACACTCTATAAGCCTTGAGCCTTTCAGAGTAGCCAACGAAGTATACTTTTGAGATCGAGAATCAAATTTTTCGAGGTTATCTTTGGATTTCAACATATATCAAGTACAAACAAATTGTTTAAAATAAGATATGTTAGGCTTCTTACCTTTCCACAATTTATATGGTAATATGGATCTGATATAGACTCTATTTTGAATGTAACATGCAGTATTAATTGCTTCAGCCCAAAAGTGTTTTGCAACATTCATATCATTTAACATGGTTCTGGCCATTTCTTGGAGTGATCTATTCTTTCTTTCTACAACTCCATTTTGTTGGGGTGTTCTAGGAGAGTAAAAGTTGTGAGAGATTCCATTCTCATCACAAAAACTTTCAAAGAATTTGTTCTCAAATTCTCCTCCATGATCACTTCTAATTTTTATACTCTTAAGACCTTTTTTATTCATGATTTGTTTGCAAAATGTGATAAACACTTTGTGGGATTCATCCTTACGTCTTAAGAACTTTACCCATGTCCACCTAGTGTAATCATCTACTATAACAAAATCATATTTCTTTCCACTTAGAGAAGCTGTTTTCACTGGCCCAAATAGATCTATATGTAAGAAATCAAGGGGCTTTTTACAGTGCACATTTTAAAGCGCTTAATAACTAAAAGCACTGTTGTATAATATTTTAAAAATAACGGAGGATACAACAGCGCTTTAATGACAAGCGCTTTAGAAAAAGCGCTGTTGTAGGGTCGTGAAGGGTTTAGGATTTATAGAAAAGCACTGTTGTAGGGTCATAGTGATTTCACATAATGTAAACAGCGCTTTTAGAGAGCTTCGCATAAAAGCACTGTAAAATATAGTGCTCTCATATAAAGTTTAGAGCGCTACATTTACAACGCTTTTATGAGCGCTTTTGTAGAAAGCGCTGTAAATGTTGTAAATGTTTTCAAATTTAATTTTTGAAATCCTTTTACAGCGCTTATGGACATAAGCGCTGTAAAATTACAAGCAATTATATATAAATAAATAAATAAAAACATATTTAATACGTTCTATCACTTCAAACCCTATTATGAACTTTCCTTTCTTTTACTTTGCGCCCATTTTTACTGAGTGATTGTTGTCTCAGGTACTGTATTAATTTATTAATTTGTTATTGTCTCTAAAATTGATAAATTATTACCTGATAAACCATGCATACAAAACTTAATATGATAAATCTGTTCTGTTTTGAAATCAGACTTGTATGCATGACCTTGGACCTTGGTTTCCATTTTCTAATATTAGTCTATATATACTATAGATTTGTATGATGTTATAGATTGATAAATTTGTGTAACAGTGCGTTCATATATACTGCATTCATAAATTCTTACATGATAAATCATATACAATTTTTTCGATCTGTTCTCTTATGTTTTGATAAATTTGTTATATATTGATTTGTTCTTACTGCATTCATATAGGTCATATAATTAAAATGGACCTGAAATGGATGTCTGCCAATCGATTGTCAAAAGAGTATGAAAATGGAGTGAAGGAGTTTGTTGAATTTGCAGTGAAGAATGCAAAAGACCAAAATCGAATCACTTGTCCTTGGAAAACGCGTTAGAGCAGATGAATTGGAAGGACATTTAGTATCGCACATATCTACCTCCAGCCATTCATTCTCTATCTAGAAAGGAAAAAATTATTTTGTGTAAATTTCTACACGAAGTTAAAGTTCCAGAAGGATACATTTCAAACATAAAAAATGTAGTTTGTATGAAAGACCTCAAGTTAAAAGGTTTGAAGACTCATGATTGTCATGTTCTAATGGAGCATTTGCTACCAATAGGTATACGTTCCATTTTACCTGAAAAAGTTCGATGAGCCATAACTAAATTATGTTTCTTCTTCAGGGAAATTTGTAGTAAAGTGATCGATCCTCAGAAATTACCGACATTGCAGATGGAAATTGTTGTTACTTTGTGTGAGCTTGAAATGTATTTCCCACCCTCGTGTTTTGATATAATGGTTCACCTTACTGTTGATCTTGTTAAGGAGACACAACTTTGTGGGCCAGCTTACATGAGATGGATGTATCCGATAGAACGATATATGAAAATATTAAAAGGGTACGTACAAAGTAGAAGTCGACTAGAAGGATGTATTGCTGAACGGTACATTGTCGAAGAAGCTGCTGAATTTTGTACTGAATATCTATCCCATTTTGAATCCATAGGACTTCCTATGTATCGTTATTCGGGAAGAATAACAGGAGAAGGGATAATTGGAAAGAGAGTAATGACTATATCAAAAATAGAGTGGGAGCAGGCACAATTGTAAGTGGGAGCAGGCACAATTGTATGTTTAGCACAATGATGATGAGGTTCAACCGTATGTTACAATACACATGGATTAGTTATCTAGTTTGAACATGAACAGGAATAAAAATTGGATAACACGAGAGCACAATCGAAGTTTTATCCCTATGCTAAAAAATCACATTAGCTCAAAGTTTGATATAGACCCCGCTTCAATTTTAGAGAGATTGAGATGGCTAGCAAATGGCCTGAGTTTACATATCTTTTCTTACACCGGTTATGTAATTAACGGCTATACATTTTATACCACAAAACAAGATGAGCAAACCACTATGCAAAATAGCGGAGTCACTCTAGTAGCTGAAGCGATGCATATCTCAAGTGCAAAAGACAAAAACCCAATATTTGCAAATCTATCATATTTTGGGGTTATCGAGCACATATGGGAGTTGGATTACACAATGTTTCGTGTTCCCATCTTTGGTTGCAAGTGTTGGAACCAAGTTGGTTCTAAGACTTAGGATTTTGATGTTTACAAAAGCACTCAATGTAAACTTATTTTATACCTTGAATTATTAAATTAAATGTCATCAGAAACTGAAGAAATCAGAAGCAGAAGATCAAAGGAAAATGAATTCTGGAATTTCCAGAAGATGTTTCAGGATGACAAAACTGAACCAGAAGATAACTTTGCAGGCCTATATCAGAAGGAATAAAATTCAGAATGAAACATGGATCATATCATTGGAAAGCCTGCCAGAAGGAGAGTTGATCAAGACAAACAGAAATCAAATATCAATTTTATTCTAGAAGTTATTCTGACCAGAAGATGGCCTGGCAGTAAAAATTACATAGCCCAGACTTGTTCCAGACTTGACCAGAAGGTATGTTTATGAGTCCAGAACATGAAGATCAATCCAGATTTGGCCCAGACCATAACATAGCATAATTTAGGGCATGGAACTAAGTCCAGAACAAAATAAATGAGTTCCAGAATCAACCCAGACCTGGTCCAAAATTAAAGGTAAAATGTCCAAACTGAAATATTTTTTGATCAAGTTTATTTCAGTTTGTTCCAGACCAAATTCCAGAATCTGTCCAGATCAGAGTAAAAATATCCAAATCAATGGTTCAGAAATAATTTTTTGAGTCCAGTGATGGTCAAGATCAGAAAATCAGACCATGGCCCAGAAGTGGCCGAAATTAGAGGGACAGGCTGTGCAGTCCAGAAATGGCCGAATCCAGAAGTTCATAGCATATCAGGCGCGCATCCAGGAAGGCTGAAATTAGAAGATCAGAGGGCTATGAAGTGTGGTCTAGGAATGGCCGAAATCAGAGGTTCATAGCATTGCAATTCGGCTGGTCCAGGCTGGACTATCGCATGAAAATGCTGATGATCCAGAATTGATCAATGATGGAGATTGCAAGTTATTTTAATTAAAGTGTGAAAAAGATTTGTTTTTAATTAAAGTGAAGGAGCATGGAAGTCATAAGCTATTGGCGGGAAGCAATGCACAGATTTGATTGGCTAGTTAATTTATGAAAGAAATCTAAGGCTTAAAAAAGATATGTTTTGGAATTAATTGAAGCCCGATTGGTCAATTTATTTTTGGCAGAGAATCCAGCAATATTTAGCTCGAATTTAAGGATTGGAAGAGGCCCAAATCAGCATCTATAAAAGGAGGCACAAGGCAGATTACTTAGTATCGTAAATCACAAAAGGGTCATACACTTCAAAAGCAAACACTCTCAAATTTTCATATAAGTCAATTGTTGAGTCTTTGTTTTTAAAGCAAGTACTCTTGTTGTTTTTGTTCCACTGTGTCAAATCTAAGTTGTTGCAGTAGAGTCTACAAGTTGAGGGAGTCAATAGGGGTAGCAAGTACTTAGCAATTAGATTCATAGTGTTGTGGTTTCTTCTACAATCTGGGGTTGTCAGATTGGCTGAAGACAGGTGTTTTTCTCAAGAAGTCTAGGATTGTTAGACTATTGAGAAGACTGACTTGGAGGGTCAGTAGCAAGGTTGTAATTCAAGTTTGAATTAGTGAAATCCTTCAAGGCGAAGGGACTGGACGTAGCCTCGTTAACGATGAACCAGTATAAAATCTGTGAGTTTTTATTTTTATTTTTATCCGCTGCTAACTCTGTTTTAATTATACATCAAGTTTTTTTTTGAAAGTATTAAAACAGGAAAAGTATTCAAGTTAAGTCAAACACAATTCAACCCCCCCTTCTCGTGTTTGCACCTTCAGCAAGTGGGTCGATAATAATAATGGCGTTCGGATTGATGAGTCAGGGTTCTTGCTTGTCGATTTTAGGAGGGTGGGATACAAAGATGAACCTTTTATTTTAGCGTCGCAAGCTCAACAAGTGTTTTATGTCACTGATCCTGTTGACGATAAATGGTATGTTGTCCTATCGAACAATTAAATAAGTGATGATAACAACAACAATGAAGATGTTGGTAATGATATTTTCTTTGCGACATCACAACCATGCGAAATTGATTCAACTGATGATGGTTTATATCTTAAAGATGATCATGATGAGGGAATTTGGATTAATCCATCGTTTATCGTTAATGGACAAACAAATGTGAATCCCACCAGGAAAAGAAGAAGGGCATCTTAAGTGTGTTTATGTGTTTTATATAAGTCATGTAATGATCTGTACTCATTGTATAAAATTTCATGTAATAACTTGACCTGCCAGAACTGCTATGTATTTGATTTTATGCTTATATAATTCATCATATAATTTTTTAATTATATTATTTAATTATTTTAGAGATGACAATTTGATAATTTTTTTAACTATAATTTAAACTCATCATATAAGTTGATATGAACAATATTTGGATATTATATCACAAGTACTGTAAAATGAAAAATAAAATACAAGTACAATTAAAATAAAATACAAGTACATTTACAACGCTTATGCCCACAAGCGCTGTAAATGGTTTCAAAAAAAAAATTACAAGAGACAAAACAGTTACAGTGCCAGAGGATGCATCCAGATGATACACCTCCAGAGGATACATCTCCAAAGGATACCAAAGGATACACCTCCAGAGGATACCAGAGGATACACTTTAAGAGGATATCAGAGGATACTGAAGGTGCAAACACGAGAAGGGGATTGAATTGTGTTTGACTAACATGATTACTTTTTCTGTTTTTGCAGTTTTATAACAAAATCTGATGTATGAATAAAACAGAGTTAGCAGCAGATATAAAGTAAATATAAAACACATAATTTTATATTGGTTCACCGTTAACTAGGCTACGTCCAGTCCCTTCACTTTGAAGGATTTCACTAATTCAAAAACCTTGAATTACAACAAGACCACTGACCCTCCAAGTCAGTCTTCTCAAATAGTCTAACAATCCTAGACTTTTGAGGAAAATAACCTTGAATCTAACTGCTAAGCAGATTGTAGACTCTACTTCAACAACTTAGATCTAACACAAGGGAAAGAAACACTTAGAGTACTTGCTTCTGGAAAGCGGATACTCACAATTGACCTCACTGAAAACTCAAGTATTTTGCTTTTGGAAGTGTATGACTCTAAAGTATTTTCGATGCTAAGTCTTCTGCCTTGAGCCTCCTTTTATAGATGAATAATTAGGGTTTCTTCCATGCTTAAGTTCGAGCTGTATCTTGCCAGATACTCTTGCAAAAATACCTTGGCCAATCGGGTTTCACTTAAATAAAAAACATATCTTTTTAGCTCCAGATTTGCTTTCAAATATAACTTTGGCCAGTCCTGTTCTTAGTTAATTCTAGACCAAATCTTTCTTCCAACCAATAGCTTCTGAATTCCCACAAGACTTCAATTTATTTATGTATCAAATCCTTTTACTACTTTGATCAAATTTAATCAAGTCTCCACTGATTATCATCATGATTAAATCTGGACCGTTTGATCTTCTGCTCTCATCCACATCTGGACCATACACTGTACCACTGTTGTTTATAATCTGGACCATACACTGTACTAATTTATAATCTTTCTACTTGAGTTTTTTCATTTCATGCATAAAAAACTTCCCTTAACTTGATTACTTGCACCTTTCATGATTTCTAGACTATGTTTTAATGCATATACAGCTACCCTAAAAAGAAGCCTTATGATTTTTTTATAAGAATTATAATATGTAAGTTGATTTTGTATTATATAGCACCCCTCTGCATATCAGGTTGAATGAAAATGGCTATGTTTTTGTTATGTATGATGCTTTTTTAAATTAAATTCATATTTTCGCCTCTAACAACATCAAATAAATAATGAAAATATGAGTAAATTTGAAGATTTGAGTTATGAATTTGACATTACTACCCCCCTTACATACACATCTGGACCATACACTGTTGTGATCCTCTGATCTCGGCCAACACTGTACCACACGTTCTGATCTTCTGATCTCGGCCAATCACTGGACCATATGATCTGATCTTCTGATCTCGGCCAACACTGGGCCATATGGTCTGATCTTCTGATTTCGGCCAACACTGGGCCATGATGCTTAAATCTGGACCATTGATCTGAACATTTTCCCTCTGATTCTGGTCCAATTCTGGACTGAGTCTAGATTGAACTGAAATTAAATATAGACTTTAATTTCTTCTGGTCTGGACTGAATTTTATAATCACTGCCAAGCTATCTTCTGGTCAAAATAAAGTCTGGACCAAGTCTGACTTGTGATTCCTTATGGTCTGGACCAAGTCTCCCTCTGGCATGCTTCCTTCTGGTCTGGTCCAGGTCTCCTTCTGGACTCTGCTTCCTTCTGATCTGGGCTAGAAAAGATATCCTTTGATGATGTTTTGACATCCTCTGATATCCTCTGGAGGTGTATCCTCTGGTGCCTTCTGTATTCATCCTCTGGTATCTTCTAGAGGTGTATCCTCTGGTCTGATTTTATCCTCTGGTTACTCATCTTCTGCCTCTGGTGACTTCATCTTCTGGTGGCATTTAATATAATAATTCTATGTACAAAATAAGATTACATTGAGTGCTTTTGTAAACATCAAAATCCTAAGTACTTAGAACCAACTTGCTTCCAACAATCTCCCTCTTTTTGATGATGACAAAACCTTAACTTATTTTGAAAGCTTATAACTTATTTAAAAAGACTTTGAAAAACTTAAAAAAATTCGAAGTACTTGAGTTACTCCCCCTCAGACCAATCTCTCCCCTTAAGTCTAATAATGACTTTTTCTTCTCCTTTTCAACTCCTTCTTAAATCACTCTTTCTTTTCTTCTCTTCTCCTCTCCTTTTCAACTCCTCTTTATTCTCTCTTTCTTTTCTCTCTTCACATTGCCTCTCCTTTTCAACTCCTTCTCTTTTCACTCTTTCTTTTTCTCTCTTTATTTTTCTTTCTCCCTGTTTCCTCTCCTTTTCAACTCCTTCTCTTTTCATCTCTTTCTTTTTCACTTCTCCTTTCTTTTTATCTCTCCTTTTCTACTTATTTCTCTTTTTTCTCTCCCTCCCCCTTTTTGTCATCAGCCAAAAAGAGGTCCTACTATTTTTGTATTTTTGTTTTTCTCTTTACAAAGTACAGAAAGTAAAAACAAGAAAATAAAAGACATAAAGTAAAATTACAAGAAAATAAAAAAGAAACTCATAAGAAGACTACTTGAGCTAGTCAGATATGGAGATAATGTTGAGATTCTTCTTGATGAACTCGAACCTATCTTCAGGTAATGCTTTGGTGAAGATATCAGCGCATTGATGATCAATGTCCACAAACTGGATGCTTAAAGTCCCTTTTTGAACATGGTCCCTAATGAAATGGTGTTTTATTTCAATGTGTTTGGCTCTAGAGTGTAAGATAGGGTTCTTGGTTAGGTTTATGGTTGAAGTGTTATCACATAACAAAGGGATATTGGTTTCAAAGATGTTGTAATCTTCAAGTTGGTGTTTCATCCAGATTAACTGTGAGCTGCATCCTGCTGCTGAAATATACTCAGCTTCAGCTGTTGACATGGCAATGGTGCTTTGTCTTTTGCTTGACCAAGAGATCAAATTATCACCTAAGAATGTGCAGTTGCCACTTGTACTTTTCCTTTCCAGCTTGTCTCCAGCATAGTCAGAATCACAAAAACCTCTTAATTTGTAAGTGGGGGTTTTCTTGTATAACAAGGTAAGGTTGGTGGTTCCTTTAAGGTATCTCAAGATTCTTTTGACAGCAGTTAAATGGGATTCCCTAGGGTCAGCTTGAAAACGGGCACAGACACAAACACTAAATAAAATGTCAGGTCTAGAAGCAATTAGGTAAAGAAGGGATCCAATCATACCTCTGTATGTTTTCAAGTCTACCTTTTCGCTAGTTTCATCTTTCTCAAGTGAGCAGGTTGGGTGCATGGGGGTGGCCATAGGCTTACAGTCACTCATCTTGAACTTTTTGAGAAGTTCTTTTGTGTATTTAGATTGGTGAATGAGTATACCTGATTTACCTTGGTGAATTTGAATTCCCAGGAAAAACTTAAGTTCTCCCATCATGCTCATTTGGAACTCTTTCTGCATTAGGTCAGAAAACTCCTTGCACAAAGTGCCATTAGTGGATCCAAAGATGATATCATCAACATAAACTTGAATAATCAAAATATCATTTTTAATGGATTTCCTAAATAGAGTATTATCAATCTGACTCTATCAAATTCATTCTTAAGCAGAAAGTTACTAAGTCTATCATACCATGCCCTTGGTGCTTGTTTTAAACCATATAAAGATTTTTTAAGTTTAAAAACATGGTTTGCAAAATCAGAATTTTCAAATCCAGGGGGCTGTTTGACATAAACTTCCTAACTTATATAGCCATTTAAGAATGCACTTTTAACATCCAATTCATCATGTTCTTCTTCCTTGCTTTCATCTTTATCTTTCTCAGGTTCTGCTGCTGGTCCAGCTTCTGGTTCCTGTGCCTCTGGTTCACCTGTAATTTCCTCATCTTGCTTTGACTTTTCACAGTCAAGCTGTTTATCATCAAACTTAATGTGGATTGATTCTTCCACAGTGTTAGGTTCCTTGTTAAACACTCTATAAGCTTTTTTTCTCTTAGAGTTACCAATAAAGGTACACTTTTGAGATCTAGAGTCAAACTTAGCTAGATTATCTTTAGTGTTCAACATAAAACAAGTACAACCAAATAGCTTGAAATAGGAAATGTTAGTTTTCTTACCTTTCCACAGTTCATAGGGAGTTTTATTTAAGATTGACCTGATGTAGACTCTATTCTGAATGTAGCAAGTTGTGTGGACAGCTTCTGCCCAAAGGTAGGTGGCAACCTTAATATCATTCAGCATGGTTTTGGCCATCTCCTCCATTGATCTATTCTTCCTTTCTACCACTCCATTTTATTGAGGTGTTCTAGGGGATGAGAAGTTGTGAGAGATGCCATTCTCATCACATAATTCTTCAAAATACTTGTTCTCAAATTCACCTCCATGATCATTTCTAATGGTTATGATCTTAATACCCTGTTCATTCATAACTTGCTTACAAAAAGAAATAAACACTTTGTGAGATTCATCTTTGTTCTTTAAAAATTTTACCCAAGTCCACCTCGACTAATCATCAACAATCACAAAACCATATTTCTTACCACTGAGAGAAGCTGTTTGAACAGGACCAAACAGATCTAAGTGAAGCAGTTCAAGTGGTTGAGAAGTAGAAACATAGGTTTTAGTTTTGAAAGAACTTTTAGTTTGTTTACCTCTTTGACATGCTTCACACAGAATCTCAGTTTTGGTACTTACCTTGGGAAGCCCTCTTACCAACTGGAGTTTGCTCAATTCAGATATAAGCCTAGTGTTTGCATGCCCTAACCTTTTGTGCCAAATCAGATTCTGCTCACTTACAGACAATAAACATTTAACCTGTTGCTTAGCAAGACTAAACAGATCAATTTTATAGACATCATCCTTCCTAATGCCAATAAATAAAACAGACCCCTCAAGTTGACTAACAGCTTTGCAAGTTTTCTGATTAAATATAACATCATATTTGCAATCACTTAATTGACTTATGCTCAAAAGATTATGTTTCAGCCCTTTAACTAACAGAACATTTTTAATAGACAGGGAAGAAGAAGTGTTACCAACTGTTCCTGTACCAATAATCTGACCTTTCTGGTTTTCTCCAAAGGAAACTTTGCCTCCATTTTTCATAGTCAGATTCAGAAACATGGATTTGTCTCCTGTCATGTTTTTGGAGCATCCACTGTCAAGTTACCAAGCTTTGTGTTGCTGATCAGACCTTGCTTTTTCTCTGTCAAAATCAGAGTCAGACTCAGCTTCTGTTCGGGCCATCAGAGCCAGTTCTGCTTCTGGCTTGTTTGAGCAGTTTCCTTGATTTTACTTTGGTTGATAAACCATGTTCCTCTGATGATTCTGGAACATGTTTTGGTTCTGGTAACTTTGGTGAATCTGGTGATTCTGATAACCTTGATGATTCTAGTGATTCTGGTGATTTGAATGAATCTGGTGATTTTGGTGGTTCTAATGAATCTGGTGATTCTGATGATTCTGGTGATTATGATAATTTCTGTTCTGGTTCTGGTTCTGGTTCCAGTACTTATTCTGATTCTTGTTCCAGTGTGGGTTCTGGTTCCAATTCCTGTGCTTCTGATACTGGTTCTAGTTTTGGTTCCAGTTTCTGTTCTGATTCTGGTTCCAATTTTGATTCTGGTTCCAGTTTTGGTGTGATTCTGATTCTGGTTCTGGTTGAGTTGACCAGACCTTCTTCCATCAGACTCAGATTGCCTCTGTCTGGTTGTAGTAGGAACATAAACCTTCTTCTACTTGTGCATTGCCAACATCCATTGTCCAGGCACCATTGTTGGAGTCACCTTCTAGTTACTCAAAATATCTGCAACATAGACAATTTGATCTTTTGGTACCCAGAACTGATTGGGTACAGGTTTGTTAGTTCTAACAGCTCTCTGATCTTGTTCAGATTTTACCATTGGACAAGATAATTCAAAGTGACCTTTCTTCGCACAAACAATGCATAAAACATTAGAATGAGCAATTTCAGCAATAGTTTATGTAAAACCAAGACCTCTATTTCCAATGTTACTGTTTCCATAAATCATAGATGCATATTTACTTCTTTCCATTCCATTAGAAATAAAGTTTTCAAACAATTGCTCATGCATATCAGATTCACAAACAGTTTTTGAAGTGGAACAAACATTACTTTTGAGAGTTTGGTTTTCAGATTTGAGTCTTGCAACTTCAGTTTTAAAATCTTTGTTTTCAGTTGCATACTCAGAATTTTGATTCTTTAAAACTTGTACTTCTTTGGTTAGATTTTTCTTATCTTCCCTAAGAGTTTTCAGTTTTAAAGACATCTTATTGTTTGCATTTTAAAAATCTTTTACAGCATCAATTAATTCAGATTTAGTGAGATCAGAAAATACCTCATTGTCTTCATCTTCTGAATCTGTTCCAGAGCCTGAGCTGTATCCAAAACTTGAGTTGGTATGAGCCATTAGAGCAAGAATTGCTTCCTCTGATGTGCTTCTAGACTTGCTTGAATGACTGCTTTGATCATTCTTCCTTCTGCCTGCTTTCCTTCCTGAAATTGTGCCTTTATGAAGTCCAGAGGAAGACCTGATGTGTGTCATCATTGTTGTTTCTGCCTCTTCTTCATCAGACAATTCTTCTTTTGATTCTGATGCATCCCAGGCTACCATCAGACCCTTCTTTTTGAATCTGGAACTCTTCTTGTGTTGTTTGCCTTTTTCCAGATTTGGACATTCTGACTTGATATGTCCAGGTTCATTGCATCCATAACAGATGATGCTCTTCTTGTCAGATTCTTCCTTTCCTTTGCTGTTATGTTTCTTCTTGGAGCCTTTCCTCTTCCTATTTTCCCAGATCTTAACCATCTGTTTGGTTACGTAAGCCATATCATCACAGTCATTGTCGCTATCCTCTGATTCTGGTGCTGCCCTTGCAGCACTCTTCTGTTTCAACTTCAGGGCCAGATTCTTCTTCTTCTTCGGTTCATCTGCTTCCAGTTCTATTTCATGAGACTTGAGTGAGCTAATCAGATCTTCAAGTCTTAAGTTATTCAGATCTCTGGCTTGCTGAACTGCAGTAACCATTGGTCTCCACTTGGTTGGTAAACTTCATAGAATCTTCTTGACATGATATGTTGTTGTGTAGCTTTTCTTCAAGACCTTCAGTCCATATATCAGAGTCTGGAATCTACAGAACATTCCATCAATGTCTTCATCATCTTCCATCTTGAACATCTCATACTGTTTGACCAGTATGTTAGCCCTTGCTTCTTGAACCTGCTGCCTTCCTTCATAGGTCAGAACCAGACTGTCAAATATGCTATTTGCTGTTTCTTTATCTGTGCATCTGTCAAATTCCTTAAATGTGATGGCATTGATCATGATGGTTCTGGACTTGTGATGCAGTTTGTATAATTTGATCTGGTCTGGTTTCATATCTGCCATGTCCAGTTCTTGAGTTGGATCTCTTGGAACATGAGGTGCAGTGTATCCTTTGACTACCAACTTCCATAATTCAGGAGCTTGAGATATGAAGAAACTTCTCATTCTGTCCTTCTAATACTCAAACCTGTCTCCATTAAACAGTGGTGGTCTGTTGATGTTACCTCCAAAATCATCTATGGATTCTGCCATGTTGTTGACCCCTTACACGTTTCCTCAAACACTAGTTAAGTGCTCAGCCTTGAGACCGAGCTCTGATGCCAATTGAAGGTGCAAACACGAGAAGGGGGGTTGAATTGTGTTTGACTAACTTGATTACTTTTTATGTTTTTGCAGTTTTATAACAGAATCTGATGTATGAATAAAACAGAGTTAGCAGCAGATATAAAGTAAATATAAAACAAAGAATTTTATATTGGTTCACCGTTAACTAGTCTACGTCTTGTCCCTTCACATTGAAGGATTTCACTAATTCAAAAACCTTGAATTACAACAATACCACTGACCCTCCAAGTCAGTCTTCTCAAACAGTCTAACAATCCTAGACTTTTGAGGAAAAGAACCTTGAATCTAACTGCTTAGTAATGCTACTCCTTCTGACTTCTTCAGATTGTAGACTCTACTTCAACAACTTAGAGTACTTGCTTCTGGAAAGAACACAAGGGAAAGAACCATTTAGAGTACTTGCTTCTGGAAAGCGGATACTCACAATTGACCTCACTAAAAACTCAAGTATTTTGCTTTTGGAAGTGTATGACTCTAAAGTATTTTCGATGCTAAGTCTTCTGCCTTGAGCCTCATTTTATGGATGAATAATTAGGGTTTCTTCCATGCTTAAGTTCGAGCTGTATCTTGCCAGATACTCTTGCAAAAATACCTTGGCCAATCGGGTTTCACTTAAATAAAAAACATATCTTTTTAGCTCCAGATTTGCTTTCAAAAATAACTTTGGCCAATCCTATTCTTGGTTAATTCCAGACAAAATCTTTCTTCCCGCCAATAGCTTCTGAATTCCCACAAGACTTCAATTTATTTTTGTATTAAATCCTTTTAATACTTTGATCAAATTTAATCAAGTCTCCACTGATTATCATCATGATTAAATCTGGACCGTTTGATCTTCTACTCTCGTCCACATCTGGACCATACAAACAGATCTATGTGATCCTCTGATCTCAGCCAACACTGTACCACACGTTCTGATCTCGGCCAATCATTGGCCCATATGATCTGATCTTCTGATCTCGGCCAACACTGGGCCATATGGTCTGATCTTCTGATCTCGGCCAACACTGGGCCATATGGTCTGATCTTCTGATCTCGGCCAACACTGGGCCATGATGCTTAAATCTGGACCATTTATCTGAACATTTTCCCTCTGATTCTGGTCCAATTCTGGACTGAGTCTGGATTGAACTGACATTAAATATGGACTTTCATTTCTTCTGGTCTGGACTGAATTTTATAATCAATGCCAAGCTATCTTCTGGTCAGAATAAAGTCTGGACCAAGTTTGACTTGTCATTCCTTCTGGTCTGGACCAAGTCTCCCTCTGGCAAGCTTCCTTCTGGTCTGGTCCAGGTCTTCTTCTGGACTCTGCTTCCTTCGAATCTGGGCGAGAAAAGATATCCTCTGATGATGTTTTGACATCCTCTGATATCCTCTAGAGGTGTATCCTCTGGTGCCTTCTGTATGCATCCTCTGGTATCTTCTGGAGGTGTATCCTCTGGTCTGATTTTATCCTCTAGTTACTCATATTCTGCCTCTGGTGACTTCATCTTCTAGTGGCATTTAATATAATAATTCTAAGTACAAAATAAGATTACATGGAGTGTTTTTGTAAACATCAAAATCCTAAGTACTTAAAACCAACTTGGTTTCAACAGATACACCAGATGATACACCTCCAGAGGATACCAGATGCTACACCTCCAGAGGATATCATAGGATACACCTCCAGATGATACTAGAGGATACACCTCTAGAGGATACACCAAATGATACACCTCCAGAGGATACCAGATGATACACCTCCAGAGGATACCAGAGGATACACCTCGAGAGGGTATCAGAGGATACACCTCCAGATGATACCTGAGGATACACCTCCAAAAGATACCAGATGATGTCACCAGAGGATACACCTCCAAATGATACTAGAGGATACACCTCCAGAGGATGTCACCAGAGGATACACCTTCAGAGGATATCAGAGGATAGAATCAAATGGAAGGAAAAATAACATCATCAGAGGATATGAAATTAGTCCAGAACATAAGCCTTAGTCCAGACTTGGTCCATATTAAAATATCAAATGTCCAGATTTACAGCGCTTATGTATAAAACATTTACAAGTACAAAACATTTACAGCGCTTTTGCCCATTAGAGCTGTAAATGGTTTCAAAAAAATTAAAATTACAAGTACAAAACATTTACAGCGCTTTTGCCCATTAGAGCTGTAAATGGTTTCAAAAAAATTAAAATTACAAGTACAAAACATTTACAGCGCTTATGGGAAAAAGCGCTGTAAAGGACAAAATAAAATAGTAGTACAAAATATTTACAGCGCTTATGGATAAAAAGCGCTGTAAAATGCTCATTTAGTGCCTTTTATATTGTGTGTATATAAAAGCGCCGTAAAAGGGTTTTTTTATTATATTATGTAAACTGATAATATAAGAAACCGCCTCTTAATTTTCTTCTTCATTACGTATATTCTCATCCGTTACGAACTTGGCAGTGTGAAACCCTTATCATTACGTACTCTCTATACGAACCATTCTCCATATACAAACCCTACACCCTAGTGCGAACCCTTCTCTCTGTCCATATTCATTACGTACATACTATCTGTTTTCATCATTCTCCATTTTCACTAAGTTATATCCATACGACCATAAAGGTTTTTAAGGCGCTTTTTGTTCAGTTTTTTAAAGCGTTATGTGGAACCCTAGTGATATCTTCTCATTGCACAAGAGATTTCTATTTGTATTTCTACGACGTCGTAACCCTAAACTATAGTGAGTATTGTTATTCATATCTCGTTGTCACTAAACTTATAGTGCATGTTGTATTTATTCAATCAGTTGTAGTCACTAAACTGCATGTTGAACTTATACTCATGTTAAACTTATACTGTGTGAAATGTGTAGATAAATGGATTCCAACAACGATTTAGGTCGTCAAAATGAGGAATTTGTAAACACTGAAGTTGTAAACAATGAAGCTGTCAACGCTAAAGGCTATGAAGGCGAAGTGAAGCATGGGGCAACTATAATGAAAAAAGTCATTATAGCAAGAAGTACTGGAATAAAATTTGAGGTATATATACTATACTTTTGTTTAGATTTTTTTCTTTGTTTGTTTTTTGAAAGCAATCACTTACACTATAGCTATGAGTTTATTAGGTGGGATGGAATGAAAGTGGCCAGCCGATTGAGCCCAACAGTTCAATGATGGTAAGCTACATCGGTGTTGTTGTCCGCCAAAAAATCCCAATAACAATAGAAGACTGGAGAGACAAAGCATTGAAGGATGCTAAAGACATACTGTGGAGTGATGTACAAGTAATTAACTTTTTTACTCCACTTTTTTGTTACTTAATTATGTTGGAACCAAGTTGGTTCTAAATACTTAGGATTTTGATGTTTACAAAAGCACTCCATGTAATCTTATTTTGTACCTTGAATTATTACATTAAATACCACCATAAATTGAAGATTGCAGAGCCAGAAAATGCATCCAGAATGCATCCTGGAATTACCAAAGGATACACCAGGATGTCAAAACACTACCAGAGGATATCTTTGCTGGCCCAGATCAGAAGGAAGAAAAGTCAGAAGGAGACCTGCACCAGACCAGAAGGAAGCCTGTCATAGGGAGAGTTGTTCCATACCAGAATATGCCAAATGTTAGATTTATTCCAGAAGTTATTCTGACCAGAAAATGGTCTGGCAGTGAAATGATAAACAGCCCAGACTTGATCCCGACTTAATCAAAGGGTAAATAAATGGATCCAGAACAAAGGAATTAATCTAGATTAAGTCCAGACCAGAAGAAATGATCTCCAGAATTGATCCAGAACTGATCCAAAACAGAAGGTAAAATGTCCAAATTGAAATATTATTTGTCCAGATTTAATTTCAGTTTAATCCAGACCAAGTCCAGAACTGGTCCAGATCAGAGGGAAGATTTTCACATCAATGGTTCAGATTTAAGTATTTGGCCAAGTGTTGGCTGAGATCAGAAGATCAGACCATGGCCCAATGTTGGTCGAAATCAGAAGGCCAGAATGTGTAGTCTGGCAGTGGCCGAAATCAGAGGATCACAGAAGATCAATTTGCTGGACCAGGATGGCCGAGATCAGAAGATCAGAAGGTTAGGAAGTGTGGTCCAGGGATGGCCGAAATCAGAGGATCACAGCATATCAATTAGTATGGTCCAGATGTGGACTAGCGCAGAAGATCAAATGGTCCAGATTTAATCATGAGGATTAATGGTGGAGATTTTAATCTATTTTGATCAAAGTATTAAAAAGATTTGTTACAAAAATAAAGTGAAGTATTGTGGAACTCATGAGCTGTTGGCAGGAAGAAACTAAAGACTTGATTGGCCAGTTATTTTGAAAGAAAATCTGAAGCTTAAAAAAGATATGTTTTTTATTTAAATAAAGCCCAATTGGTCAAGTTATTTTTGCAAGAGAATCCAGCAAAATTCAGCTCAAAATTAAGTGTGGAAGAGGCCCTAATTTGCATCTATAAAAGGAGGCTCAATGCAGAATACTCAGTATCGAAAATCACAAAAGAGTCATACACTTCCAAAGCAAGCACTCAAGTTTTCAGTGAGGTTAATTGTGAGTTCCAGCTTTCAAGAAGCAAGCACTCGTGTTATTTTCTTTCCCTTGTGTTAGATCTAAGTTGTTGAAGTAGAGTCTACAATCTGAGGGAGTCAGAAAGGGTAGCAGATTACTTGGCAATTAGATTCAAGGCGTTGTAATTCCTTCTACAATCTGGGGTTGTCAGATTGGCAGGAGAAGACTTGACTTAGGAAGTCAAGGTGCTGTATTCCTCAAGAGTGTAGGATTGTTAGACTGTTTAAGAAGACTAACTTGGAGGGTCAGTGGTATTGTTGTAATTCAAGGTTTGAATTAGTGAAATCCTTCAAGGTGAAGGGACAGGACGTAGCCTCGTTAACGGTGAACCAGTATAAAAATTCTGTGTTTTATTTTTACTTTATATCCGCTGCTAACTCTGTTTTTATTCATACATCAAGTTTTGTTTTAAAAGTGTAAAAACAGGAAAAGTATTCAAGTTAGTCAAACACAGTTTAACCCCCCCTTCTCGTGTTTGCACCATCAATTGGCATCAGAGCTCGGTCTCAAGGCTGAGCACTTAACAGTGTTTGAGGAAAGGTCCAAGGGGTTCAACATGGTAGAATCTAGAGAAGAATTGGGAGGCAACATCAACAGACCACCACTGTTTGATGGAGAAAGTTTTGAGTATTTGAAGGACAGAATGAGAAGTTTCTTCATATCTCAAGATCCTAAATTATGGAAGATGGTAGTCAAAGGATACACTGCACCTACTGATCCATAAGATCCAACTAAAGAACTAGACATGGATGATATCAAGCCAGATCAAAGCAGATTATACAAATTTCATCACAAGTCCAGAAACATCATGATCAGTGCCATCACATTCAAGGAATTTGACAGATGCATAGATAAAGAAACAGCAAAAAGCATATTCGATAGTCTGGTTTTGACCTATGAAGGAAGCCAGCAGGTTCAAGAAGCAAGGGCTAATATACTCGTCAAACAGTATGAGATGTTCAAGATGGAAGATGATGAAAACATTGATGGAAGGTTCTGGAGATTCTAGACTCTGATATCTGGACTGAAGGTCTTGAAGAAAAGCTACACAACAGCAGATCATGTCAAGAAGATTCTAAGAAGTTTACCAACCAAGTGGAGACCATTGGTCACTGCAGTTCAGCAAGCCAAATATCTGAATAACTTAAGACTTGAAGATCTGGTCAGCTCACTCAGGTCTCATGAAATAGAACTGGAAGCAGATGAACCAAAGAAGAAGAAAAATCTGGCCCTGAAGTCGAAACAGAAGAAAGCTGCAAAGGCAGCATCAGAATCAGAGGATAGTGACAGTGACTGTGATGATATGGCTTACTTAACCAAAAAGATGGTTAAGATCTGGGAAAACAGGAAGAGGAGAGGTTCCAAGAAGAAACATAACAGCAAAGATAAGGAAGAATCTGACAAGAAGAACATCATCTGTTATGGATGCAATCAACCTGGACATATCAAGTCAGAATGTCCAAATCTGGAAAAAGGCAAACAGCACAAGAAGAGTTCCAGATTCAGCAAGAAGGGTCTGATGGCTGCCTAGGATGTATCAGAATCAGAAGAAGAATTGTCTGGTGAAGAATAGGCAGAAACAGCAATGATGGCACACATCAGGTCTACTTTTGGACCTCATAAAGGCACGATTTCAGGAAGGAAAGAAGGCAGAAGGAAGAATGATCGAAGCAGTCATTCAAGCAAGTCTGGAAGCACATCAGAGGAAGCAATTTTGTCTCTAATGGCTCATATCAACTCAAATTCTAAATACAGCTTAGGCTCTGGAACATATTTAGAAGATGAAGACAATGAGGTATTTTCTAATCTCTCTAAATCTGAATTAATTGATGCTGTAAAAGACTTGTTAAATTCAAACAATAAGATGTCTTTAAAACTGAAAACTCTTAGGGAAGATAAGAAAAATCTAACCAAAGATGTCCAAGTTTTAAAGAATCGAAATTCTGAGTATGCAACTGAAAACAAAGATTTTAAAACTGAAGTTGCAAGACTCAAATATGAAAACCAAACTCTCAAAAGTAATATATGTTCCACTTCCAAAACTGTTTGTGAATCTGATATGCATGAACAATTTTTTCAAAACTTTATTTCTAATGGAATGGAAAGAAGTAAATATGCATCTATGATTTATGGAAACAGAAACATTGGAAAGAGAGGTCTTGGTTTTACATAAATGATTACTGAAAGTAAAACTGTTCATTCTGATGTTTTATGCATTGTTTGTGCTAAGAAAGGTCATTATGAACTATCTTGTCCAATGGTAAAATCTGAACAAGATCAGAGAGATGTTAAGACTAACAAACCTGGACCCAATGAGTTCTGGGTACCAAAATATCAAATTGTCTATGTTGCAGATATTCTGAGCAACCAAAAGGAGACACCAATAATGGTGCCTGGACAATGGATGTTGGCAATGCACAAGCATAAAAAGGTTTACGTTCCAACATCTACCAAACAGAATCCAAGTGACTCTGGTAGAAGAAGAACTGGTCAACACAATACCTATCAGAACCAGAACCAGAATCATAGGAGGAACAGGAAATATCAAAGATATCACACGAATCAGAACAGGAATTGGAACCAGTATCATAAGAACAGGAACTGGAACTAGTATCATAGGAACAAGAACTGGAACCAGTATCATAGGAACAGGAACTGGAACCAGAACCAGAACTGGAACCAGTATCAGAGGTACAGGAACTGGAACCAGAACCAGAACTGGAACCAGTATCAGAGGCACAGAAACTGGAACTAGAACCAACACTGGAACCAGAATCTGAATCAGTACCAGAACCCGAACCAAAACCATCATAATTACCACAATCAGTATAATCACCAGAATCACCATAAGTTCCAGAATCACCAGAGGAACATGGTGTATCAGCCAAAACAGAAAGAGAGGAATCAGGAGAGTGCTTCAAACACTCCAGCGAGATTCATCAAGACTACAAACCTGGAAGGGAATTCAAATCCCCTCATCCAAACCATGTAATCACAGAACATACATATTAGGAATCTGAAAATCAGAAGCAAGAGGATTTTCAGAGTAAAACTGAAACTGTTGACATAGAGGTTACATTTTGCTGTAAATACTATTATTATTTGATATTTATGTTTACTGTGATAACAAGAAGCTTGATCTTAACAAATCAAAGCTAGATAAATATTCTGCAGGTTTTCAAACTGTCAAAGGAACCAGATGATTCACACGAATTGAACACTTCAGCAGAAACACCATTCCAGTGGGTTAAAAAAAAAGCAGAAATCACCAGAAGCAGAATTAATGTTTTGGCTGTATTGAGTTCATTTTTAAATTGTTTGATTTGTATTATGTTATAAGACAAACTTCTTGATCTTGACAAATCAAAGCAAGATAAAGATAGCGCAGGTTCACCAAAACCAAAGGGAGCAGAAGCAGAAGCAGAAGAAACAGAAGTACTTGGAAAGGTAGAGGATACAAGCAAGTCAGCAACACATGACAAATCTTCAAAAGATAAATCTGAAGAGAAATCTGGATATTTACCAAAACCAGAAACTAATTTATTAGAATCAAAAGCTGTTACAGATTTACCAGAACCAGAAGCTGATTTATCTGAATCGGAAGCTGTTACAGATTTACCAGAACCAGAAGTTGATTTATCAGAATCAGAAGCTGTTACAGATCTTCCAGAAAAAGAAGTTGATGTAGACCAACCAATGTTGATGAAGATTTGGAAGAAGAAGGTTGGATACTTGCAATGTAAGAAGAGCTGAATGAATTCCAAAGGAATGATGTTTGGGATCTGGTATCCAGACCAAACAAAAACATTATTGGAACCAAGTAGGTGTTTAGAAACAAATTCAATGAAAAGGGTGAAGTTGTAGCTCAAGGATACAGTCAACAGGAAGGTATAGATTACACTGAGACTTTTGCTCCAGTGGCCAGGTTAGAAGCAATTAGAATTCTCTTATCATTTGCTGCTAATCGTGATGTAATGCTGTATCAAATGGATGTTAAAAGTGCCTTCTTAAATGGCTACATAAGTGAGGAAGTCTATGTCAAACAACCCCCTTGATTTGAAAACTCTGATTTTTTAGACCATGTTTTTAAACTTCAAAAATCTTTATATGGTTTAAAACAAGCACCAAGGGCATGGTATGACAGACTTAGTAACTTTCTGCTTTAGAATGAATTTAATTGAGGCCAGATTGATAATACTCTATTTAGGAAATCCATTAAAAATGATATTTTGATTATTCAAGTTTATGTTGATGATATCATATTTGGATCAACTAATGGCACTTTGTGCAAAGAGTTTTCTGACCTAATGTAGAAAGAGTTCCAAATGAGCATGATGGGAGAACTTAAGTTCTTCCTAGGAATTCAGATTCATCAAGGTAAATCAGGTATACTCATTCACCAATCTAAATACACTAAAGAACTTCTTAAAAAGTTCAAAATGAGTGAATTTAAGCCTATGGCCACCCCCATGCACCCAACCTGCTCACTTGAGAAAGATGAAACCAACCAAAAGGTATACCAGAAAACATACAGAGGTATGATAGGATCCTTTCTTTATTTAACTGCTTCTAGACCTGACATCTTGTTTAGTGTTTGTGTCTATGCCCGATTTCAAGCTGACCCTAGGGAATCCCATTTAACTGTTGTCAAACGAATTCTGAGATATCTTAAAGGAACCACCAACCTTACTTTGTTATACAAGAAAACCCCCACCTACAAACTTAGAGGTTTCTGTGATTCCGACTATGCTGGAGACAAGTTGGAAAGGAGATGTACAAGTGGCAACTGCACTTTCTTAGGTGATAACTTGATCTCTTGGTCAAGCAAAAGACAAAGCACCATTGCCATGTCAACAGTTGAAGCTGAGTATATATCAGCAGACGGATGCAGTTCACAGTTACTCTAGATGAAACATCAACTTGAAGATTACAACATTTTTGAAACCAATATCCCTTTGTTCTGTGATAACACTTCAGCCATAAACCTAACCAAGAACCCTATCTTACACTCTAGAGCCAAACACATTGAAATAAAACACCATTTCATTAGGGACCATGTTCAAAAAGGGAATTTAAGCATCCAGTTTGTGGACACTAATCATCAATGGGCTGACATCTTCACCAAAGCATTACCAGAAGATAGGTTCGAGTTCATCAAGAAGCATCTCAGCATTACCTCCATATTTGGCTAGCTCAAGTAGTCATCTTATGAGTTTTTAAACTTCTTGTAATTTTATTTTCTGTTTTACTTTCTGTAATTAGTAAAGAGACAAACAAAAAATACAAAAATAGTAGGACCTCTTTTTGGCTGATGACAAAAAGGGCGAGAGAGAGAGAGAGAGAGAGAGAGAGAGAGAGAGAAAGAAAGGAGAAATAAGTAGAAAAGGAGAGATAAAAAGATAGGAGGAGTGAAAAAGAAAGAGATGAAAAGATAAGGAGTTGAAAGGGAGAAGAATCAGGGAGAGAGAAAAAGAAAGAGATGAAAAGAAAAGGAGTTGAAAAGGATAGAAAACAAGGAGAGAGAAAAATAAAGAGAGAAAAAGAAAGAGTGAAAAGAGAAGGAGTTGAAAAGGAGAGGAAATGTGAAGAGAGAAAAAAAAACAGTGAAAAGAGAAGGAGTTGAAAAGGAGAAGAAAAAGTCAGTATCAAACTTAGGGGGAGAGATTGGTCTGAGGGGGAGTAATTCAAGTCTTCGAGTTATAAACTAGCAAAATAAGTTAAGGTTTTTTCATCATCAAAAAGGGGTAGATTGTTGGAACCAAGTTGGTTCTAAATACTTAGGATTTTGATGTTTACAAAAGCACTCCATGTAATCTTATTTTGTACCTTGAATTATTACATTAAATATCACTAGAAATTGTAGATTGCAGAGGCAGAAAATGCATCCAGAATGCATCCTGGAATTACCAGAGGATACACCAGGATGTCAAAACACTACTAGAGGATATCTTTGTTGGCCCAAATCAGAAGGAAGAAAAGTCAAAAGGAGACCTGGACCAGACCAGAAGGAAGCCTGCCATAGGGAGAGTTGTTCTAGACCAGAATATGTCAAATGTCAGATTTATTCAAGAAGTTATTCTGACCAGAAGATGGCCTTGCAGTGAAATGATAAACAGCCCAGACTTGATCCAGACTTAATCAGAGGGTAAATAAATGGGTCCAGAATAAAGGAATTAATCCAGATTTGACCCAGACCAGAAGATAGCATGGTTCAAGGTATAAAACTAAGTCCAGACCAGAAGAAATGATCTCTAGAATTGATCCAGAACTGATCCAAAACAGAAGGTAAAATGTCCAGACTGAAATATTATTTGTCCAGATTTAATTTTAGTTTTATCCAGACCAAGTCCAGAATTGGTCCAGATTAGATGGAAGATTTTCATATCAATGATTCAGATTTAAGTATTTAGCCCAGTGTTGGCCGAGATCAGAAGATCAGACCATGGCCCAGTGTTGGCCGAAATCATAAGGTCAGAATGTGTGGTCCATCAGTGGCCGAAATCAGAGGATCACAACAGATCAGTTTGCTGGACCAGGATGGCCGAGATCAGAAGATCAGAAGGTTAGGAAGTGTGGTCCAGGGATGGCCGAAATTAGAGGATCACATTATATCAATTAGTATGGTCCAGATGTGGACTAGCGCAGAAGATCAAATGGTCCAGATATAATCATGAGGATTAACGGTGGAGATTTTAATCTATTTTGATCAAAGTATTAAAAAGATTTGTTACAAAAATAAAGTGAAGTATTGTGGAACTCAAGAGCTGTTGGTGGGAAGAAACTAAAGACTTGATTGGCCAGTTATTTTGAAAGAAAATCTGAAGCTTAAAAAAGATATGTTTTTTATTTAAATAAAGCCCAATTGGTCAAGTTATTTTTGCAAGAGAATCCAGCAAGATTCAGCTCGAAATTAAGCTTGGAAGAGGCCCTAATCTGCATCTATAAAAGGAGGCTCAAGGCAGAATACTCAGTATCGAAAATCACAAAAGAGTCATACACTTCTAAAGCAAGCACTCAAGTTTTCAGTGAGGTTAATTGTGAGTTCCAGCTTTCAAGAAGCAAGCACTCGTGTTATTTTCTTTCCCTTGTGTTAGATCTAAGTTGTTGAAGTAGAGTCTACAATCTGAGGGAGTCATAAGGGGTAGCAGATTACTTGGCAATTAGATTCAAGGCGTTGTAATTCCTTCTACAATTTGGGGTTGTCAGATTGGCAGGAGAAGACTTGACTTAGGAAGTCAAGGTGCTGTATTCCTCAAGAGTCTAGGATTGTTAGACTGTTTGAGAAGACTGACTTGGAGGGTCAGTGGTATTGTTGTAATTCAAGGTTTGAATTAGTGAAATCCTTCAAGGTGAAGGGACTGGACGTAGCCTCGTTAACGGTGAACTAGTATAAAAATTCTGTGTTTTATTTTTATTTTATATCCGCTGCTAACTCTGTTTTGATTCATACATCATGTTTTGTTTTAAAAGTGTAAAAACAGGAAAAGTATTCAAGTTAGTCAAACACAATTCAACCCCCCTTCTCGTGGTTGCACCTTCAAATTATAATTTTTTTCCATTGAAATACTTTTATTCAAACTTTTATTTATTTGGTTTTTAGAGCGCTTTTAACATTGATGATGTGCGTAAAAATTAAGTACTTAGAGTTGCGGGTAAAATTCACAGAGGATTTAGATCCCATGTGTCGAATTGTTACCTGAGAGACATGCAAGGAAATTTGAATGTTGAAGCTCCAACATTTACAAACACTACATAACACATGAAGAGTGGACCTCTTTTGTTGCTAAACGCTCAGACCCCGCATTTGTGGTAATATTTATTTTATTAGTATGTGTGTTTTATTCATATTCATATCTTACATTTTTTAAACGATTGTTATTTTTTTTATTTATATATAGAATATAAGTATAGCAAATCGGGAGAGAGCAAAAAACCCAGTGCATCCATACAAAAGATCGCGTATGGGGTATGAGCGTTTAGAGCAAAAAATGTAAGTAAACATCACTTTTATACATTGTGTTAGCTAGATTATAAACTATAGTTTATAATTAATATTTTTTTATGTCTTAATGAAAAGCTTCAAGAGACGAAATCCGATCAACCATTGGGTCGTCATATCTTGTGGAAGGAGGCTCGCGTAAATAGGGATGGAATAGTTGACAACGAAAATGTTCAACAAGTTGTCCAACAATGTGTAAGTATATATCACTTTAATATATTTTAATATTGTCTTTTAAAAATGATATTGAACTTATCTTTTTAATACTACATGTATTTTAGGAAAACTTGGAACAAAGTCTTAAAAATCAAGATGAAAATAAAGAAGTTAGCTGTAGGGACATTCTCGGCAAGGTATTCATTGTTCCTGAATATTCTAGCCGTGTGAGGGGTAAGGGATTTGGCGTGACTCCCAAAAGTTATTTTTCACATGAGAAGCGCACAAGTCCCTCGAATGATCAAGTATTAGAAGCGCTGAAAACCCTTTCGAAGCAAGTTGCGTACTTGGTTAAAAAAGATAAGGAAAAGCAACTTCAACATGAAATGGAAATAAGTGAAGATGGAAGTTGCAACATTGGTCATAAAAGTCTACCAAAGGTAATTAATTACTTAACGAAATAAGAAATTCATTCAACCTAATTGTTTCACATACTTATGTATTAACTATTGATTTAATTTAAAGGGTTTCACGTTGCTGCCTATACTCGTCTTCCCCTACCCGCATGGTTGGGAAAGGAACATTGTACAATACTTTGGGAGAAGTATTGCACACAAAAGATGTCCTTGCCGGCCATGTTAAAGTTTGACTTGTGGTGGCTTTAGAACCACTTGCACCGTTGCCTATCCCCGACAACGACGGAGATATGAAACTTTTGGGAGACGCAATAGGTAGCTATGTGGCATGGCCAAAACATCTTGTTGGCACTGATCGGGAGGTATGTTTTAATTGCTATGTATGTTTAGTTGTATGATTATGATTGATTATATGTAATTGCTAATTTTTCCGCTTTTATATTTCACATTTATTTAGATTGTTGCTAAAGGGAATGATGATAAGATCCCTCGCAGCGAGTCTGTCACTTCGCCAGAAAAGGCACCAGAAAAGGTTTGACATATACATCAATTCATGTATACGAAATGATTAGCTTACTATAATAACTAAAAATAAACCTTCCAAAATCCAAAAACAAGATCGAGGAAAATCAGTTGCTCTTCCTAAAATAAGTCAACCATGCCTTGCTCAATTTGGTGAGTGTCTTGACAAAGCAACAAAGATGAATATGAAGAGCAACAATGATACACGTGTGCTAAACATGGAAAAAAGTATATTCGGAGAAGAGTATTTAGAACTACTTGGCAAAGAGCAAATATACGAACTTCTCGATCATAAAGAGCTGAGTGCTACTGTAATCAGCATATACATCAGGTAATATAAATACTTTATTTAAGATATAAAATATTACCTTTTAATTGCATCAGTGCCACATTAATTTATTGATATTATAATCTAATTTTATATTTGAAGGTTTTTGTACGAGAAGTTGGTATGCGAGCGGAAATTGTCAAGTAGATTTTCATTCTTATCTCCGCATAAACTATCAATGTTTAAACTCGATCTAGATAATGTAAATAAATATGTAGTTGATAGGCTTATAGAAAATAAAGAGAAGGACAAGATGTTGCTGGCACCATACAACTCAGGGTACGTAATTAGATACTTTATCTATATATTTTTTAATTTATGATATTATGAGTTGTGTAAACAAATTTGCCAACCAAATTTGTGTTGTTGTAGGCAACATTGGGTGTTGTTTTCCATAAATGCGACTTCTGAAATTGTATATTATTTACACCCATTGCACGGTCATTTCAACAATCACCCTGATATAAAGAACATCTTCGACACGTATGTAATATTCATTTATTTCTTACATATATAAATAATGTGTTTGGTCATTGAATAATAATCAAATTTATTTGATAGTGCTTTGCAAGTTTTCCGCGCTCAAATGGGTGCTTCAGTGTCGAAGAATAAGTCAAACAACATCACATGGCTTCCAGTAAAGGTTATAGAACTTAATTATATGCCTTTAAATTTTCATTTACAATATCAATGCATAATTATTTATTGGCGTACATGTTTTATTTTATAGTGTCCGCATCAAACTAACAACATAGACTGCGGATACTATATAATGAGGTTCATGAAGGAGATTGTTGATCTGAATCAACATATAATTCCAGAAACAGTACGTTATTTTTATTATATTTTGATTTTCATATATAAACTATATATATGTATATATATTTGATTCTAACTTATTTTGCTTCAGTATTTTGACAACTTCAACCCAACTTACTCTGAAAATGATCTCAAAGAACTGAAAGAAGAATGGTGCCAGTTTGTCCTCGAAATGAACATTATATAATTTGTAATTAATTTGTTGATATACTGTCATGATGTAATTTGTTCTGTGAATATGTAATTCATACTGTGAATATATCGCTACTGTCATGATGTAATTTGTTTTGTGAATATGTAATTCATACTATGAATATGTTGAATGTAATTTGTTCTGATAATATATGTAATTCATACTGTAATTTATTGTAATTTGTTGCTGTGAAACACTTGTAATTGATATTGTTGTATGTGAATATGAATTTGTTGCTGTGATGTGAATTTTAATGTTGAAAAGAAGAATCTGAATGTGATATTTGATGTTCATAATATATAATAAAAAAGACAGCGCTTCTTTAAAAAATGCCATAAAAAATTCATTTACACAGATTTTTAAAACGTTCTATAGCGCTTTTTTAAAGCCTTTCACATAGTTTTTTCTGAAAAAGCGTTGTAAATCCAATATAAGAAGCGTTTACATATGGACCTATTACAGCGCTTGTTTGAAAAAGCGTTGTAAATCAAATATAAGAAGCGTTTACATATGGACCTATTATAGCGCTTGTTTGAAAAAGCGTTGTAAATGCAATATAAGAAGCGCGCTTCTTATATGGACCTATTACAGCGCTTGTTTGAAAAAGCGTTGTAAAACCAATATAAACAGCGCACTTCTTATATTGACCTATTAAACGCTTTTTTTAAAAAGCGCTGTAAATCCAATATAAGAAGCGCGCTTCTTATATTGACCTATGACAACGCTTTTTTGTATTTTCAATACCGCTGTTGTATCCTTTTACAACACTAGATACTAGAGCGCTTAAAAGCACTGTAAAGGGCTTAAAAAAAGCGTTGTAAAAGGAAATTTTTGGCGTAATGGCATTATCATCATCTTGCTTTGACTTTTCAAGGTCAAGTTGTTTGTCATCAAATTTAACATGTATGGATTCTTCCACAATATTAGTTTTCGTATTAAACACTCTATAAGCCTTGGACCTTGTAGAGTAGCCAATGAAGGTATACTTTTGAGATTGAGAATCAAATTTTCCAAGGTTATCTTTGGATTTCAACATATAACAAGTATAACCAAATTGTTTAAAATAAGATATGTTAGGCTTTTTACCTTTCCATAATTCATATGGTGTTTTATTTAATATGGATCTGATATAGACTTTATTTTGAATGTAACATGCAGTATTAATTGCTTTAGCCGAAAAGTGTTTTGCAACATTCATATCATTTAACATGGTTCTGGCCATTTCTTGGAGTGATCTATTCTTTCTTTCTACAACTCCATTTTGTTGGTGTGTTCTAGGAGAGGAAAAGTTGTGAGAGATTCTATTCTCATCACAAAAACTTTCAAAGAATTTGTTCTCAAATTCTCCTCCATGATCACTTCTAATTGTTATACTCTTAAGACCTTTTTCATTCATGATTTGTTTGCAAAATGTGATAAACACTTTGTGGGATTCATCCTTACTTCTTAAGAATTTTACCCATGTCCACCTAGTGTAATCATCTACTATAACAAAATCGTATTTCTTTCCACTTAGAGAAGCTGTTTTCACTAGCCCAAATAGATCTATATGTAAGAGCTCAAGGGGCTTTGAGGTATAGACTGAGTTTTTAGGGTTGAAAGAGTTTTTTGTTTGTTTTCCCTTTTGACAAGCTTCACAAATAATTTTAATTTTGTAACTAAGCTTAGGTAGACCTCTCACCAATTGAAGTTTATTTAGTTTTGAAACTAATCTAAGGTTTGCATGACCTAATATTTTGTGCCAAATTAGTTTATCTTCGTTTACTGACATAAGACACTTAACCATTTGTTTCTCTAGACTAAACAGATTTATCTTATAAATGTTGTTTTGTCTCTAACCCGTAAAGAGTACAGGTCCATCCTTCTGACTGATTGCCTTACATGTTTTTTGATTGAATATAATATCATAATTATTATCACTTAACTAACTAATACTTAATAAGTTATGCTTAATACCTTTCACTAACAAGACATCTTTAATAGAAGGGGAAATACCATTACCAACTCTGCCATGACCAATGATTTTTCCTTTTTGCTTTCCTCCAAAAGTCATTGTGCCTCCTTTGCCTAAGTTTAGTTCTTGGAACGTAGACTTTTCTCCTGTCATTTTTCGCGAGCATCCACTGTCCAGGTACCATGATTGGTGTTGTCACTTGATTGTTGAGGACATCTGCAACAAAGATAATTTTGTTTTTAGGTACCCAAATCTGGTTTGGTCCTAGTTTATTAGTCTTGAAAGGTTTCTTATCTTTCCTTGAATTTATCATGGGACAAAACAATTTGGAGTGACCTTTCTAAGTACAAATAGTACACTAAACATCAGAGGAAATAGGTTTAGTTTCAGTTATAGATTCTTCAAATCCTATATCTCTTTTACCATTGTTACTAACTCCATAAATCATAGAAGCATATTTGCTTCTTTCCATACCATTAGCAATAAAGTCTAGAAATACTTGTTCATGCATATCAGAATTACATGTAGTATTTTCACTTGATGTTGAACAATGATTACTTTTTAGAGTTAGGTTTTTAAGAGATACATTTTCTATTTTACATTCTGCACTTTGATTCTTTAAAACTTTAACTTCTTTGGTTAGAATTTTATTTTCTTTCCTAAGTGTTTTCAGTTTTAAAGACAATTTGTTATTAACATTTAAAATATCATTCATTGCAGTAACTAAATCAGATCGGGTGAATTCAAAAAATACCTCTTTTTCTTCATCTTTTAATTCACTTCTAGAGTCATAATCTGTGTTAGATCCAAAGGCAAAGTTGGTGTGAGCCATAATAGCCAATTCTGCTTCTTCATCATAAGAAGATTCATTAGAATCATATCATGTAGCCATCATATTCTTCTTCTTGGGTCTGGAATCTTTCTTCTTGTGTTTCCCTTTCTCCATGTTTGTACATTCTGACTTGATATGTCCAAGTTCGTTGCATCCATAGCAGATGATACTTTTCTTGTCATATTCATCCTTTCCTCTGTTGGACTGCTTGGAATATCTTTGGGGAAATTTCTTCTTTCTGTTGTGCCACATCTTTAGAACCTTTCTAGTTATGAAGGCAATCTCCTCTTCCTCTGGTTTCAGATTCTGATCATCTGAATCGCTATCTTCTAATTTTGTTGTTGCTTTTAAAACCTTTTTCTGCTTGGATTTCAAGGCTATGGTTTTTTTCTTCTTCTTGGGCTCATCTTCTTCAAGCTCAATTTATGTGATTTGAGGGAGCTGATTAATTCTTCCAGCTTTAGAGTATTCAGATCTTTTGCTTCCTGAATGGCAGTGATCTTTGGTCCACTTGGTTGGTAGGCTCCTAAGATTTTTCTTCACGTGATCAGCAGTAGTATAGCTCTTCTTAAGTACCTATAATCCTGAGACCAGAGTCTAGAATCTGGAAAACATGGTTTCAATGTCTTCATCTTTTTCCATCTTGAATAGCTCATACTTTTTTACTAGGATTTTGGCCATTGCTTCTTAATCTTGCTTGCTTCCTTGATAGGTCAGAGTCAAACTATCATAGATACTCTTTGTTGTCTATTTGTTGGTGCACTTGTCAAATTCCTTGAAGGTCATTGCATTTATCATGAACGTTTTGGATTTATGATGCATCTTGTACATCTTTTTCTGATCAGCATTCATGTCCTTTCTTGGAATTTCAACACCATTAGTATCGTCTGGAGCAGTATAACCATCTTCCACAAAGTCCCAAAGTTCAGGATCTTGTGAAATAAAAAAACTTCTCAACCTGTCTTTCCAATACTCGAAACGTTCTCCATCAAACAGAGGTGGTGTTGATGTTTCCTCCGGCAGCTTCTTCACTGAATCCAGACATGTTGAACCCTTCGATCTTTTCTCAAACACTGTAAAGTGCTCAGCCTTGAGACCGAGCTTTGATACCAATTGAAGGAGCAAATACGAGAAGGGGGGTTGAATTGTGTTTGCCAAAGTTGAATTCTTTTTGCTGATTTGTTGAAAGTTGATATAAATTATCCGGGGAAGAAACAATCAGACTCAGTAGCAGCGGATAATAACAGCATAAGTATTTGAACACAAATATTTATCTTGGTTCACCATTATGTTGGCTACATCCAGTCCCTTCATTCATAAGGCTTTAATCCACTAATTCAAATACTTTGAATTACACAGCACCTGACCCTCCAAGCCATTTTTCTCAAACAGCCTGACAGTCCCAGACTTTTGAGGAACAACAACACCTTGACCCTACAAGCCAAGTCTTATCCTACCAATCTGACAACCCCAGATTGAAGAAGGAACTTACACCACCTTGACCCTACAAGCCAAGTATGCTCCTAACAATCTGACAAACCCCAGATTGAAGAAGGAACTTACACCACTATCGGGTTTAATACAAGGGTTTGGAGGTTTGAGTAGTTGCTTCTGGAAAGCTGATTATTACAATGACTCTCTTGAGTAGTTGCTTCTGGAAAGATTATTATAACAATGACTCTCACACTCAAAAAAACACTTAGACAATATTTCTCTTTCACACAAGTGTTTCTCTCTTTTGAACTCTCGGATGACTTTGAACTTTAAGCTTGAGTTCTTGTGTTTTTTGATGATTTCTTCTACTACCTGAAGCCTATATTTATAGTTGAGATATGGACTTCTACTTGATCCAAGCTTAATTTCGAATTGTATCTTGCTTAGATTCCTTTTGAAAAATTTTCAACTCGGTTCTGTTTCTTTTTCATTTTGAACCAAATCTTCTTCAAATTAAAATTAAATCTTCTTCACACTTTGATCAGATCCCCTTAAAATTTCCATCAAGTCTTCTATGAATCTGAATCAAGTCTTCTATGAATCTGGACCAATGTATTCTTCAAATTGGACCGTGTTTTCTTCTGATCTAGACTATGTCTTCTTCTGGACCATGTCTTCTTTTGATCTGGACCATGTTTCCTTCTGATCTGGACCATGTCTTCTTCTGATCTGGACCACGTTTCCTTCTGATCTGGACCATGTTTCCTTCTGATATGGACCATGTTTTCTTCTGATGTTTGCCTTGGATGGTATCCTCTGATAATGTCATATGATTCTTGCCTCTGATGATATCCTTTGATTTTTGCTTCTAATGATATCCTTTGATTTTTGCTTCTGATGATATCCTTTGATTTTTGCTTCTGATGATATCCTCTGATTTTTGCTTATGATGATATCCTTTGGTGACATCTTCTAAAAGTATCTATTGGAACCAAGTTGATTCTAAGTACTTAGGATTTTGATGTTTACAAAAGCACTCCATGTAATCTTATTTTGTACTTAGAACTATTATATAAAATGTCATCAGAAGATGACGTCACCGGAGGCAGAAGATGACACCACCAGAAGGTACCAGAGGATGCATCCTGAAGGCACCAGAGGATACACCTCCAGAGGATATCATCAAAGAAGAATAGATCAGAGAATGACGATACCAGAAGCAAAAATCAGATAATGACGTCACCAGAGGATGTCACCAGAAGATGACGTCACCAGAAGCATAAATCAAAGGATGATGTCACCAGAAGATTGTTGGAACCAAGTTGGTTCTAAGCACTTAGGATTTTGATGTTTACAAAAGCACTCCATGTAATCTTATTTTGTACCTTGAATTACTATATTAAAATGCCACCAGAAGATGACGTTATCAGAGGCAGAAGCTGAAGTCACCAGAGGTAGGGGATGAGTAATCATAAGGTAAAATCAAAACCAGAGGTTACACCTCCAGAAGTCACCAGATAATGCATCTAGAAGGTACCAGAGGATGCTTCTTGAAAGCACTAGAGGATACTCCAGGATGTCAAAATACCATCAAAGGATATCTTTCCTAGCCCAGATCAGAAGGAAGTAAAGTCCAGAAAGAGACCTGGACCAGACCAGAAGGAAGCCTGCCAGATGGAGACTTGTTCCTGACCAGAAGATATCATAAGCCAGACTTAGTCCAGAAGTTATTCTGACCAGAAGATAGTCTGGCAGTGAAATGATAAACAGTCCAGACTTGATCTAGACGTAATCAGAGGATAAATTAATGGGTCCAGAACAAGAGAATTAATCCATATTTGACACAGATCAAAAGATAGCATGGTTTAGAGTATGAAACTCGGTCAAGATCAGAAGAAATGATGTCTAGATTTAATCCAGACCTGATCCAGATCAAGAGGTAAATGTCTAGAATTAAATATCCTTTGTCTAGATTTAATTTCAGTTCAATCCAGGCCCAGTTCAGAATTGGTCCATATCAGAGGGAAAAAGTTCAGATCAATGGTCAAGATTTAAGTATATGGCCTAGTGTTGGCCGAAATCAGAAGGTCAGAACGTGTGGTCCAGCATTGGCCGAGATTAGAGGATCACAACAAATCAGTTTGCAAGTCCAGGTTGGCTGAGATCAGAAAGTGTGGTCCAGGGTTGGCCGAAATCAAAGGATCACAGCAGATCACATAGTATGGTCCAGATGTGGACGAGAGCAGAAGATCAAAGGGTTCAGATTTAATCATGATGATAATCGGTGGAGATTTGATTTCATCAAAGTATTAAAAAGGATTTGATACAAAAATAAATTGAAGTCTTGTGGAATTCAGAAGCTATTGGCGGGAAGAAAGATTTGTTCCAGAATTGGTCAAAGTTATTTTTGAAAGGCAATCTGGAGCAGAAAAAGATATGTTTTTTTATTTAAAGTGAAACACGATTGGACAAGTTATTTTTGCAAGAGAATCTAGCAAGATACAGCTCGAATTTAAGCTTGGAACAGGCCCTAATCTACATCTATAAAAGGAGGCTCAAGGCAGAATACTTAGCATCGAAAAATCACAGATGAGTCATACACTTCCAAAAGCAAACACTCAAGTTTTCAGTGAGTTTAATTGTGAGTTCAAGCTTTCCAGAAGCAAGCACTCTTGCTTTTCTTTCCCTTGTGTTAAATCTAAGTTGTTGAAGTAGAGTCTACAATCTGAGGGAGTCAGAAGGGGTAGCACATTGCTTAGCAATTAGATTCAAGGCGTTGTAATTCCTTCTACAATCTGGGGTTGTTAGATTTGTAGGAGAAGACTTGACTTGAGAAGTCAAGGTAATGTATTCCTCAAAAGTCTAGGATTGTTAGACTGTTTGAGAAGACTGACTTGGAGGGTCAGTGGTATTGTTGTAATTCAAGATTGTTGAATTAGTGAAATCCTTCAAAATGAAGGGACTGGACGTAGCCTCGTTAACGATGAACGAGTATAAAATTCTGTGTTTTATTTTTTACTTTATATCTGCTGCTAACTCTGTTTGATTCATACATCAAGTTTTGTTATAAAACTGCAAAAACAGAAAAAGTATTCAAGTTTGTCAAACACAATTCAACCCCCCCTTCTCATGTTTGCACCTTCAATTGGCATCAGAGCTCGGTCTCAAGGCTGAGCACTTAACAGTTTTTGAGGAAAGGTCCAAGGGGTTCAACATGGCAGAATCCAAAGATGATTTGGGAGGCAACATCAATAGACCACCACTGTTTGATGGAGAAAGTTTTAAGTATTGGAAGGACAGAATGAGAAGTTTCTTCATATCTCATGATCCTGAATTATGGAAGCTGGTACTCAAAGGATACACTGCACCTACTGTTCCAGGAGATCCAACTAACGAACTGGACATGGAAGATATGAAACCAGATCAGAGCAAAGCATACAAACTGCATCACAAAGCCAGAACCATCATGATCAGTGCCATCACATTCAAGGAATTTGACAGATGCACATATAAAGAAACAGCAAAGAGCATATTCGACAGTCTGGTTCTGACCTATGAAGGAAGCCAGCTGGTTCAAGAAGCAAGGGCTAACATACTGGTCAAATAGTATGAGATGTTCAAGATGGAAGATGATGAAGACATTGATGGAATGTTTGGTAGATTCCAGACTTTGATATCTGGACTGAAGGTCTTGAAGAAAAGCTACACAACAGCAGATCATGTCAAGAAGATTCTAAGAAGCTTACCAACCAAGTGGAGACCAATGGTTACTAAAGTTCAGCAAGCCAAAGATCTGAACAACTTAAAACTTGAAGATCTGATCAGCTCACTCAGGTCTCATGAAATAGAACTAGAAGTAGATGAACCAAAGAAGAAAAAGAGTATGGCCCTGAAATCGAAACAGAAGAAAGCTGCAAGGGTAACATCAAAATCAGAGGATAGCGACAGTGACGGTGATGATATGGCTTACTTAACCAAACAGATGGTTGAGATTTGGGAAAATAGAAAGAGAAGAGGTTCCAAGAAGAAACATAACAGCAAAGGAAATGAAGAATCTGACAAGAAGAGCATCATCTGTTATGGATGCAATCAACCTGGACATATCAAGTCAGAATGTCCAAATCTGGAAAAAGACAAAAAGCACAAGAAGAGTTCCATATTCAGAAAGAAGGGTCTGATGGCAGCCTGGGATGTATCAGAAGAAGAATTGTCTGATGAAGAAGAGGCAGAAACAACAATGATGGCACACATCAGGTCAGCCTCTGGACCTCATAAAGGCACAGTTTCAGGAAGGAAAGCAGGCAGAAGGAAGAATGATCGAAGCAGTCATTCAGGCAAGTCTCGTAGCACATCAGAGGAAGCTATTCTGGCTCTGATGGCTCATACCAACTCAAGTTCTGGATACAGCTCAGGCTCTGGAACATATTCAGAAGATGAAGACAATGAGGTATTTTCTGATCTCACTAAATCTGAATTAATTGATGTTGTTCAAGACTTTTTAAATGCAAACAATAAGATGTCCTTAAAACTGAAAACTCTTAGGGAAGATAAGAAAAATTTGACCAAAGAAGTCCAAGTTTTAAAGAATCAAAATTCTGAGTATGCAACTGAAAACAAGGATTTTAAAACTGAAGTTGCAAGACTCAAATCTGAAAACCAAACTCTCAAAAGTGATATTTGTTCCACTTCCAAAACTGTTTGTGAATCTGATATGAATGAGCAATTTTTTCAAAACATTATTTCTAATGGAATGGAAAGAAGTAAATATGCATCTATGATTTATGGAAACAGTAACATTGGAAAGAGAGGTCTTGGTTCTACAGAAACTATTGTTGAAACTAAAACTGTTCATTCTGATGTTTTATGTATTGTGTGTGCTAAGAAAGGTCACTCTGAATTATCTTATCCAATGGTAAAATATGAACAAGATCAGAGAGCTGTTAAAACTAACAAACCTGGACCCAATCAGTTCTGAGTACCAAAAGATCAAATTGTCTATGTTGCAGATATTGTGAGCACCCAGAAGGAAACACCAACAATGGTGCCTGAACAATGGATGTTGGCACATCTACCAAACAGAAGCAAATCTACTCTGGTAGAAGAAGAACTGGTCAACACAATACCTATCAGAACCAGAACGAGAATCATAGGAGGAACAGGAAATATCAAAGAAATCACACATATCACACGAATCAGAACAGGAACTGGAACCAGAATTAGAACTTGAACCAGTATCAGAGGTACAGGAACTAGAACCAGAACCAACGCTGGAACCAAAATCAGAAAAGGAACTGGAACCAGAATCAGTACCAGAACCCGAACCAGAACCAAAACAACAACCAGTATAAGTATCAGAATCAGAGGTTCAGCCACAAACAGCAGAATCACACACATCAGCTTCAGTATTACCAGAAGAAGCCGAATTACCAGAATCACCATAAGTTCCAGAATCACCAGAGGAACATGGTGTATCAGCCAAAGCAGAAAGAGAAGAATCAGAATCAGGAGAGTTCTTCAAACACTCTAGTGAAATTCATCAAGACTAAAACCTGGAAGGGAATTCAAATCCCTTAATCCAAACCATGTAATCACAGAACATACAGATTCTGAATCTGAAAATCTGAAACAGAAGGATTTTAAGAGTAAAACCGAAACTGTTGACATAGAGGTTACATCTTGCTGTAAATACTATTATTGTTTGATATTTATATTGTGGTAACAAGAAGCTTGATCTTAAAAAATCAAAGCTAGATAAGTATTCTGCAGGTTTTCAAATTGTCAGAGGAACCAGGTGATTCACACGAATTGAAAACTTCAGTAGAAATAGCATGCCAGTGGTTTCAAAAACAAGCAGAAACCACCAGAAGCAGAATTAATGGTTTGGCTGTATTGAGTTCATTTTTAAATTATTTGATGACAAACTGCTTTATCTTGACAAATCAAAGCAAGATAAAGATAGTGCAGGTTCACCAGAACCAAAGGGAGTAGAAGCAGACGAAACAGAAGTACCTGGAAAGGTAGAGGATACAAGCAAGTCAGCAACACATGACAAATCTTCAAAAGATAAATTTGATCAAGTCATAAACAACCAAGATATGTTAGAAGAGAAATCTAGATATTTACCAGAATCAAAAGCTGTTACAAGTTTACCGGAACCAGAAGTTGATTTATCAGAATCAGATGCTGTTATAGATCTTCCAGAAACAGAAGTTGATGCAGACCAACCAATGTTGATGAAGCTTTGGCAGAGGAAGGTTGAATACTTGCAATGCAAGAAGAGCTGAATGAATTTCAAAGGAATGATGTTTGGGATCTGGTATCCAAACCAAAAAATAACATTATTGGAACCAAGTGTGTGTTCAGGAATAAACTCAATGAAAAAGGTGAAGTGGTAAGGAACAAAGCCAAACTTGTAGCTCAAGGATACAGTCAACATGAAGGTATTGATTACACTGAGACTTTTTCTCCAGTGGCTAGGTTAGAAGCAATTAGAATCCTTTTATCATTTGCTGTAAATCATGATATAATGTTGTATCAAATGGATGTTAAAAGTGCATTCTTAAATGGCTATATAAGTGAGGAAGTCTATGTCAAACAGCCCCCTGGATTTGAAAATTCTGATTTTCCAAACCATGTTTTTAAACATAAAAAATCTTTTTATGGTTTAAAACAAGCACCACGGGCATGGTATGACAGACTTAGTAACTTTCTACTTAAGAATGAATTTGATAGAGGCCAGATTGATAATACTCTATTTAGGAAATCCATTAAAAATGATATTTTAATTATTCAAGTTTATGTTGATGATATCATCTTTGGATCGACTAATGGCACTTTGTGTGAGGAGTTTTCTTACCTAATGCAGAAAGAGTTCCAAATGAGCATGATGGGAGAACTTAAGTTCTTCCTGGGAATTCAGATTCACCAAGATAAATCAAGTATACTCATTCACCAATCTAAATACACTAAAGAACTTCTTAAAAAGTTCAAGATGAATGAGTGTAAGCCTATGGCCACCCCCATGTACCCAACCTGCTCACTTGAGAAAGATGAAACCAGCCAAAAGGTAGACCAGAAAACATATAGAGGTATGATTGGATCCCTTCTTTATTTAACTGCTTTTAGACTTGACATTTTATTTAGTGTTTTTGTTTGTGCCCATTTTCAAGCTGACCCTAGGGAATCCCATTTAACTGCTATCAAACGAATTTTAAGATACCTTAAAGGAACCACCAACCTTACCTTGTTATACAAGAAAACCCCCACCTACAAACTAAGAGGTTTTTGTGATTCCGACTATGCGGAAGACAAGCTGGAAAGGAAAAGTACAAGTGGCAACTTCACTTTCTTAGGTGATAATTTGATCTCTTGATCAAGCAAAAGACAAAGCACCATTGTCATGTCAACAGCTGAAGATGAGTATATATCAGCAGTAGGATGCAGCTCACAGTTAATCTGGTTGAAACATCAACTTGAAAATTACAACATCTTTGAAACCAATATCCCTTTATTCTGTGATAACACTTCAGCCATAAACCTAACCAAGAACCCAATCTTACATTCTAGAGCCAAACACATTGAAATAAAACACCATTTCATTAAGGACCATGTTCAAAAAGGGACTTTAAGCATCCAGTTTGTGGACACTAATCATCAATGGGCTGATATCTTCACCAAAGCATTACCAGAAGACAGGTTCGAGTTCATCAAGAAGCATCTCAACAATATCTCCATATCTGACTAGCTCAAGTAGTCTTCTTAGGAGTTTTTAATTTTCTTGTAATTTTAATTTTATGTCTTTTATTTTTTGTTTTTAATTTATGTACTTTGTAAAGAAAAAAAACAAAAATACAAAAATAGTAGGACCTCTTTTTGGCTGATGACAAAAAGGGGGAGAGAGAGAAAAAGGAGAAATAAGTAGAAAAGGAGAGATAAAAAGAAAGGACGAGTGAAAAAGAAAGAGATGAAAAGAGAAGGAGTTGAAAAGGAGAAAAATCAGGGAGAGAGAAAAATAGAGAGAAAAAGAAAGAGTGAAAAGAGAATGAGTTGAAAAGGGAAGAAACAGGGAGAGAGAAAAATAAATCAGAAAGAGATGAAAAGAGAAGGAGTTGAAAAAGAGAAGAGAAAAAAAGAAAGAGTGATTCAAGAACGAGTTGAATAGGAGAAGAAAAAGTCAGTATTAGACTTAGGGGGAGAGATTGGTTTCAGGGGGAGTATTTCAAGTACTTCGAGTTACAAGCTACCAAAATAAGTTAAGGTTTTGTCATCATCAAAAAGGGGGAGATTGATGGAGCCAAGTTGGTTCTAAGCACATAGGATTTTTGATGTTTACAAAAGCACTCCATGTAATCTTATTTTGTACCTTGAATTACTATATTAAAATGCCACCAGAAGATGAAGTTATCAGAGGCAGAAGCTGAAGTCACCAGAGGCAGGGGATGAGTAATCAGAAGGTAAAATCAAACCAGAGGATACACCTCCAGAAGTCACCAGATAATAAATCCAGAAGGTGCCAGAGGATGCATCCTGAAAGCACAAGAGGATACTCCGGGATGTCAAAATACCATCAGAGGATATCTTTCCTGGCCCAGATCAAAAGGAAGTAGACTCCAGAAGAAGACCTGGACCAGACCAGAAGGAAGCTTGCCAGAGGGAAACTTGTTCCAGACCAGAAGATATCATAAGTCAGACTTAGTCCAGAAGTTATTCTGACCAGAAGATTGCCTGGCAGTGAAATGATAAACAGTCCAGACTTGATCCAGACTTAATCAGAGGATAAATTAATGGGTCCATTACATGAGATTTAATCCAGATTTGACCAAGACTAGAAGATAGCATGGTTTAGAGTATGAAACTTAGTCAAGATTAGAAGAAATGATGTCCAGATTTAATCCAGACCTGATCCAAATCATGAGGTAAATGTCCAGAATTAAATATCCTTTGTCCAGATTTAATTTCAGTTAAATCTAGACCCAGTTCAGAATTGGTCCATATCAGAGGGAAAAAGTTCAGATCAATGGTCAAGATTTAAGTATGTGGCCCAGTTTTGGCCAAGATCAGAAGATCAGACCATGGCCCAGTGTTGGCCGAAATGAGAAGGTCAGAACGTATGGTCCAGCATTGGCCGCGATAAGAGGATCACATCAGATCAATTTGCAAGTCCAGGTTGCCCGAGATCAGAAGATCAGAAAGTGTGGTCCAGGGTTGGCCGAAATCAGAGGATCACAACAGATCACTTAGTATGGTCCAGATGTGGACGAGAGCAGAAGATCAAAGGGTTCAGATTTAATCATAATGATAATTGGTGGAGATTTGATTAAATTTGATCAAAGAATTAAAAAGGATTTGATACAAAAATAAATTGAAGTCTTGTGGAATTCATAAGCTATTTGCGGGAAGAAAGATTTGTTCTAGAATTAATTACAGTTAGAATTGATCAAAGTTATTTTTGAAAGGCAATCTGGAGTAGAAAAAGATATGTTTTTTTATTTAAAGTGAAACCCGATTGGACAAGTTATTTTTGCAAGAGAATCCAGCAAGACACAACTCGAATTTAAGCTTGGAAGAGGCCATAATCTGCATCTATAAAAGGAGGCTCAAGGCAGAATACTTAGCATCGAAAAATCACAGAAGAGTCATACACTTCCAAAAGCAAACACTCAAATTTTATGTGAGGTTAATTGTGAGTTCCAACTTTCCAGAAGCAAGCACTCATGTTTTTCTTTCCCTTGTGTTAAATCTAAGTTGTTGAAGTAGAGTCTACAATCTGAGGGAGTCAAAAGGGGTAGCAGATTACTTAGCAATTAGATTCAAGGCGTTGTAATTCCTTCTACAATCTGGGGTTGTCAGATTTGTAGGAGAAGACTTGACTTGACTAGTCAAGGTGCTGTATTCCTCAAAAGTCTAGGATTGTTAGACTGTTTGAGAAGACTGACTTGGAGGGTCAGTGGTATTGTTGTAATTCAAGATTGTTGAATTAGTGAAATCCTTCTAAGTGAAGGGACTGGACGTAGCCTTGTTATTGGTGAACCAGTATAAAATTCTGTGTTATATTTTTTACTTTATAACCGCTGCTAACTTTGTTTGATTCATACATCAGGTTTTGTAATAAAACTACAAAAACAGAAGAAGTATCCAAGTTAGTTAAACACAATTCAACCCTCTTTCTCGTGTTTGCACCTTCAAAGATGACGTCACCCGAGGATGTCACCAGAAGATGATGTCACCAGTAGCATAAATCAGAGGACGATGTCACCAGAAGATGACGTCACCAGAAGCATAAAATAGAGGATGATGTCACCAGAAGATGACGTCACCAGAAGCATAAATCAGAGAATGACGTCATCAGATGATGATCATCAGAGGAATCTGTCAGAGGAATATGTTAGAGAAAAATGCTCAAAACAGAATTTGAGCAAAAGACTCGAGAAACGTAATCTAGCTAAAAATATGCTTAAAACAGAATTTGAGAAAAATGCTCAAAACAAAATTTGAGCAAAAGACTCGAGAAATAGAATCTAGCTAAAAGCATGCTCAAAATAGAAGCGGAGCAAAATGCTCAAAACAGATTAATCTAAATACACTCAAGAAGTAAAGCATCAGTGAGCAAAAGACTCAAAACAGAATCTGAGCAAACTACTCGAGAATATTCTCAAAACAGATTAATCGAAATACACTCTAGAAGGAAAGCATCAGTGAAGTCCTAAAGTTCAACTATAAATAGAGACTTAATGCTGAAGATTACTGTATCGAAAAAACTTGACAGTCATACACTTCCAAAAGTAAAGTACTTGAGTTTTCAGTGAGGTCAATTGTGAGTATCCGCTTTCCATAAGCAAGTACTCTAAGTTTTTCTTTCCCTTGTGTTAGATCTAAGTTGTTGAAGTAGAGTCTACAATCTAAGGGAGTCATAAGGAGTAGCAGATTACTTAGCAATTAGATTCAAGGTTCTTTTCCTCAAAAGTCTAGGGTTGTTAGACTTTTTGAGAAGACTGATTTGGAGGGTCAGTGGTACTTTGTAATTCAAGGTTTTTGAATTAGTGAAATCCTTCAAAGTGAAGGGACTGGACGTAGCCTAGTTAACGGTGAACCAGTATAAAAGCATGAGTTTTTATTTACTTTATATCCGCTGCTAACTCTGTTTTACTTCATACATAACAATTTTGTTTTAAAAACTAAAAAGTATTCAAGTTAGTCAAACACAATTCAACCCCCCTTCTCGTGTTTGCACCTTCAGTATCCTCTAGTGATATCTTCTGATGACTTCATCCTCTGGTGACGTCATCCTCTGGTGACGTCATCCTCTGATTTTTGCATTCTTCCTCGAAGTCAAATATATTATTCTCATAAAATACTTTTGTTAACATCAAAACTTTGAGTGTAAGAACCAATTTGGTTCCAACAGGCCTTGTCTGGGTGGTATTTCTGTTTAAATTCATAATCTTTCAAGAACTCTACCCACCTTCTTGGCCTCATGTTAAGTTCCATCTGGTCAAAGAGATACTTTAGACTCTTGTGATAGATGAAAACATAAAACTATGCTCCATACAGATGATGCCTCCAGATCTTCAAGGCAAACACTATGGCAGCCAATTCTAGGTCATGAGTGGGATAATTCCCCTCATGAGGCTTTAGTTGCCTTGAAGCATAAGCCACTACTTGGTTGTTTGGCATCAATACACAACCTAAACCTTTCAGGGATGCATCACAATACACTTCAAAACTTAAGGCTAGATCTGGTATGACCAACATAGCGATAGTGGTTAACTTGGTCTTAAGAGTTAGACAACTATTTTCACATTTTTGATCCCACACAAAGGGATGGTCCTTCCTAGTCAGTCTGGTCAGAGGCAAGGTAATTTGGGAGAATTTCCCAATGAATCTCCTATGATACCCTGCCAGCCCTAATAAACTCCTAACCTCTATCACATTCCTAGGATGTTCCCATTTCATAAGTGCCTCTACATTGGAGGGATCCACATCCACTCCTTCCTTACTGATCACATGGTCTATAAACTTTACTTCTGACATCCAAAACTCACATTTGTTTGGTTTGGCATAAATTTTTCTATCCCTAAGTATTTGCAACACTATTGGAAAATGACTTGCATTTCTTGTAGGGTCTTAGTGTATATTAGTGTGTCATCTATAAATACTACCACAAACTTATCTAAGTATGACCTAAAAATCCTATTCATGTAATCTATGAACACAACTGGGGCATTGGTTATACCAAAAGACATAACCAAAAATTCATAGTGCTCATACCTAGTTCTAAAGGTTGTTTTGGGTACATCCTCTGATTTTATTCTAATTTGGTGGTACCCCGATCTCAAGTCATTTTTGGAGAACACAGTGACTCCTTCTAATTGGTCTAAAAGGTCATGGTCACTTTATTCAATTTTTTATAATTTATGCATAACCTCATATTGCCATCCTTCTTCTTTACTAAGAGCACAGGGGATCTCCAAGGGAAAACACTTGGTCTGATAAACTTCTTGGTTATCAAGTCCTCTAATTGGTTTTTCAACTCAATTAATTCTAATGGGGACATACTGTAAAGGGCAATGGAGATTGGACCTTTTCCAGGGACCAAGTCTATCGAGAACTCTATTTCTAATTCAAGGGTAATGATGTCACATCTTCTAGAAAGACATCCTCAAACTTATTGAGTTAGAGGATAGTAATAATAGTATGCCTTGAACCCCATTGGTCAGACATTGGAAGCGTAGAAAACTAATGGTCAAGGAGGGGAATTTGGTTTCCTCTGGTTGGGGAATTCCTGGAGAAATTATGACTTTCCTTCCATGCAAATCAGAGTTACTAAATGGTATGACATCCAGTACATTCCTAATATGATGTCTAAGCCCTTAAGGGGTAAACATACCAGGTTTATTACAAAAACTCTATCATACAGGGTGATTGGACACTGGTGGCATACTAAGGAGGTCTCTATTGAATTCTTAGCTGCAGTGCTTACAACTAAGGGAAAAGGCAATTCAAGTACAGGGAGATTATGTTGCAAAACAAAATTAGAAGAGATGAAAGAATGAGATGCACCAGTGTTAAACATGACAATTAAAGGGATTTCATTTATGAATCCAGTGCTAGTTATTAGATTATGACTCATACCTTTGTTTGCACTGAGAGCAAAAACCCTCCCAGTGTTAGGCTTGTTTAGATTGGACTTTGCTTGTTTTTGGTGCACTGGACAAGAAAGAGCCATATGACCAGGTTGTTTGTAGTAGCAGACTTCCTTTCCAACCAAACACTCTCCCTGGAGGTATGTACTTGTTTTCCCTTTCCTTGGGGAGTTTTTACCTTCAACTACTGGCCAAATTTTCCAGACTCTCTCTTTTGTTGCCAGTTAGTCTGCCTTTCCTTTTGTACCTTCTTTAAATTGTCTTCAATAATGTAGCTCTTATGTACAAGAGTAAATAGTTAGTAAGCTCCATATGGCCTATGTTCCCTTCTAATTTTAGGCCTCAGTCCCCACTCAAACTGGTTTATTTTCCATTCTTCAGTGGGTGCATATTGGGCATGTGGGGAAAATCTGGCTAGTTCTTCAAACTTAGCAACATACTCTGCAACAGACATGTCTCCTTGTTGTAGGTGCACAAACTCCAACTCCTTTCCAATGGTTTAGCAGTGGGTGGTGAATTCGTAATGTCTTCAGGGGCAAGATTCCTTCAAGATCCTTCAGCCATAATTATGCATACCATACACAAAATACTAAGTTGATCAGACTTAATATTAGGTGAAATAATGATTAGAATGTATAGTAAAAGAAAGCTATTCTAATTCCTAACTCATAACTCATAGTCCTATTAAATCGACATGGCTCTAAAATATAAGACCCATTGCCATTTGTCAACAATTGGACCCATACATCTCCTATTGCCATTTGTCTAGAATATGACAATTGGACTCATACACCTTAATAAAACATAAGTAACTAATAATGAATAATAAATTAGAATCGCCAACGTAACTGAAAACTACATTCATAAATATAGTTTACAACTTGTTCAGTAGATTCATAAAATATTACGTCTTGAAAATAAATTACGATTGTCTAATTACAACATAAAATAAAATAAAACATCAAATTTTAATTCCACTAGTTTGGAACTGCTCTTCTGATGCTAAATTCATATCTCATGTTCCTCTAATTGCTAAATAAAAAAAATAAATGGGATGAGATAAAAATATCTCAGTGAGCACTGAAAATAAAGGAAGAGACAATCTCAAACAATTTCTTTCATAAATATATATAAAACATGAAAACAATTATGCATCTCAAGTTAAAACTTTCACTTTTAATTTTCATAAAAGTTTTACTTATAATAATCTTTCTTTTTTATTTGTGAAAAACATATGCATGACCTCAAATCTTTTCCTTTGGAATAAGGAAAAGTCGCACAATATCTTGATGTGAGTCACCAAGATAATTGAGTCCTGATTGGTAGAGGTGGTCTGGTCAAACCCTAATCAGCGTCTTGATTGTTCTCAATTACCTATTATTCCATGCCTGGAACAACCTGAATGTCCCACCGTGAGTAAGGCCATGTATGATCTGATTAATGAGACTATAATGAAATTGAGATATTTTGTATGAAATGCCTTATTATATCATGTATGGAATACATCGTTCATCCACAACAATTATAAAAATAATTTAATCCTAATTTCTTAATTTTAAACTGGAACCATAGACAGAAAAGTAGAAACAAACATTTGAGTCATGAAATTAATAACAACATCAGAGTCATGAAATTAATAACGTCAAAGTCATGAAAAATCATTTGAATGCCGTTTTAATATGCGAAAATTTCATTTCCTCACACTCTACTTCTCCTAATCCATAACAACCCCAAAATAGTTTCTTTAAAGAATTTCAGTGCCCAAAACTCTCATACTAGAAGAAGTTAATGTAACAAAATTCACAGTTTCACATATGTATCAGAGGCAGCAACATTTTCTTTAGCAGAAATCGTGCTCGACAAACATACTGACCTTAAATTAAGGTCTACACATCTAATTAAATTTTTCTCACATATAATTCATTCACAAACATCACACAACCAAAGATAAAATGCACACACATTCTAAATTAATAGAGATAAGTTGAAATTTTCAATGAAATCCTTATATGCTAAATTTCCTTTTTCCTCACTATTTTAGTGTTTTTCTTCCATTCCCCTTTTTCCAAAACAATTTCAAAATTTGTAATAAAATATAATCCCCCAATCTCACATGATATAAAAAAAGGTTTAACATAAAAAACTCACTGTTTGTGATAAGGGAGAAGATGAGGTTCTGATTAAATCGGTTTGAGCTCCTTTTTTGTTGAATTACAGCTTTAGCTCAAGTTCTTCAGTTTTGGGTCGTTCTCCCCTGCTTCATTGATCAAGTTTGATTTCTAAAAGTGTATGGGCAGATTTGGACATGCTAGGTTTTAAAGAAGCTTCTGGTTTTGAAGGAAATGGAACAATAATGGGTTTTCTTTGAGTTTGTTCACGGGTAGAAAAAAAGAGTTTGCTTACGAAAAGAAGAAGAGAAAAGTTTTTGAAGAAAATGGAGATTGTTGTTTGTACGGGAATGGTATTTAGGAGAAGTATGGTGGGAATCCCTTGCCCTTCATTTATCCAACTATTACTTTACTCGTCTTCCTTAATTAATCAACCATTTATTTTACTTTTAATTTTAATATTTTCACTAATTAAATTCTATCCTTAAAAAATATTTTTATTAGGTGGGTTGTTACTGAAATTCACTTATCAAGGGATAGAATAGAATGTATTCTTCAAATTCAATTGACTTGAAATATTTTTACTCTATTTTTCATGGCTATCAAATTATCAGCTACTTTGCTATCTTAATTGGCTAGAATATTTTTAAATTTACTAGATTTTATTTTTAGCTGACTGAAATATGTAGCTTTTTGTAATTGATTTGTTTGATTAGAGAGAAAGTGCTCTGTTCTTTAATGAAAAGTTTAGACACATAATTCAAATTCATTTGAATTAATAGAAAGTAAATCTAGGGTCGTGACTTCACTTGTAACATCAATACCTTAAATTATAGTTTTATATGGATTTTTATTTATTTTTTTCAATTATCATTCCTTCTTTCAAACTATTAACAAAGATTTGTTATTCAATGTAATATTCTTTTTTCTAAATTAATTTTTTGATTGATCATACAAGAAATATAATTAAGAGAAAACATAAAAAAACCTAGAGGTTGAGTGATTGAAAGACTAGTATCTATGTTTCTTCGTACAAGAATCATAATCTCATTTTTCCTATAAATCTACTTTGATTGAGATAAACAACAAAAATCTAAAATAAAATTAGAATTAAAACTAAGATGTAATAAAAAAGTATCTTAATCATAAAATTTACCAAAGACCCTAGAAGAGATTTTAGTTACTCATTGACCTATAGAAAATAACGTAAATAATAGAAGTGTTCATTTGAAAAGAAATAAAACCCTAAAAGAGTATGAATATTTGCTCCAAACTTTGAGACACTTTACTCCAACTCCAAGCACTTCTAAGTTTCTAAAGTAGTTGTCCTTTTTTCTCTTTCTAACTTTTTTCTGGTTTAAATATGCCTTTTGTAACACCCCGATTTTTAAACAATGGGAGTGCATTTTTTTTTAAAACCACTAAATAAAATAATACGTCGTAACGCAAAACAACAAGAGTAATAAATAATTACATGATATATACAAACAAGCTAAAATAGTTTTTGGGACAATAATCCAAAATATACAAATAGAAAATACATCAGGACTATGAGACCTATCAAACATCGCTCATACCCCTGGGGTATTCTCGGCAGACACCTGCACAGAAGTATTGCGCCAAGAATGCTATCCCCTCATGGTCACGTAAAAAAAAAATGGAACATGGACCCACCAACAAAAGTCAACTGTCAAAGAACGTCATAGGTACAATCATCCCAAAACAAAATAAGTACAACCACAAAAAGACACTAAGGCCCTATACAACAAAAAAACTAATCTGATCATCCACTAATAACTATAGTAACAAGGGTGACCTCCACACTCTGCACAAGTCCCATTTAGCGCAATATATCTCCTCGAAGTAACTTCCTCCTCCTCATCAGCCATAGAAGGATCAGTCTCAAGTCAGATCCACGCACGATATAAGTGGCTTCGGCGACGCTGGAATCTCAAAACAGTCCACTACTTCAGTGACAGTCGGTAGGGGATCGTTCATCGGGAATGGAAGCTCGGACTCGATCTGCGGTGACACCAACCAAGGTACAGGTGATCCATCAGCAAAACCCTGGTCCCCGACCAGCCTAAACGGACCTGGAATATCTTCTCCCACTGGCATCGGCCCCTTACCCTTCTCGCCCATTCCTGGTCCAAGCACTACATCCCCTGCTACTACAGCGGGAGTCACCACACCTACGGTGGCCTCCGTCTGACCTCTGACTGAAGGACTCTCTGCATATGCCCATACTTCATTCGCCTCGAGTACTAATCCTGAAGGTACAGAAAAATCGATCATCTCGTGAGTGAATCCTACATGCGACACTGCCCTAGCTCTCTTACTTGTCCTCACCACCCTCCCGTATATTTAGCCCTGCTTGAGATGGGGTCGTATACCTAAGCAGTCAGCGAATGTCGGTCAGGGAAGTCTAACGACGTCTCCGTTGTCAGGGTAACAGTCGGTGGAACAAACTCGGGTATCATCTTAGGGCAAAGCCCAATTTCCACAATAATGTAAAATGTCACCAACCGAAATTAACAGTTAACAGTTATATCATAACACAAACAGTAAACACTTAGCAATTACTGCATGATAACAAACAATAACAGAGCACGTATATACATATATCATATCATTGCAAACATGACTTGCGTGCCAAGAAACCTAATGCAATGCTTACATGTCAATGCATATGATTCCGGAATTTCCAAACCCTCCTCGAGGGGTGTAAATCATAAATGTACCGCCTATCACAAATCAGTACTAATTACCAAGGTGCCACCTATCACAGATCATCATGATTTACCAGAGTGCAGTCTATCACTGACCTACACGACTAAAAATCCTCATAAGGATAAGATGGACCAATCAACTCATGGAACCATCCCGTGGCCCATCGCAGTCACCACTAATATCGTAGCCCATCACGGTCACCACTAACTATGAAATGCATGAGCATACTCTAACTCTTTCACAACAATCATTATGTTAATGTAGCTATTAAAAAACTTCCCTTTTAATACTCATTAAACACTAACAATTTTTTTATATTTTTCACAAAGCATACTCAAGACAAGTTTTAATCAATAAAAATTCATAACATGTATCAACACGTATTATCACTCAATAATGCATAACCACATCAATATTAATTATCACATATTCACACATCTAACACACATATAAGGTCCCTATGTGCAGACTAAAAAATTTGCAAAGGGCCCTTACCTCAATTATAGCTTTTTCAACAAATATCGTTCGTACCAACACCTTCAATCAAATAGTGTTTGACTTTGTCAAATTAGTCCCTGAGAGTTTAACTACTTTACAAACCATTTCTTACCCCTAATCCCCTTAGAGTATATTTACTAAAAGAGTTTAAAACGAGTAAGAACTAATAGCATTATTATTCACAATACACACTTTCAACATATAAAAGCATATTTTTAAAAATCAATATCCTTCAATTTTTCAGAAAATTCACAAAAAAAAATCATTTGAAACGTCTTAATTCATTTTTCTCAAAATTTTTCACATAACCAAAAATTTTCTCAAATTTGCCATAACTCTTTTTTTTTTAAACGGCCAAGGTTTCAAAATCAAGAATTTAATCACAAAATTTTAAAACCTCATGGTTCCAAAATCAATTTTAAGAACAACAAACTCACAAATTTTTTTCCAAAATATTAACTTTGGTTTGGCTACTACCATTGAAAGTATCAGGTTATCAGCATTGATTTTGCATTCCTAATATAGTTTACTATAAAGGAAAATCGATTTTGCTACCTTCAATAACTGATTCCATTCAACGTTGCAAAAATTAACTTTCACTTTAACTTGAAAATTCGTCACTAACTATATATCAAATTCACTTCCAGCATAAAAACATTTAAACATAAATTCACATTAAAGTAAACTTAATTTTATGAGATTAATTTAAAAAAATGCACAAAGACCGAATCAGTTACCAAAAACACCGTCCTCTGAATTACTAGGGATAGAATAACGGATTAGAAATGACATACACTAAGAAAACCATCTTTCTTTATTCACCACAACAACGTTAATATCTCATAGTTCTCCCCAGCACTAACTCGGTGTCAACGGTCTCGATTCCTTTTCGAGACTCAAGGAGCTAACTACATAAATATAATGATTCACAACAATTACGTAACTCAAACACAACAAAAATCAATTTCTTATTTCTAACCATTACTAACAACATCAATAACAACAACAACCACAACAACAACAAAGGGTTGATTAAGAATTCCAAAATCTCACCCATCCCCCACACATATAAAATTTTCGAATTTAGAAAAAAAAAAGGAAGTAAGTGTCTCACCTCAAATAAATTAGCTCACAAGCACCACCTAATAGAGGGGATTAACTTTCCTTCATAACACTTCTTGAATGGAAGCTTAGATCTAGTAAAAAAAAATAAAGGTTTATGTTTTTTTTTTTGTAAACCCACGCTATCTTTTTTTTATATTTCTTTTTTTGAAACAGAAGGAAGAAGAATGGGGAAGGAACCAAGAAGGCGTGAACGGGAAAAAGAAGAATGGCTTGGCTCTGTTTGTTTCATATACATATTCAGACGTAATTAAATTATACTCTAATAAATAATTTTAATCAATTCTCCAAAAATATATTGCTAACTCTAACAAAATTATACTTTGGTACTTAATTTCATAAAACAAAAATTGGCTAATAGCTTAAGCAATTCAACACAAAATACACTAAAAGTGCATAAATTAGAGTTTAGAAAATTCAGGGTCTTACATCTTTAGTCCTTGCAAATATAACTTTTTTTTATTTTGGTACTCGTAAGTTTTTTTGTTTGGTTTACATCCTGCAAATATAGTTTCATTTTAAAGTAGTCATTCAATCCAAATTCTGTTATAAAAACTGTAACGCCGTTAAACCTAAATATAATGAAAACATAATTTTTTTTAACCTAAACATAAACCCCCAATATAATTAAATTATAACATTTTTTAACCTAAAATTAACTCCAAATGTTTCATTCTTCTTCCTTAAAAAAACCTAAAACGTGAAATGTTTCATTCTTCTTCTTTAAAAAACTAAACTCATATGTAAATTAGGGTTAGAGTTCCAAATATAATATTAGTACAAAATTTCAAATGTTGTTTCTTCTTTCGATTGATTCGCTTCAATTTTCTTTGTGTGGTTAATTTTAGGTTAAAAAGGTTATAATTTTATTATATTGGAGATTTATGTTTATGTTAAAAAAATATATGTTTTAATTATATTTAGGTTTAGCGGTGTTATAGTTTTTGTAACGGAAGTTGGATGGAAGAGCTATTTTAAAATGAAACTATATTTGCCAGGATGTAAACCAAACAAAAAAATATATGAGGACCAAAATAAACAAAAGTTATAATTGCAAGGATCAAATACATGTTTAAACCTTTTTTTATTTACGATTTTGTTTCTCATTTTCTTCTTTCTTTTATGATAGATGAAGTTCCTTTTTATGATAACAAGAACATCCTAATTTTATGCAATCCTAATTTTATGCAATTTTAATTTTATGCAACAACCTTCTACTTCTTTGACAATAATTTTTCCTTATTTGATAACATTTTCTTATTATAAAATTCAATTTCTTTGAATTGCGGAACAAACCTCATTCTTGAAGTACAGAAACTTGATATTTTTGCACTTTGATCAATTTGAATTATTTTATCATCTTATGATCAATTCTGCAAATAAGATAAATAAATAAAAATAAGTCGAAATCAAAACTATAAAAAATAAGATAAAATAAAAGATAAATACCCTTTTAAAATTCTATAAATTTTTTTATACATACATCCTATCAAACCTCTCCACACATATAATTACAAAAATATTTTAAGATCTAATATAAGATTTGACAAAATGATAAGATACGATTAGATATATGATAAATTATTTTTTCACCTTAACATATATGTATAGTATTAGTAACATTATTTTTAAATCATAATAGATAATGGCCCCTGCAAAAGAGGAGTCAGCTTACTCTAAATAGAGCATAGAAGTAAGTTCGTTGGTATGGGGATGGACATGGCAATGGCCAGCATGTCCCATCATCATCATCTTCACCATCATCAATTGTTGACATCACACACAACACTTTCTCACCTCAAACAACTCCATGCCCAAATCCTTCGCTCCAATTCCAACCCAGAATCCCTCCTTTCCAAACTCGTCCTTTCTTCTTCCTCTTCCTCTTCCTCTTCAACCCTCCACTACGCTCTCTCCGTTTTCTCCCAATTTCCAAACCCACATACCCATTTCTCCAACCAACTCCTCCGTAATCTCTCTCGCAGCCCGACACCTCACAACACCCTTTTCCTCTATCACAACCTTAGAACAACTAACGCCTTCACTCTCGACCGCTTTAGCTTCCCCCCATTGTTGAAGGCCGTCTCTAAACTTTCCGCCTTCAATCATGGTTTGGAGATTCACGGTCTCGCCTCGAAACTCGGCTTCCTTTCTGACCCTTTTATTCAAACCGCCTTAATTGCTATGTATGCATCTTGTCGCCGCGTCATGGATGCTCGATTACTGTTTGATAAAATGTCTCACCGAGATGCTGTTGCTTGGAATACTATCATTGATGGGTATGTATAATCTTTCGACTAAATAACCATATTCGGTTGGTATCTGTAGGACTAGAATGAATTGGAAACCAATTGAGTAAGGTCATATATGCATCTTATAACATATCCAGACAGAGAGACAAACTCAATTAATATTTTGCAATTCTAGAGATCATTTTTAAATATTGATAATGTGAGAACTAGGTTGACATGGCTCTACAATTTCAAAGACCAGTATAATATTTTCCTTTAATTACTTGCCAGCATGCTACCTGCTACTTTTCTGATACGCTTTTTTTTTTTTTTTTTTGAAACAGATACTGCCAGAATGGTCATTATGATGACGCTTTAAGGCTCTTTGAAGATATGAAAACCTCTGATATGAAGCCTGATTCGATTATCCTTTGTACTGTGCTTTCTGTTTGTGGTCATGCTGGAAATTTAAGCTATGGAAGAACAATCCATGAGTTTGTTAAGGATAATGGTATTGCTCTTAACTCCCATTTACAGTCTGCTCTCATTAACATGTATGCAAATTGTGGTGCAATGGAGTTGGCTAGGGAAGTATATGATGGACTCTTGTCGAAACATTTGGTTGTTTCGACTGCAATGATTTCTGGTTATGCAAAACTTGGAATGGTTAAGGATGCTCGTTTCATATTTGACCAAATGATTGAAAAGGATTTGGTTTGTTGGAGTGCAATGATATCTGGTTATGCTGACAGTGACTGGCCTCACGAGGCTCTTAAATTGTTCAATGAAATGCTACGGCATAGACTAGTGCCTGATCAGATCACGATGCTTAGTGTCATTTCTGCTTGTTCTCATGTCGGCACACTCGTTAATGCAAAATGGATTCATACATATGCAGATAAAAATGGGTTTGGAAGAGCTCTGTCTGTTAACAATGCACTCATTGATATGTATGCCAAATGTGGGAATTTGGGAAAGGCAAGAGAGGTATTTGAGAATATGCCAAGAAAAAATGTGATATCTTGGTCTAGTATGATCAATGCCTTTGCCATGCATGGAGATGCTGATAGTGCAATACACCTTTTCCATAAGATGAAAGAAGAAAATACTGAGCCCAATGGCGTTACATTTATCGGTGTCCTTTATGCTTGCGGTCATGCAGGTTTAGTCGAAGAGGGCCAGAAATTATTTTCATCCATGATTAATGAGCATGGCATCTCTCCCACACGTGAGCACTACGGTTGCATGGTTGACCTGTATTGTAGAGCCAATCTCTTGAGAAAAGCTATTGAGCTTATCGAGACAATGCCGTTCGCGTCAAATGTTATCATTTGGGGATCCCTTATGTCTGCTTGTCAAGTTCATGGTGAGATTGAGTTGGGGGAATTTGCTGCCAAACGGCTTCTTGAGTTAGAGCCTGCTCATGATGGAGCACTTGTGGTTTTGTCAAACATCTATGCCAAAGAAAAAAGGTGGAATGATGTTGGACTCATCAGGAAATCAATGAAACATAAAGGTATCTCAAAGGAGAAGGCATGTAGTAGGATTGAACTAAATAATGAGGTACATATGTTTATGATGGCTGATAGATATCATAAACAATCCAATGAAATTTATGAGAAATTAAATGAGGTAGTTAGTCAATTGAAGTTAGTCGGGTACAAACCTAGTACCTCAGGCATTTTGATTGATTTAGAAGAGGAAGATAAAAAAGAATTGGTTCTATGGCATAGTGAAAAGCTAGCACTTTGCTATGGGCTAATTAGTAGAAGGAAAGAATCATGCATTCGCATAGTTAAAAATCTTCGAATATGTGAAGATTGTCACTCCTTTATGAAGTTGGTCTCGAAGGTGTATCAAGTAGAGATTGTTGTGAGAGATAGGACTAGATTTCACCATTGCAGTGGTGGTATTTGTTCTTGTAGAGACTATTGGTGATTCATTCTATTGAATTATTACATTGTCAAATCCTCACTTTTGTGCCTGTCCTGTACTCTTGTAGATATTTTTGCATGTTTTGGACCTTAGTACTGAAGGTTCACTAATCACACAAAATCATCTTAATTTTTAGTTTTGATGAAAAATACTATGAATTTGATCGGAGATAAACTAGTTTTACACTAGGTCTAATAAATATCGAGTATGTTGCGGTTAGTTTTAAAATACTGTTATAATATAGTAGGTTTATATGACAATATGGTGGGTTTGCATTGGATGTTCAACTGTGCATCTCCATTAAACTTTAAAATGTGTAGTTGGATGAGAAGCTTTGACAAGATACTTTTATGATATAGTTTTGGTTATTCATTTATGTTGACCCTCTTGATAAAATAATGCCCCAACTTGTTTAGTGGGGGAGTAACTTAAGATCTCACTCCATGATCCAACAAAACTATATTTAAAGAGTGTGGCTGTCATTTATTATATGCTCAATACCTAACCTAACAATTAAAATTCATCAAATGTCACTTGAATTTGGAAGTTAGCTTCTTTTATATTTAAATTTTTTTATAAGAAATACGGATACACTATTTTGTATTAATGTGAATGATTTGGAGATTATTGTTGTAGGTGATGTCATGATGATATTGTGGCAATGTAAATCAGAAGCATTGTATTTGAATGTTTTTTTTTTTAAAAAAAAAGTAGAAAATAACGTGTTATGTGTTGAATGCCTAGAAGTTTTGGGAGAGAATGGTTATTCTCATGCAGAATTAAATTGGAATTCCCTTGGTTGAAATTAGTTATTTGTCGTCAAGAAAGTAAAAAAAAAAAAAACCATAGAAAGAAAAAAGGAAAATAAAATTAACATTTGGTGTGAAAGTTAGCTGAGCACTCCTACTGTCCTATCATATTGTTTGAAAGTATCTATTTTGTTAATGTGTTTTTTTGATAATTGTGATTGATTGTATATGCAAGTGTTGTTTTGATGCATGTTATGTGATGTTTTATGGTAAGAGCCATGGAATGGTTTGAGTCATAGAATATGTTAAGCCCAGGACCATTCAAATTGAACTTTTTGTTTAAATGTCTCTCTGTCTTCCTGTTTAGGTACTTCCGTTTCCAAGACTAGTCATGGATTACTTGTCCCATGTAAACTTTTGGTAGTCTTGAGTGCATATGGGTTTGCACACTTAATTCTATATTATATTGTTTAAGTGGCTAGCATTAACTTCAACAGTGTAGTCTTGTATTTGTGTTGGCTTATTTGGAGGTTTGCTTTTATCATTAATGGAAAAAAGTAAATAAGTGTACCACTTTCACCATGTTTGCAACTCATAGACAACTCTAGCGTGACAAGTCTGCCTAGATCAATTCAGGTGGTAGAAATTTTTAACATAAACTGCCTTGAACAATGATTGTACTAAATGTAATTTTTTAATAGTACAAGCTAACTTTCACATTATTGTTAGTTTAATAATTTCCCTCCTTGAATTTTTCAGTGCTAATTATCAATCATCAGTTTTGTTTCTGCTTAATCAAGGTAGTTTCCTCTCTTCTTTTCTTTCTTACTTTAGTGCTCTTTTTTGGAGGCACCAAGTTTATGTTTAATATGTGTTCTTTATCTTTCAAATCTTGACTGCCCTTTGAAATTTTTATGCAATCCAAGTCAGCACAATAAAAGTTTTTCTTGCTCTGTTTGTTTTTTGCTCTGTTATTGTGCTCTTTCATTACAGTAAAATATGGTTGCTCATTTAATTTTTTGTTTTTTTCTTTCTATTTTTTAGTGTTTATGTATGTTTTTGGAATTTATGTTTAGTTTCTATATTGATTTTTAGTCTTTGCAATAGCTCCTATCCCGCCATCCGCAATCCTACTATAGTGGTCTGGCGCTCCACACCACTTTGCATCATTAACAACGTAGGCCTTATATCATGTCGTGTCTAAGTGTGTCCTTTAAGTCATCTCTTGTTCTCTTCTAATGGCAAAAAGCATTAACAGAGTAATATTATTTTGAGTATTTTAACAGAGTGTTTATGCCAAATTATTTATATTTCTAATAAATTATAACCGAGGCCATTGCTTAATTATTTTGTTACTACCTTAAATGATAGATAGTTTGAAATAAAATGAATAAATAAGTCTGAACATTGTAGAAGTGAGGTTTTAAATACTATAACTCAGAATTCTAGCTACTAAAATTCACTGATCAAGGGATAGAATAGAATGTATCCTTCAAAAAAAATTTCTCTGTTTTTCATGGCTACCAAATTATCAGCTACTTTGCTATGTTAGTTGGCTAGAATATTTTTAAATTAACTAGATTTTCTTTTTACCTGACTGAAATATGTAGCTTTTTGCAAATTGATTTGTCTAATTAGAGAGAAAGTGCTCTGTTCTTTAATTAAAAGTTTAGACACATAATTTGTGAGATCTTTCTCATTTTTAACATTTTTCTAGTAGTTTAGTTGTGTGGAGTTTTTCTTTTGGGAGAATGCATATTCACATGTGATTGAATCTATATTTTTACTTAGTAGTGCATATTTGATGTATTTCCTGTATCATGTCTATTGTTTTCCTTAAATGTTTTTCCTTTTTTATGGAAGTTATTGCTTTGGTACTTTGTGACATGTTTTCCTCGTCAAATTATGTGCAACCTTATATTTCCAAACGGATACTTGTAATTGTATGCAGAGCTTCAATGGACTAAAGCTCTGAAGAAGATTCAGAGATATCAGTGAATCTGAGATTGAGGAGTACTCTGAGAAACCATATGAACAGTTAAAGGCTGGGAAATACAAGGTTAAAAATTTCAATGGCACTCTTAGGTGTCCTTATTGTTCTGGTAAAAACAAACAGGATTACAAATATAAGGACTTATTGCAACATGCATCAGGAGTAGGTAAGGTTCAGCAAACAGAAGCGCAAAACAAAAGGGGAACCACCTTGCTCTGGCTAAGTATTTAGAGACTGACCTAGCCAATGAAGCAGACCAAATACCTCGCCCAGCTTCGACCCAAGCTGTCAATCAACCTGTCCAACGAGATGAGAATTATGTTTGGCCCTGGACGGGCATCATTGTGAATATGAAGAGTCAATTGCATGATTCGGGATATTTGCTAAGTACAGACCAGATGTTTGCATACTTTTTATGGATGGTGACGTGGCTGCTCAGGCTGTAATTGACTTCCATAATGATTGGAATGGTTTCATGAATGCAAGTGAATTTGAGAAGTCATTTGAAGCTAAACGTCTTGGTAAAAAGGATTGGAAATCAAGGGAGTTGCAGGCCAATTCAGACATTTATGGATGGGGTGCACGTGAAGATGACTATAATTGTGGAGGGCCAATTGGGGAGTACCTTCGCAACAAAGGAAGGTTGAGGACAATATCAGATATTGTTCAAGAAGCATCTGAAAGCAGAAATAGTGTTGTGGATAACCAGGCTAATGAAATTGATATTACAAATGAAAACCTCAAAAAATGCAGTATAAGTATAATGAGAAGACTATGTCTTTAAGTAAACTGCTGGAGGAGAAAGACAAGCTACACAATGCTTTTGTTGAAGGTTTGTATAATTTCAGTTTGAATCCAATTTGGCGTTGTTATATTTAAAGGCCATGTGCTTCAAGTTTGGCCATGTATGTTTTACTATTCTTGTATGTTCATGGAAGAGAAGAATAGAAAGAATGAAAAAACTACATAGGTTTTAATGCTACAAAATTGTCTCATTTTTTTTGGCAGAGTCAAGGAGTATGCAGCGTAAAGCTCGTGAGGAGGTAAGAAGGATCTTGGAAGAACAAGAAAAGTAGAGTCATGAATTGGATGAAAAAAGGCGGAAGCTTGATTCCTGGAGCAGAGATCTTAATAAATGTGAGGTACTAACTGATCAAGAGAGGCAGAAGCTTGAAGAAGACAAGAAGAAGGTAATGTATATTACATTTTTTTGTGATTATCAGTATATGCCCATTTTTTTTGGGTTTTTTATCACTTACCTTACTTTCTTATCTACAGTTGTCCTTGCAAATTTTTTGACCTTTTTTATCTATCGTCCCGTACTAATATCCTTGGGTGCTCTTGAGTTGAATAACAAATTGCTTTATTTTGATCCTATTGCCTCCCTGTAAGTGAATTCCAATATGGATTGGCCTTCCACCATAAATGGTTTTAGTTTTAACTACCTCATTAAAGTTGAAATTCCGTCATAGTGATTTGTTTTAATATGTTATGTGATGTATTAGTGTGACAATTTTTATTCAAAAAAACATCTTTTAAAATCCACAAATAGCGGCCATCTGTGCTTTTTGATATCCCACTTTCTAATCTTTACATGCTTGAGATGACTTTGAAATTATCAGCTTTTATGTGTGCTTTTATATAATTCTAATGTTATTTCTCTGTCTTTCTAGAAAGATTCGAGGAATGAATCACTTTTGTTGGCTTCAAAGGAGCAGAAGATAGCTGATGAAAATGTCTTCAGGCTTGTTGAAGAGCTTGGCTTGCCTGGCTTCTATTGAGTCTCTTGGTTATGAAGAGACAATATTACTGTAGCATACGTTGTTTATCACTTACCAATTACCATACATTGTGAGTGCCTTCTTTCTGATGTGGATTTCCAAATTTCCAGAGAGAAAAAGAAGCCTTAAACAAGATCCTTCAATTGGAAAAACAACTAGATGCCAAACAAAAGTTAGAAATGGAAATTGAGGAGTTAAAAGGAAAGTTGCAATTTATGAAACATCTTGGAGATCAAGATGATGCAGCTATCAAGAAAAAAATGGAAGAAATGAATGAGGAATTGGAGGATAAAATAGAGAGTTTGGATAATATGAAGTCCATGAACAAAACCCTCATTATCAAGGAGCGACAAAGCAATGATGAACTACAGGAAGCTCGTAAAGAATTAATAGAAGTATGATCTCATTTACTTTCTCTCAATTTTTCAATTATAAAAGAAATGTTACTCACTCGTTGCATCTTTTTAATCTTTCTCTTCATGTATTCTTAAAGATAATCAACTAACAAGGTGCATAGAGTTCTTCATGCTAAGCTATATAGTACCTGGACAAAGATTATCTTCACTTTTCTGTAGGAAATAAGAATTTTGATATTTTGTTGTTCTGCTTTGAATTTATTGTGGAGACTAAAGTTGCTCCACCTCTCTCTTTCTTTCTTTCTAATTTCTATTGTTTTAGGGGTTAAATGATATCTTTTCTTTCTTTCTATCTAATTTCTATTGTTTTAGGGGTTAAATGATATGTTGACCGATCTTAAAACTTGACATTTTGAGAAATAGATGTTCACCTAAAGTGTTTTATCTATTGTTCAAATAACACTAACAGTCCTTACGAAACAGTTTTTATCAATTCAGGTTTTGAAAGAGATTTTAAAAAAGAAATTTCAAGAAAAAAAAGGAAACAGGATTGATCCACAAACTAGTATTTCCAATAGTATAGGATTTTTACTCTTACACAATAAAGTGCTAAATCAACAGATTGAGCTCTGATACCAATTGAAAGTGCAGGAAAACACAAGAAATGAGATTTTGAATCGTGTTTCGCCATTTCTGAAAGATACTTCGATCGCTTTACGCAAAATTTATCAAAATATTCAACTTACTCTTATAGATAAGGTCTAGTAAGAATAAGGTTAAATCATAAAGAACTAAGATAAGGGAAATAGAGAGAGACGAAACACATATTTTTATAATAGTTCACAACATAATTATTGTTACATCTAATCTTCCCTTTATAGAGAGATTTTGTCTCAGTACAGTCAAACACTTGATCTACTATTTCAATTAATAGCAGATAATTATTGTTTACTCTGTCTCTTCAAACTTTGAGCATTTTTCTCTAGCCTCATATTGTCATCATCAAAACCCTTCTTCAACTTTCTTCAACCTTCTGGAAAACTTTCATGAGTGTTGTTATATCTTTTCAAGTACCTCTTGGGGGTGAAAGAGTTGTTGTAGCTATCACGCTAATTTACATTAGTTCTAGTTTGTGTCTGAATTGACATAAATTTTGTTTATAGGATTCTAACTCTTGTTGAGAGAATGTTGTTGGAACCAAGTTGGTTCTATATTTAGAATTTTGATGTTTACAAAAGTACTTTTATGTAATCTTATTTTTGACTTAGAATAATAATGAAAAATGCCACAAGAAGATGACGTCATCAGAAGATAAAATCAGAAGTAGAAGATGAGGACACTAGAGGATAAAATCAGAGAATGACACAAGAGGATACACCTCCAGAAGATATCAGAGGATGTCATCAAAGGCAAAACATCAAAGGACAAATAACATCATCAGATGATATCTTTCTTGGTCGAGATCAAAAGGAAGTAGAGTCCAGAAGGAGACTTGATTCAGACCAGAAGGAAACATAAGTCAAACTTGGTCCAGACTTAATCCTGACCAGAAGATAGCTTGGTCGTGAATATAAGATTTAATCCAGACTTAACCCAGATTTGGTCCAGAGCAAATGACTTGGTCCAGACTAGAAGATAGCATGGTCCAGAACATAAAACTCAGTCTAGATAAGAAGATTTGATTGTCCAGAACATAAGACTTAGTCCAGAAATAATCCAGACTTGATCCAGATCAGAGGATAAATGTCCAGATTAAAAGATCAATGGTCCAGATTAAAGTATCATGAAACAGTGTTGGCCGAGATCAGAGGATCACAGAATTGGCGCAGATCAGATTACATAGTCTAGAGTTGGTCAGATCAGAAGATCATACGATCCAGATTTTAATCATGATGAAAATCAGTGAAGACTTGATTAAAATTCGAAAAAGACTTGATTAAATTTTGATAGAAATTTGATCAAAGTATTAAGGGGATTTGATACAAAAATAAATTGAAGTCTTGGAGGGAATTTAAAAGCAATTGGAGGGAAGAAAGATACGGTCCAGAATTAAACAAGAACATGATTGGCCAAAGTTATTTTCAGAACAAATCTGAAGCAAAAAGGTTCGAATCAAGCATAAAGCTCAAACCCGATTCGCCAAGTTATTTTTGCAAGAGAATCTAGACAGATACAACTCGAATTTTCCAGGAAGAAACTCTAATTTTCATCTATAAAAGAAGGCTCAAGCAGAAGACTTAGCAATCAAAAATCAATAAAAGAGTCATAAACTTCCAGAGGCAAACACTCGAATTTTCTGTGAGGTTAATATTGAGTATCAGCTTTCCAGAAGTAAGTATTCTTGTTTTTCGTTCCCTTGTTTCAGATCTATATTGTTGAAGTAGAGTCTACAATCTGAAGAGTCAGAAGAAGTAGCAGGTGACTTAGCAATTAGATTCAAGGTGTTGAAATCCCTTCTGCAATCTGGGGTTGTCAGATTGGTAGAAGAAGACTTGACTTGTGAAGTCAAGGTGCTGTGTTCCTCAAAAGTCTATGATTGTTAGACTGTTTGCGAAGACTGACTTGGAGGGTCAGTAGTGCTGTTGTAATTCAGAGGTTTTGAATTAGTAAGGACTGGATATAGCATAGTTAATGGTGAACCAGGATAAATCTTTGTGTTGATTATTTTATTTTATCCGCTGCTAATTATGCTTGCTTATATATCAGACTTTAAATAATCATCAAAAACAGAAAAAGAATTCAAGTATTACAAACACAATTCAACCCCCTTCTCGTGTTTGCACCTTCTAATGTTACATATCAAATCATAGATCAGTTCAAATGTATGAAAACACTTTGACTAATTTATATCAATTATAATGACCTTCTCTACTGAGAGAATTTTTCATTTATACTTTTCTTTTGATATGTTTTTTGCTTTTTTAGAATTTCTTTTTAAACATATTGTCTTTTTCATTCTCTCTTACCGACTACACGATTTCTCTTCTTCTAAAATACAGTGTGAAAAAGTATCTGTTGAGAATATTACCGTTTAAGATCTTCAATTACCTTCTTTAAGATATATCTATATATATCTTCATAATTCATAATTGTCAATCTAAGAAGACAGATATTAGATGATATCACTATCACATAATGCCAGATTTCCAGACAAATAACATATTAAAGATGTTGACAAAAGGATAAACAATTTTGTTTTTTGTTGAGTTTTGACTTTTCATAGCGTTGATTTTCATCAGAGTCAAACGATATAGTGTTTGTCAGATTTATCAGAGGAAGACGATCCTCGATACACTTGTTAGAGACAGATGATCATTTTGCATGACACACTCGATAGGGTCAAAAAATTCAAATTGTTACTTGTATTAATGGATTCCCTATAGGTGCGCGTTTGAGAGCGCTTTCATTAGAGTCAGATACAACTTTAGCAGTTTCTTTGTTTCTTAGAAGAGCTTATATTGGAACAAAGACTTATAACACTTTTATTTGAAGTGTAGCTTAAATATTGCAATACTTATCGCTATATTTGCTATATTAAGACTTGCTCTATTAGTAAACATAATTAATTGTTTATTATGTGATAATATTCTTTTTATTAAAAACACTTAGAATATAATTTCTAACTTACTCATAACGTATGTTACATTAACATAGATAGTCATTAATACAAATATTAGTCTTCTAATTTAATCTGTACACTTAACAAATGTAGGTAGGGGATAATTGTTCCTTATTTGTGATGAATAGATATGCTAATTAATATAGATATTGTGGTGTATATTGTTGTAATTTTGGGTTCTATAATTGGTGTATTTATGAGTTGAATTATTTTTATGAGTTGAATTGTAGTTGTTGGGTTATTATTGTAGAAATGTATGTTTTAGTCTAATATGTGAAGGCGACATGCTATGTGCACCTTCTCTTGTTATATGAATTAATGTGACTAAACGATATGAATCATGTAGATTAGTATGTGTATATCACCATTAGATTGATATGTGTATATGAATTAAAATTTATTTTATCGATTTTTTAATTATTAAAATTGCACTTCTTTTATTAGGCTCAATTTTTAAGATTAAAATAGGGCCTCTAAAATCTTTAAGACGGCCATGAATCAAATAAATCAATTTTTTTATACCAAATTATAATCTAGATGTCTATTATTAAAAAATCAGAGGGAATAATTTATAAAAAAATTACAAAAACAACTACTATTATTATAAAATAAATAAAAAATTTCAACTTAAATTCCAACTAATTTTTAATTATTCGAAATGTCAACTAAAATTTGATTTACTACATCTCTTCAATATATTTTTGTAAATTTACAACTTAAAATTCTTATATACAATACAATATTATACTTTTTATTTACTTAATGTTTTAGTTCAAGATCCAAGATACAACGATTCTTATAATACTGTTTCGTAAACTGAGTTTTTCGATTTTGTTATCATTCTAAAGGCCAATATTATAAAACTTTTAAATTATTTTAAAGCTTTAAAGTCAAAATATTTATAATATTTTAAGAAGGACTGATTCAAGGGAGAGGAATATTTATAATATTTTAAGAAGGACCGTTTCAAGGGAGAGGTAGAGATATACGACGTAGAGAAAAAAACAATTAATGTATTTAGAAAAGTCATTTCCTTTATGATAATTTTGTAGTTTAAAAAATTACTTTTATAAAGTTGTATACAAACAGATTAAAAATCATTTTTTTAAACAAAATCATTTTTATGATAGTAAACAAACAGAATCATTTTTAAACAAACTTCTACAAAATAATCTCTAAATTTTCTAAACTAAGAATTATTTTTATTTAAATTCAAATAAACACACTCATGATTTCAAAGCACGAATTACTATTTTTCATGCGAACAGAGCAGTTCAACACAAATCTTGCAGTATCAAATGACACTCAAAATAGTTGGAGGGTTGGAGGGTTCACTAATGAAATTATTTCACTATTTTTATGTGTATGCGTACTAGTATCAATTTATTATTTTAACAAAATATAAAATAATTAATGCTTTAATATTGGAATAATAAATTTATTATTGATTGTACAAATGATTTGCATTCTCATTTTCTTTGAAAATAATTTACTCTTTCAATTTTAGTTCTAGTAAACTAAAAATACAATTTTTAGTTCTTACAAAATTATCATGCATGTAGTTTTAGTCTATATTGTTAAATTAAAATACATTTTTGAATGAGTTTTTTCAATCATTGTATAACATTATAAAAAGTTATTCCATAAAAAATAGTTCAAAATTCGATTTTAATGTTTATATTTTTGTCACTTTAACTTTAGCTTTTCACATTTAAAAAATTAATATTTAATGCATTTCAAACTAAAAAATTTTAAATTTTTGTGGTGAACTTTCTATAATGTTCATACTAGCAAAAAATAATTTAAAATTTTCTAAGTTGAAAGACAATTTAAACATGTTTCTTTTCAACGTAGATTAAAACTAATTGTTTAATAATTTTTTAGGGACTAAAATTTTTTTTGCATGGACTAAAATTGAAATGTTGAAATTTTATAAGAATTAAAAACATATTTAATCCTAATATTAATTATTGCATTTTTGCAAAAATTTATTATTAAATATTTACTTTTTCAAGCGCAAAAATTTGAAAAAAAAATTATATTTCATATTCTTGCTACTATTTATTATTAGAATATGTAATATGCATCAAACGAGCCCTTATTATTAATGGTCTCAAAATTTGTTCTCGATGTGTCAAATAAGAGCTTGACATTGTAATTTCAAATGACATAGTTCAAATCTCATATAAGATAGTTGTAAAATGACTATTAGTGTCACCGTTATTAATAAATTTTTCATTCCCTAGTTCTATTTAAAAAAATTGTATAACATTTATACATTTGTAAAAATGCAAGTGACTAGTCGGATATTCTACTCAATCATTTGCTATTGTTCACGGACCAACATTTAGAGGTATTCAAGAGTGACTCTTTCGTTCTTGACGATAGTGGATTCAATTTTTACTACAAGAATAACATCAGTTTGTGGTCAACTTAAAAAAGATTTGTAATGAAAAAAACTCTCACAAATTACTAGCCAAAATACTTCACATAATTAAAAATTCAAATTGGTTGTTATTAGTGACTGAAAAAGATCTCACAAAATCGTATATATTATTTGTAGCTGATTGTAATTTTGTGCGGCAAAAAAGGGTCACAAAAATATTGGAGGGAAATTTTATTTGAATTTGTGACGGCTTTGACTCTCACAATAGGTTTTATTGATTTGAGATGTCGATAGGTATTTGTGGCAACAAATACACTATTTTCTCACTATATATCATTCAACTATTTTTCCTCTCATTTCTTAATTCTAACTTTTAACTAAATTTTCTCCAATTTTCTAAAATCAATTTACTTAAAATCAATTTTAGTGCTAGATGAATCAAACACTTTTTCTTTCTTTCAAAAAGCAGTTAGCAATTTTTTTTCTTTTCAAAAATCAGTTAGCAACTAAATAACAAGAGTAAGTAAACTAATGCTTTTCGTTTAATCATCATCGTCACATAATAATACGAATATTAGTTTGGCATACACAATATATTCGTTCACGGTTGTCGACCCCGTCTGATGCCTCTCAACCACTTTTACTCCTTATATTTTTCAAGGTCTTACTCTTTTTTTTTTTTTAATATTTGTTAATTGTGAATTGTCTTAGTTCAAGATTCTGAACTAGTAATAGTGTGTGAATTGTATTTGCGATTTTGTGAATTGTGAACGGTTTTAGTGTATGAATTATGACTTTGTAATTGTGAATTGTTTACTATTTTTCTAATTAGTGTAGTGTGAATGTGTGATTTGTGTATTTTTTTTAGGAGTGATACTTAAACATAAAAAAATTGTTGCATTTTTCAAGAGAAAAGTTTCTGACAAAGATGAAAATTATAAAGCGTATACATTTTATTTGATTAAATTGTGGTAAGCTCTAAAAACTTGTGTAAATTGTATGATTTGTGAAAATTGTAAAACTTGTGCGAATTGAAACTTTAACTTTTCCAATTCATCGACTATGTGTGAAGCTCTAAAAAAAGAAGACAAAAACATGTTATTTGATTAATAGATTATTTCGTCTTAGTTACAAAAGTTACTAAACTAAAGTAATTAAATTTACTTTAGTTACCGGAAAGGCCTATATATATATATATATCCTTAGTTACTAAAGTTATTAAATTTTGAGGTTAATTCTAAAATTAATAAGTTAGAAGGAACCATTTCTTAGACTAGAGCACCATTCTCTTATTATAAATTTATTTTAAAAAAATTGAAATTCAATATTTTATATTAGCTTTCTATTTCAATAAAATATAAAAATAACTAATGCTTTAACATTTGAATAATTAACTTAGTATAAAATATATAATTGATCTGCATTTTCTCTTTCTTCGAAAATAATTTACTCTTATATTTAATATTAATGCATTTAGTTTTAAAATTTATTAGATAAAATATGTCTTATTATATTGTTATTCTAATTTTTATTGATATATACTTTAAAAGACAAATCGAAAGAGAACGAATGTTAAGCATAAAAATAGTAAGAGTTATTATTATTATTATTATTATTATTATTATTATTATTATTATTATTATTATTATTATTATTAGATTATGAACTGGTATGATGCACGAATAGAAATCATATTTTCTAATACATAAAGACATAGTTGTAATTAGAATTGAAAAATTAATAAAAAAGACATTATTTTTATACTATAATTGAAGTATAAGATGTAGATATATTCAACGATGTTAAATGAATTTTTAGACATAAATTTCAACTTTTCAATATATGAAATGAATAAGACTTATGTATACTTGATATAGTTGTCACAAATTGAAAATTAAAATTGATCAATAATGCACGGTGCCTTGAAAATGGACACAATTGTCTAGATTCTTCAATCCATTTTATTATTCTCCTGGTCCCGAAAAAATTGCATTACTGTTGTTGTATTTGCCACGATCAAACTCTAACACAAAAAGTTATCATATAATTGCAATATCTTATCATCATGTATTTGAACTCTACGGTATCAACGTTTACCCCTTTTCAACCGAAACAATAGATTTCAATCGTACATTGTCTTCCTTGAACTCACTTGCTATAATATATTGTAATAATGCTCCAAAATTCCAATCACAAATTATTTTTAAGATTAGCTGATGAACAAAAGATAGAATAAGATTGTACTATAATCATTTTTTTATAAAAGACACGAACAAAATTAATAAAAATGAATTCTTTGAAAGATTCACCCTTAATCCGATTTTTATGTATGAAGATGATTGAAGTTAATAAGAAAGGAAAAAAAACACAAACACACATATAAGAAATCCTAACAAATAATTAGATTAATCATCACCCATTAGCAAATATGGTCCAAAGAAAATGTCGTGTTTCATGTAAATATATTAGAGTTAAAAAAATAAAAACGGTTGAATTTAATAGATAACATAACAACATAAGAATATACAATGAAAAGTTTTTAGATGTTGGTATAGAAAACAAAAAATAAATAAATTATTGTACGAGTCATCCTTGTATATTCTGAACTATTAAAATTATTAATAAATATAATAACACTAGTCACATTTGAAACTCTATGTTACAATGTATTTATGCTTAGACAACTTCAATTCCAGAATTTGCTTTGTGAGTTATATTTTTTGTTAAATGATAAAAAACAATAATTCATTTAAAATAAAATGAATTATAAATCAAATTTAATAATCAATCAGAATCACAAAAATGTTCTAAATTTCTCAAATTAATCTAGTTTTGGGTTGGAAAAATAATCTTCAAATACTAATAAATTTTTTAATATAATAATAAAGATATACATTACAAGTTTGATGAAGAGGGTTTGCCTATTGGAAAAGTTGTCACAATGTCTAACAATAGCGGTTCAGCCTTCTCTAATAAAGATTGTTGGAATAATCTTAGAGATCTTCGATCTAGTAATTTATGTTAAAGTAATTGGTATAATAATCTCAATGCTTGAATGGAAAAACTTGTTTATTAATTAAAATTGGAGCCATTAAATAGCCAAAATACAAAACAGAAGTACCAGAAGAAACGGTACAGTAAAACAGAAGGAACGAACAAAACAGAAGGAAAATAGAACTACCAGAAGCAGAAAAACGCGGCTACCAGAAGCAGAAATACGCGGCTTAATACTCGGTCTTCTAACAACAGAATCAAATGCTAACTACACTATCCTATTATTTAGGACATTTATTAACCAAATAGAAGACTAAATCAACAATTTCCATGCCAATCGACCTAACAATTGCTCCCCTAAACTGGACATGCCAGAGGCATTTCAGTTTACTTCTCCAGCTGACTTCACTCCAAGTGCTTCTCTGAGTTTTTCAAACACCTCCAGCCTCATAGGTTTAGTCATAATGTCAGCCAATTGCTCACTTGTACCACAGTGTTTCATATCAATCACTTCATCCTTTGTAAGATTCCTTAGAAAATGAAACCTTACATCAATATGCTTACTCCTACCATGGAAGACTGGATTCTTTGCAAGTTTTATTGTAGAAGAGTTATCACACAGTACCTTGACACTTTTACTTTGAGTGCCTCCAATCTGTTTAAGTATTTGTTGTAACCAAATGCACTGACATGCACAAGAAGCAGCTGCCACATATTCTGCTTCTGTGGTTGAAAGTGTCACTACTGGTTGCTTCTTTGATGACCAAGCTACTGCTCCTCCATTTAGCATGAAAACATAACCAGAAGTGCTTTTTCGATAATCCAAATCCCCTGCATAGTCACTATCTGTATAGGCTAGCATCTCATCTTTACATCCCTTTTTGTAGAATACACCAAGCTCAGTAGTAGCTCTAATGTATCTGAGAATTCTTTTGGCTGCCATCATGTGAGACTCCATAGGATTGGCCATAAAACGACTTATTAGACAAACACTATAAGCTAAGTCAGGTCTTGTGACTGTCATGTACATCAGACTTCCCACCATTTGCTTGAATAAAGTTGCATCTACCTTCTTACCATCTTCTTGTTTTGTTAGTCTATTACTTCTTGGAACCATGGGATTCTTAACTCCATTGCAACTTTCCAAACCAAATTTTTTTAGAACTTCTTCAGCATACTTCTTTTGACCAATGTGAATGCCATTGAAGCTCTGCCGTATTTCAACTCCCAGAAAATACTTCATTTTACCAAGATCAGTCATCTCAAACTCCTTTTTCATAGACTCTTTGAACTCATTCACCATAATTGTATCATTGCTAGTAAAAATGAGATCATCAACATAGAGACTTACAATTAGGATCTTGTTCTTCTCTTCTCTTTTGATGAACAAGGTGTGCTCATAGCTGCTTTTCTCAAACCCTTCCTTAATAAAGTAGCCTTCTATTATGCTAAACCACGCTCTTGGTGCCTGTTTTAGACCATAGAGTGCTTTCTTTAATTTGTAGACTTTCTTCTCTGCCCCACTGACCACATAGCCTGGAGGTTGAGCAATGTAAACATCTTCATTCAGCTCACCATGAAGAAAGGCACTTTTGACATCAAGTTGAAAGATTGTCCATCCATTTCTTGCTGCCAAAGCTATCACTGTACGGATTGTATCCCATCTAGCAACTAGAGAAAAAACTTCATTATAGTCTACTCCTTTCTCTTGTGCATATCCCTTAGCCACAAGACGAGCTTTACACTTATCTATTTCACCCTTCTCATTTAATTTGGTTTTATAGATCCACTTTACACCAATTACTTTAACCTCCTTTGGTGCATCAACAAGCTCCCAGGTTTTGTTCTTTACAATAGCATTAAACTCCATATCCATTGCATCCCTCCATCTTTTCATTTTTACTGCTTCTTCATAGTAAATAGGATCATCAGAAGATATAAACAAAACTAAATTTTGTACCTCTTCTTCTTCTTCTGAAAGTCCTTCTCCACTTGTATAATCTTGAAGATAGGTTGGAGCTCGAGTGACTCTTCTTTCAGGAAGGGTAGATATGGTAGTATTACTAGAGATACTACTGTGACCAGATGTAGTATCACTAGAGATACTACTTTGACTAGATTCTCCTTCTTCTTCACTTTCTTCATCGCTAGAAGCATATGTATCTTCATCAACTTCTCCCCAGTCAAGAATGTCATTCTTAGCTTCTCCTTCTGTCTTTCTCCAATCCCAGCTTTTCCCTTCTTCAAACACAACATCTCTGCTAATTATCACCTTCTTTGTAGCCGGATTGACCATTTTGTATCCCTTAGACTCTTCACTATACCCTATCAGCACACACTCTTGACTTCTAGCATCCAACTTTAACCTCTTTGCATTTGGTACATGTACATTTCCTACACATCCAAACACTCGAAAATGATCAACATTAGGTTTAATTCCACTCCAGCATTCTTCTGGCGTCTTATTCTTTACAGCAGAAGTTGGACTTCGGTTGAGAATGTGGCATGTCGTCTTCACGATTTCTGGCCAGAATGGAGTAGGCATCTTCTTTTCTTCTAGCAAACATCGCACCATGTTAAGTATGGTACGATTTTTGCGTTCTGCAACCCCGTTTTGTTGAGGAGTGTAGGCTGTAGTCAGCTATCTCTTAATACCTTCAAGTCTACAAGACTCTGTGAATTCCTTGGAGGTGAACTCCCCTCCTCTGTCTGTCTTTAATCCAAAAATAGATAGACTAGACTCCTTCTCCACAACATTTTTAAAGCTTTTAAATGTTGTGAAGGCTTCACTCTTTTCATTCATAAAATAGACCCAAAGCTTGCGGCTCAGGTCATCAATAAAAGTTAATAAATAACTTTTGTTGCCATATGACTTTGGAGTGATAGGTCCGCAAATGTCTGAGTGTACAAGTTGTAGCATCTGTGTTGCTCTCCACTTGCTTTTCTTTGGAATGATCTTCCGATGTTGTTTCCCTTTCATGCAGCTTGTACACACATAGGTTGGCATTTGAAACTTGGGAAGTCCTCTAACAAGTTCCTTCTGCTGCAATAAATTCAGACTGGTAATACTTAAATGACCATATCTCTTATGCCACAAATCACCAGTATCATCACTTCTCACACTTAGACATGTAGATGATGTATGCACTAGAACATTAGCCAGAACTACAAACATCCTATTAGATGTCATAAGTGTGTGCATGATTAGTCCTCTTCTAGGATGATAGATTCTGCATTCTCCATTTTGTATCAGGATAACTAACCCTTTCTCTTGTAACTGACCCATACTCAATAGGTTATTTTTCAACTCAGGAACATAATAAACTTCTGAAATCACCTGAGTTGCACCTTCTACTTCAAGTCTGATGTTGCCCTTCCCTTTCATTGGCATTCTGAGATTGTTTCCAAGTTTCACTGAATGACTGAATTGCTCATCCAGCTCCACAAACCATTGTCTGTTTCCTGTCATATGGTTAGAACAACCAGAGTCAAGAAACCATACTACCTCTCTCTTTGAATTATTGATCTCAACATAGGACATCAGCAGAAGCTCTTCCTCCTCATCCAATTATGCATAATTGGCTCTTTTGTCCCATTCAGGACACTCATTTTGGAAGTGTCCCAATTTATGACAATTAAAACATTCAACTGTAGCTTTGTTGAAAGTTTATCTGCCTCGTCCTCTACCTCGTCCTCCTCTATTCATGCCTCTACCTCTTCCTTTGCCTGATCTCTCATCATATGTCACTTTTAACACTTGTTCTTCTTCTTGGTGTCCCTGCATCCTTTGTTCATGAACAAGCAGACTTCCATGTAATTCATCGATGCTCAAGGTACTTAGATAATTTGACTCCTCTATTGAGCAAACAACATAGTTAAATTTGGAGGTCAATGATCTAAGTATCTTACTAACCACTGTGCTTTGTTCCATCACCTCACCATTTGTCTTCATTTTGTTGACCACGGTTAGAGTCCGCCCCAGGAAGTTATCTACTTTCTCTCCTTCTTTCATGGCCAGTAACTCAAATTCCTTCCTCAAGGCTTGAAGTTGTGCTCTTCGTACTTTCGTGGACCCTTGATACTTCTGTTTCATTGAGTCCCAAATCGCCTTCTAGGATGATAGATTATGCATTTTCCATTTTGTATCAGGATAACTAACCCTTTTTCTTGTAACTGACCCATACTCAACAGGTTATTTTTCAACTCAGGAACATAATAAACTTCTGAAATCACCTGAGTTGCACCTTCTACTTCAAGTCTGATGTTGCCCTTCCCTTTCATTGGCATTATGAGATTGTTTCCAAGTTTCACTAAATGACTGAATTGCTCATCCAGCTCCACAAACCATTGTCTGTTTCCTGTCATATGGTTAGAACAACCAGAGTCAAGAAACCATACTACCTCTCTCTTTGAATTATTGATCTCAACATAGGACATCAGCAGAAGCTCTTCCTCCTCATCCAATTATGCATAATTGGCTCTTTTGTCCCATTCAGGACACTCATTTTGGAAGTGTCCCAAATTATGACAATTAAAACATTCAACTGTAGCTTTGTTGAAAGTTTGTCTGCCTCGTCCTCTACCTCGTCCTCCTCTATTCATGCCTCTATCTCTTCCTTTGCCTGATCTCTCATCATATGTCACTTTTAACACTTGTTCTTCTTCTTGGTGTCCCTGCATCCTTTGTTCATGAACAAGCAGACTTCCATGTAATTCATCGATGCTCAAGGTACTTAGATAATTTGACTCCTCTATTGAGCAAACAACATAGTTGAATTTGGAGGTCAATGATCTAAGTATCTTACTAACCACTGTGCTTTGTTCCATCACCTCACCATTTGTCTTCATTTTGTTGACCACGGTTAGAGTCCGCCCCAGGAAGTTATCTACTTTCTCTCCTTCTTTCATGGCCAGTAACTCAAATTCCTTTCTCAAGGCTTGAAGTTGTCCTCTTCGTACTTTCGTGGACCCTTGATACTTCTGTTTCATTGAGTCCCAAATCGCCTTCTAGGATGATTAGTCCTCTTCTAGGATGATAGATTCTGCATTCTCCATTTTGTATCAGGATAACTAACCCTTTTTCTTGTAACTGACCCATACTCAACAGGTTATTTTTCAACTCAAGAACATAATAAACTTCTGAAATCACCTGAGTTGCACCTTCTACTTCAAGTCTGATGTTGCCCTTCCCTTTCATTGGCATTCTGAGATTGTTTCCATGTTTCACTGAATGACTGAATTGCTCATCCAGCTCCACAAACCATTGTCTGTTTCCTGTCATATGGTTAGAACAACCAGAGTCAAGAAACCATACTACCTCTCTCTTTGAATTATTGATCTCAACATAGGACATCAGCAGAAGCTCTTCCTCCTCATCCAATTATGCATAATTGGCTCTTTTGTCCCATTCAGGACACTCATTTTGGAAGTGTCCCAATTTATGACAATTAAAACATTCAACTGTAGCTTTGTTGAAAGTTTATCTGCCTCGTCCTCTACCTCGTCCTCCTCTATTCATGCCTCTACCTCTTCCTTTGCCTGATCTCTCATCATATGTCACTTTTAACACTTGTTCTTCTTCTTGGTGTCCCTGCATCCTTTGTTCATGAACAAGCAGACTTCCATGTAATTCATCGATGCTCAAGGTACTTAGATAATTTGACTCCTCTATTGAGCAAACAACATAGTTGAATTTGGAGGTCAATGATCTAAGTATCTTACTAACCACTGTGCTTTGTTCCATCACCTCACCATTTGTCTTCATTTTGTTGACCACGGTTAGAGTCCGCCCCAAGAAGTTATCTACTTTCTCTCCTTCTTTCACGGCCAGTAACTCAAATTCCTTCCTCAAGGCTTGAAGTTGTGCTCTTCGTACTTTCGTGGACCCTTGATACTTCTGTTTCATTGAATCCCAAATCGCCTTCGATGTTCCCTTGTCAAGAATTGTTTCCAATATTTCTCTGTCAATAGCCTGAAACAAGAAACTGTTCACCTTTAAATCCTTGAGTTTGGCCTCCTCCACACTCTTTCTCTGAGCCTCACTTGCTGGTGTGTTTCCAACTGCTGGTGCTGGAATTCCCTCGTCCACCAGGTTCCACATCTCCTTGCTCCTAAGGAAATTCTCCATTGTCATTGACCATTAATCATAATGGCCATCAAATTTGGGAATGGATGGCTGCACAAACCTTTCTGAGATTGACATCTTAATCTCTTTGTGTTTACTCACACACACTCAAACTCTCGTGTTTGCTCTAGACTTCACTGTCCACACACTCTCACACTTATCAGGCCTCTTTCGAAGCTCTAATACCAATTGTTAAAGTGATTGGTATAATAATCTCAATGCTTGAATGGAAAAACTTGTTTATTAATTAAAACTGGAGCCATTAAATAGCCAAAATACAAAACAGAAGTACCAGAAGAAACGGTACAGTAAAACAGAAGGAACGAACAAAACAGAAGGAAAACAGAACTACCAGAAGCAGAAAAACGCGGCTGCCAGAAGCAGAAACACGCGGCTTAATACTCGGTCTTCTAACAACAGAATCAAATGCTAACTACACTATCCTATTATTTAGGACATTTATTAACCAAATAGAAGACTAAATCAACAATTGCCATGCCAATCGATCTAACAATTGCTCCCCTAAACTGGACATGCCAGAGGCATTTCAGTTTACTTCTCCAGCTGACTTCACTCCAAGTGGTTCTCTGAGTTTTTCAAACACCTCCAGCCTCATAGGTTTAGTCATAATATCAGCCAACTGTTCACTTGTACGACAATGTTTCATATCAATCACTTCATCCTTTGTGAGATTCCTTAGAAAATGAAACCTTACATCAATATGCTTACTCCTACCATGGAAGATTGGATTCTTTGCAAGTTTTATTGTAGAAGAGTTATCAAGTATTTGTTTAAGTATTTGTTGTAACCAAATGCACTGACATGCACAAGAAGCAACTGCCACATATTCTGCTTCTGTGGTTGAAAGTGTCACTACTGGCTGCTTCTTTGATGACCAAGCTACTGCTCCTTCACTTACCATGAAAACATAACCAGAAGTGCTTTTTTGATCATCCAAATCCCCTGCATAGTCACTGTCTGTATAGGCTAGCATCTCATCTTTACATCCCTTTTTGTAGAATACACCAAGCTCAGTAGTAGCTCTAATGTATCTGAGAATTCTCTTGGCTGCCATCATGTGAGACTCCATAGGATTGGCCATAAAACGACTTATTAGACAAACACTATAAGCTAAGTCAGATCTTGTGACTGTCATGTACATCATACTTCCTACCATTTGCTTGAATAAGGTTGCATCTACCTTCTTACCATCTTCTTGTTTTGTTAGTCTATTACTTCCTGGAACCATTGGATTCTTAACTCCATTGCAACATTCCAAACCAAATTTTTTTAGAACTTCTTCAGCATACTTCTTCTGACCAATGTGAATGCCATTGAAGCTCTGTCGAATTTCAACTCACAGAAAATACTTCATCTTACCAAGATCAGTCATCTCAAACTCCTTTTTCATAGACTCTTTGAACTCATTCACCATAATTGTATCATTGCTAATAAAAACGAGATCATCAACATAGAGACTTACAATTAGGATCTTGTTCTTCTCTTCTCTTTTGATGAACAAGGTGTGCTCATAGCTGCTTTTCTCAAACCCTTCCTTAATAAAGTAGCCTTCAATTCTGCTAAACCACGCTCTTGGTGCCTGCTTTAGACCATAGAGTGCTTTCTTTAATTTGTAGACTTTCTTCTCTGCCCCACTGACCACATAGCCTGGAGGTTGAGCAATGTAAACATCTTCATTCAGCTCACCATGAAGAAAGGAACTTTTGACATCAAGTTGAAAGATTGTCCATCCATTTCTTACTGCTAAAGCTATCACTGTACGGATTGTATCCCATCTAGCAACTGGAGCAAAAACTTCATTATAGTCTACTCCTTTCTCTTGTGCATATCCCTTAGCCACAAGACGAGCTTTACACCTATCTATTTCACCCTTCTCATTTAATTTGGTTTTATAGATCCACTTTACACCAATTACTTTGACCTCCTTTGGTGCATCAACAAGCTCCCAGGTTTCGTTCTTTACAATAGCATTAAACTCCATATCCATTGCATCCCTCCATCTTTTCATTTTTACTGCTTCTTCATAGTAAATAGGATCATCAGAAGATATAAACAAAACTAAATTTTGTACCTCTTCTTCTTCTTCTGAAAGTCCTTCTCCACTTGTATAATCTTGAAGATAGGTTGGAGCTCGAGTGACTCTTCTTTCAGGAAGGGTAGATATGGTAGTATTACTAGAGATACTACTGTGACCAGATGTAGTATCACTAGAGATACTACTTTGACTAGATTCTCCTTCTTCTTCACTTTCTTCATCGCTAGAAGCATATGTATCTTCATCAACTTCTCCCCAGTCAAGAATGTCATTCTTAGCTTCTCCTTCTGTCTTTCTCCAATCCCAGCTTTTCCCTTCTTCAAACACAACATCTCTGCTAATTATCACCTTCTTTGTAGCCGGATTGACCATTTTGTATCCCTTAGACTCTTCACTATACCCTATCAGCACACACTCTTGACTTCTAGCATCCAACTTTAACCTCTTTGCATTTGGTACATGTACATTTCCTACACATCCAAACACTCGAAAATGATCAACATTAGGTTTAATTCCACTCCAGCATTCTTCTGGCGTCTTATTCTTTACAGCAGAAGTTGGACTTCGGTTGAGAATGTGGCATGTCGTCTTCACGATTTCTGGCCAGAATGGAGTAGGCATCTTCTTTTCTTCTAGCAAACATCGCACCATGTTAAGTATGGTACGATTTTTGCGTTCTGCAACCCCGTTTTGTTGAGGAGTGTAGGCTGTAGTCAGCTATCTCTTAATACCTTCAAGTCTACAAGACTCTGTGAATTCCTTGGAGGTGAACTCCCCTCCTCTGTCTGTCTTTAATCCAAAAATAGATAGACTAGACTCCTTCTCCACAACATTTTTAAAGCTTTTAAATGTTGTGAAGGCTTCACTCTTTTCATTCATAAAATAGACCCAAAGCTTGCGGCTCAGGTCATCAATAAAAGTTAATAAATAACTTTTGTTGCCATATGACTTTGGAGTGATAGGTCCGCAAATGTCTGAGTGTACAAGTTGTAGCATCTGTGTTGCTCTCCACTTGCTTTTCTTTGGAATGATCTTCCGATGTTGTTTCCCTTTCATGCAGCTTGTACACACATAGGTTGGCATTTGAAACTTGGGAAGTCCTCTAACAAGTTCCTTCTGCTGCAATAAATTCAGACTGGTAATACTTAAATGACCATATCTCTTATGCCACAAATCACCAGTATCATCACTTCTCACACTTAGACATGTAGATGATGTATGCACTAGAACATTAGCCAGAACTACAAACATCCTATTAGATGTCATAAGTGTGTGCATGATTAGTCCTCTTCTAGGATGATAGATTCTGCATTCTCCATTTTGTATCAGGATAACTAACCCTTTCTCTTGTAACTGACCCATACTCAATAGGTTATTTTTCAACTCAGGAACATAATAAACTTCTGAAATCACCTGAGTTGCACCTTCTACTTCAAGTCTGATGTTGCCCTTCCCTTTCATTGGCATTCTGAGATTGTTTCCAAGTTTCACTGAATGACTGAATTGCTCATCCAGCTCCACAAACCATTGTCTGTTTCCTGTCATATGGTTAGAACAACCAGAGTCAAGAAACCATACTACCTCTCTCTTTGAATTATTGATCTCAACATAGGACATCAGCAGAAGCTCTTCCTCCTCATCCAATTATGCATAATTGGCTCTTTTGTCCCATTCAGGACACTCATTTTGGAAGTGTCCCAATTTATGACAATTAAAACATTCAACTGTAGCTTTGTTGAAAGTTTGTCTGCCTCGTCCTCTACCTCGTCCTCCTCTATTCATGCCTCTACCTCTTCCTTTGCCTGATCTCTCATCATATGTCACTTTTAACACTTGTTCTTCTTCTTGGTGTCCCTGCATCCTTTGTTCATGAACAAGCAGACTTCCATGTAATTCATCGATGCTCAAGGTACTTAGATAATTTGACTCCTCTATTGAGCAAACAACATAGTTGAATTTGGAGGTCAATGATCTAAGTATCTTACTAACCACTGTGCTTTGTTCCATCACCTCACCATTTGTCTTCATTTTGTTGACCACGGTTAGAGTTTGCCCCAGGAAGTTATCTACTTTCTCTCCTTCTTTCATGGCCAGTAACTCAAATTCCTTCCTCAAGGCTTGAAGTTGTGCTCTTCGTACTTTCGTGGACCCTTGATACTTCTGTTTCATTGAGTCCCAAATCGCCTTCGATGTTCCCTTGTCAAGAATTATTTCCAATATTTCTCTGTCAATAGCCTGAAACAATAAATTTTTCACCTTTAAATCCTTGAGTTTGGCCTCCTCCACACTCTTTCTCTATGCCTCACTTGCTGGTGTGTTTCCAACTGCTGGTGCTCGAATTCCCTCGTCCACTAGGTTCCACATCTCCTTGCTCCTAAGGAAATTCTCCATTGTCATTGACTAGTAATCATAATGGCCATCAAATTTGGGAATGGACGGCTGCACAAACCTTTTTGAGATTGACATCTTAATCTCTTTGTGTTTACTCACACACACTCAAAGTCTCGTGTTTGCTCTAGACTTCATAGTCCACACACTCTCACACTTATCAGGCCTCTTTCGAAGCTCTGATACCAATTGTTAAAGTAATTGGTATAATAATCTCAATGCTTGAATGGAAAAACTTGTTTATTAATTAAAACTGGAGCCATTAAATAGCCAAAATACAAAATAGAAGTACCAGAAGAAACGGTACAGTAAAACAGAAGGAACGAACAAAATAGAAGGAAAACAGAACTACCAGAAGCAGAAACACGCGGCTTAATACTCGGTCTTCTAACAACATAATCAAATGTTAACTACACTATCCTAATATTTAGGACATTTATTAACCAAATAGAAGACTAAATCAACAATTGCCTTGCCAATCGACCTAACAATTTAGATGTCGAGGATGCTCAAGTCGTGTTCAACTTTTGTAAGAAAAATCAGGTTGAGAGTCCAAATTTTTTTTACGCAATAGTGTGATAAACATGCAAGGATGATTAACTTATTTTGGATTGACGCAAGATCAAGGTTAGCCAATAAAATTTTCGGAGATGATACGTTTGATACCAAATATAAGACCAACAAGTATAGCATGACATTTGCACCTTTTACTGGATTAAATCATCATCATCAATCTAATTTATTTGGATATGCATTGTTGCAAGATGAAAAAGAGTGACCAGAGCTTAGCGGCACGTGGTGGAGTGGACGGCGGTGATTTTTTGGGTTCCGGCCAAGTTTTTCTAGATGATGATGGTGTGGGCGGTGATGTTTAAATGTGGACAAAAATGAGTGAAACTGATTGTGGTGAAGCTAAGTGAATAGTTACCATGAAACTGTTTTACAGCAGGCTGTTTTAGGGCTGTAATGAACAGGGCAAGAGAACTACAATGAACGCAGCGAAAAAAAGAGGAACTACAATAAAGACGACTACGGGTTATGCGGACTCCCAAAACCGAGAGCTATAATGCCATGTTAAAAATTAGAGAAATATATTTTATTTGAATTGAATATGCCGACAATACATAAGTTATATATGTACAAAAATAGTTAGATAAATATAGAAATATAATTAGTACTCCTATACAATTAAATATCTAGAATTCAAGGATATTTTCTAATAATAAGACAGAAATATAATAATGTTCCTTCACTTAACAGCTTAAGCCTTTGGAAGAAAGGTAATAAATGTTCCTTCACTTAGAATATTTTACTGATCTATATACCATTCTTCCACTCGACTTTTTTTTCATGAAGTTATATAAAAGCTACAGATTTATGAAACATGAATGAAAAAATCCATTGCTTTGATTATCTAGTGATTAAAATGATTCGATAGAACACTATAGGGCACAATGTTGGTTTATCTATTTATCACCATTCCCTGTTATGAACATCTTACCACTTCCACGGGCTTGGCCAAGACATTAATGAAAAACTTTGCCCACAAAGAAGAAAGAAAGAAAGTCAGTACAAAGAACTAATTGGAAACTATAAGATAGTTGCATATTTACCTGCTTCGTATTGGTGCCAGACATGAGAAGATCTGTTGTAACTATTCCTGGCTGCAACACCAAAAAAGAATGGGGAGAAAAGGGAAAATCAAGTCCTAACAGTGAGATGACATGAGAGTGCATCAACCATTAAAGCTTTACAGGAATTCCATCCTAATGTGTTTTCTCAAGTCATCTTTAAGAAGAAACATGAAATAATGAAAACATTAGAACAAACTAAAAAGCTGTGAATAAATTAATAAGAAACCAAGCAAGTGACATGGGTTTAAGAAATCAATTTTTTCTAGGAATGGATTGTAGTTCGAAACATTTCGTTTTCATGATTGTGCACATTTTACGGCTTCCACTAAGATCTAATACCATAATTCTCTTTGATGCAGGGAGCCGAAGTTTTATTTCAAGCATTTCTCCTTTAAAGAATTATATCAATCTAGCTTGTGCACGTAAGGTATTTTTCTTTTTCTAGAATTCTTTTCTCTTCTTTAATATTTCATCTATTGAGCTCGCATGATAAATTACAGTTAATAATGGCAGTAAGCCACTGATCAGCTTTTCAGGAAATCATATTCATGTGTTTCCCCATATGATCTACATATACAATGTGTTATTCTCAAGTATGATATGCTCTCTTATTATTTGACAAACGTCAGAAACCGTGTATAGTTGTTCTCAATATTTAGTTTCTATATTTAGCCTGTTTAGTATCATAGAGTTTATTCGGATTCATAGAGATGTGATTGTATAGGTGCTGTTATTTGTCTTTCCTGATATAGATGTCAAAACCGTGTATATATATTTTTCTGAGGGGTTGCCAAAAGAATTGAATGAATTGAATTATCATTCTTCCCTAATTTGCGATGGCATCAGAGCTCTCAACATCTGGGAGCCTTCGCCTCTGACTGCGCAAAGTAAAAACCCTAGATGACATCCTTCATTGCTTTCGCAATCCTTCCCATGCTTTGCAACTCTTCCTGTTCGCATTTTTCAGTGTCGCACACAACTGTGCATCCCGTCTCTTCCAGATTCATGCACCTTTTTAGTCTTGCATCTCTTCCACCAGGTTCACGCACCCTTCCAGCTTCACAAGCGTCGCATTGTCACTTGCATTCTGGTTTTTTAAGGCTCTGTTTTTTTTGCTCGGCTTTACTGTTTTTTGGGCTTTCTGTTTTTTTTTCTGGGCTTCATTTAGTTTTTGGTGGGCATGGCTGAAGTTATTGATAATACAATTGAAACAGGGGATAAAAATCCTCAAATAATGGAGAGTTGCAGAATATTTCATCTGCATACAAGTTGAAAGGGAAAAATTATCTAAAATGATGTTCGTACTATTTTGAAAGGTACAGGGAAAATAAGCCACTTGACTGACGAAGCTCCTGAAGAGAATGATCCCAAATTTAAAAAATGGGATGAAGAGTACTCTAAGAATCATGGCTTGGTTCTGGAGTTCTATGATATCAGAAATTAGCGATACAACCAATTCTAAGGAAGACGGTGTTTTATCTAGCTATTGTATCAAGTGTAGAATGATTCCACCATTGCAAACTGCACGAAAGATGACACAACATTATGAGAATAAATGAAATTCAGGTGAGTTGCGACATTTGTCTGATGGTCAAACATGGAATCACTTTGATCAAATGCATCTTGATTTTGCGTCAGATTCCAACAATGTAAAACTTCGATTATCCTCATATGGTTTTATATCATATATACAAGCATCATCTACTCGTTATTCCAATTGGTCTGTTATTGTTTCTCCCTACAATCTTCCTCTTGATATTTGTATGTCTTAACCTTACATGCTTTTGACTGTCGTGATACCATATCCTTCTAATCCTACAACTGATATTGATATTTATTTTCATCATTTGGTTGCCAATTTTAAGAAGGGAGAGACAAAAAGTTGAAGAAAAATGAGAAGCAAACAATTGAATAGAAGCAATTAATGTGAATAAATGATAAAGGGATAGTAATATTTTATATTAATTATACTTAAAAGATTAAATTAAGAATTAACTCTACTGAGGGGTTAGTTTGAAGGTCATTTTGGAATTTAATATTTTATATTAATTTATTATTTTTAAAAATATAAAATAATTTACAATTAATTATGTTTTTAAAAATATTGAAGAGAGAAAAAAGATTCCAAGCACCATGTTGAAGAATTTTGTGCAGTGAGTTAGTATAAATAGAGTGAGGATTGAGATTTATCGATATGGGTTAATTGTGTTGAGAATTGTCGTCTTTCCCTATTCTTAAAGTTCTCTTCTCTCTATTCATACTCATGTTTAACTTGACTTGTAATTCACTTGAGTAAATAGAAGGAACTCGAACATAATAACTAACTTGATTGTAGATAATAAAAATAAACTTTTGGGACCAAAGCTCAACCAAAAATATGTCAATGCATGATTTTAAAATATCAACTATTCCCGCAAAGGTTTGTGGTTCTCTTCAAGTAACACCATGAATTTTAATGAAATTCTCTTTAAACAACTGTGTCATATCTCCGCAAGGATTATGAATATAAACAACTGTGTCATATCTCCGCAAGGATTATGAATATAGATATCCAATTCCACTAAAAAAAAGTTCACAAACACGTAATATTTCTAAACCATGATAAAGGAAGGGATAAAATTTATTTGTAGGGAAGAAAAAGGAGCAGGTAAGCTGAGGTCCAACACACGTTAAAGCTTTAGGCAACTTCTAAAATGAGGTATTTTTAAAGTTAAGAATGGTTATATTTTTGTTAAAATTTATTTTTGAGCTTTTAATGATTCAAAATCATTTAATAAGTTATTTTAATTGACTTCTTTTAACATTTATTCAATCTTGCCTAAGACAATCTTGATGTTAGAAAAGATTTTACTAATTTTTTAAAGTAAATTATTATTTTAATTTTGATAACTAACAAAGGTCTTTTTTAATCAAAAAAGAAAGGCCTTCTAAATTGTCATTTTTATTTTTGGCGCTTCTTTACTTTATTTTTTGTTCAACTGTTTTCGTAAATTTCACATCCTATCCTCCAACATTCTTAAATGTCTTTCAAATTATTTTTTCTATGCTAATTTTAACCCTTTCTAAACCAATTAATTTATATGGGATTTGTTTGGATTAATCAATTTGGAGGTGTAAATACAAAGTTGAATTTTTTCATTACTTTTTATATCTTGAGATTGACGTAGAGGTGTAAAATATCTCAAAATTAACGTTTTATAGCTCTGAATTAGCTTACCTAGAGATATAAAAATTCAAAAAAAGGTTAACATTAGCAAATAAAAAGAAAATTTTGGGGGCTTTTAAGAATATTGGGATGAGATGAGAAATTTCCAATTTTTTTAATCTTTTGCCATAGTCCAAATTAAAATGAGTCAAAAGAAAGCCAAAATTTGAAAACGAAGTGGTAAATTCATTTATGTAGCGCCATCTCAACAGTAACTATGCATGTTTCCTTTGGATTAAAAAATGGGCCGCAACTTTTTAACAAGAAAAAGGCACTACAATACAGTGATAAAAATAATTTTTTTGGAGTCCCTAGGCATATGCCTTGGTGGTTTGCCTCTTAGGTTGGGCATGAGTCGAGCTGCACATTAAGAAAATTGTTCATCCACACCCTAATGTTGTCTAGGGGTCTCTCAAATTTCCATATTTAGTCTTTACCAGATCCCAACTTCTAGGTCGGTAAATTCCCAGATGCTAGCATCTGGTAGACACCAATACAAAAGCAGTGTCAACCTTTCTCATAAACACTTTTTCTTCAACACTCAATCTCAAATTCTTCACTTATTTTCACGTTCTTGGAGTTCAAAAACCTCATTCTTCTATCCATTGGCATCATCAACTCTATTTTTTCTTCATTGTAAAGGTAATGTAGCTCTAAAACCCTCATCATTGTCAATTTGGTTGTTAAAGTTATTGAAGTTATGTACTTGGTTGTACCAGATTTTGGGATTCGGCAGTGTGTTTTTGAAAAATTTAACAATGCTGAATTCACACATCCGGTAGTATCTTTTTCAAAAACATAACACAACCAGATTCATACATTCGGTAAGTGTTAATGCAATCCATAATTGTCTGTTTTCTGTATAATTGAGTTTTAATTTGTGTTAAATGTTTGTAGTTAGTTATGGTTGAGGCTGAAGTTGAACCCAAATATTTGTCAGCATCCGATTGGAAGCCTGAGCTTGCAGCTAAAGAAATACTTGAGCCCATACCTGACTTGAAACCAAAGGAAACAATAGATTTCAAACCAAATATTGTAGAGCAAGTGGTAATTGACATTGATGTTGAGATAAAATTTATTATTGATAATAAATATAACCTTCGAGATGATTTGGTTGCTTGGGTTCGTTGCAAGTAGCTAATTTATGATTTTCAATGGTAATTACAAAATTTGATCATGGTTTTGATAGACGAAAACAATTTTTGTATTAGGTTGTGAAATGAGTGGTGTGTAAAAATGAACCAATAAGAAGTTGAAATGAGAAGACATGTGATATGAGATATGTGAATATTTTATCATATTGTGTGATTATTTTCTGACTACAAAATAATGAAATCTTATTGTTGTGTCATGATCACACAACCATGAGATGGATTAAAAATTAGAAGGTCATCTTATTGCTAGTCGTTAAATGAGAAAGAGAAGGAACTTATTGGTGAGATGAAAAGGAACATGGTCCCACACAAAAAATATTCTATTGACTTTGAAAGACAGAAGAAATAAAAGTGTGACTACAATGAACCAAGTTTATAATGCACGTCAAAGATACATGAAGATTATAAGGGGTCAGAGATTAGAAATGCAACACATGTTGAAATGCTTGGATGATCACAAATATGTATAGATATATAGAACAATTTGAAATTTAAAGATCTACATTTTTGATGAAGACAAAAAGATCATTGATCAAAAAGCAAAAGGATTTTAAGCAACTCATCTTTCAAATTTATGTTTAGGTAAAGTATTTAATATTAAATCAAAAAATATATTTCAAGTACAATATTATGAGAACCATCTTGATAGCATATGCATTAAAATGTTTTATAAAAATATTTAAAAACATAAACATATATTTGAAAATATAATTTTTACAAAAACTGAAAATCTGTATTCGAATACGAAGTGTCGTAGCCGAATACAGATTTCAAGTCAGAAGCTAAAACTGAAGATCTGTATTGGAATACGAAGTGTCGTAGCCGAATACAGATTGCAAGTCAGTAGCCAAAACTGAAGATCTGTATTGGAATACGAAGTGTCGTAGCCGAATACAAATTGCAAGTCAGTAACTAAATTTAAACATTTGTATTTGACTACAGCTTTGTGTATTCGAATACAACTCAAGTCAGTGGCAAAAATCTCATACTTGTATTCGACTACAAGGTATTGTATTCGAATACGTAGTTCAAATTTTAAATACAAACAGAACGTTATAGAAGTGTATTTGAATACACTGAGACTGTATTCGAATACAACTTCGAAACAATGCAACTTTTCAGTTTTGAAACATTGCACAAGTTCATCAAAACGTTTGGGAACCATTGCCATTGATCTCAAGTGTTACCTTGGAATACAAATACTTCAAAGTTTCAGTTTTAACTAAGGACTTTCGACTTACTTTTTAGAATCAATTTTCTGAAATATCAAACACTTCAAAACTTAATTTTCATATTTTCAAGTACATGCTTTTCATTTTCATATCATTAAGAAAGGTTCTCAATTGTACTTGGAAGTGTGATTGATTAAGTATCAAATACTTAGTGTTATAATCTTGTTCTTAGTCAAGAACATCATTACAAAATCATTACAAAATCATTGTATCACTTGAAGAATTTAGTGTAGATTCTTCAAGTTTTGTTAACTGAGATAGTGGTGTACTATCTTCTGTTAAGTGTGAAAGAATCTGTAACTTAAGTCTTAGGGTTAGACTTGTAACATATTCGAACAAAGTGGAAAATCTCTTGTGGTGCGCAAGAGGACTGGATGTACCCTTGGTTGTAAGGGGAACTAGGATAAATTTCTGTGTGTTTTTACCTTCTGTCACTTACAGCTTTCATTCACTAACACAGCAATTTTAAACAAACTCAAAACAGTCACTTAAACAATCTCTCAAAACTCTAAAAACAGAAAAATTGTCTAACACCTAATTCACCCCCCTCTTAGGTGCAACTCTGTTCTTACACAATTGGTATGTCTACAACTGAAATTCAGGATATTTTTTGGGCTCATCCTGAATGAGTCAAGTTGTTTAACAATTTTCGATTGTGTTACTAATGGATTCGACTTATAAAAAAAATAAGTATGAAATGCTATTGTTTGAGATCATTGGTGTGACTTCATTAGAGATGACATGTTCAGATGGGTTTGTTTTTCTAAGGTTTGAAAATGAGGAGAATTTCACTTGGGTCCCAAAGATGTGTCGTAATTTGTTGAAGTTTGAAGACAAGATTCCCAAGGTAATTGTTACTAATAGAGATACTGCATTGATGAATGTTGTTGCAAAAAAATTTCCAACCTCTACTGTTTTATTGTGTTGGTATCATCTTTCAAAAATGTCAGAGCTAGATGCAAGATGGATGTGAAGGTAAAAGTTGAAACATCTTTAAATGTGAAATAGGCCAAACTGACATAATTATTGAACACCATAATGAGTGTTTGGGACGTTGTTGTGGAATTTCCTTAAGAGGATGCATATGTTGCTGTTGTTGTTGAGTTCAAAAAGGTGTATGAAAAAATTTCCCAAATTCCTCAAATATGTCAAAAGTACTATATTTGATGTGGTGAAGGCAAAAATTGTAAGAGCATCGACATATCGTGTATTGCACTTTGACATCACAACCATAAACAAAGTTGAATTTGGTCACGATATGTTGAAAATGTAATTGTTGGATAGTAAAGGTTATTTGATGAAAGGTTGGGAAACAATGAACAATATGATGCAAACATAATTCACTAGTCTCATTTGGAAGGAGTTTGAGTGTATTGAAACAAAAATACAAGGACAAGGTTTTGTATTCAAAGTTGGTGTTTAAAATTTCAAGAGTTGGAATGAATTTTATTTATTGCGAAAAAGCACGAACAAATGAATGCGGTATGGACAGTACAAAGTGTTGTTGTGTAATTAGAAAAACTTATGGTTTGTCATGTACTTGCATCATTGCTAAGAAAGTAATGCATGACACACCTGTTCAACCTGATGAGGTACACACTCATTGGAAGATGCTATAGTTTGATGATGATGTTGCTATAAAAGAAGAGCTTCAGATGTTTCCATTTTAATAGAGTTGAAAGCGACTCAGGTACATTTTAATTATTAGATTAAATAATTTCTAATTTAGTGAATTTACGTGATAGTATATAAAATTTAAGTACACATTTATATTTCATGAGCGGTTTGACAAAGCGGATTACGGTACAAAATTACTTATCAAGGATCAAAATTCTTGAACTAGTTTTCCCATAAACGACATCATTGAATCCACCTAGTGAGAAGGTGAAAACAAAGGGTGCACTAAAGAAAGTTAGGTGTACGCCAACATATGGGTCGACTAAAGGTTTGCCTTCTTTGTGGGAGCATGTTAATTCCCTACATCCAAATAGTCCATTTTCTGTATTGAATTTATCATGCCCAAGAAAGAAAAGCACACATATTGGGAATCCCTCGCCTACTCCATTCCCAAGACCAATAATTTCCTTTATTGATTATATGCCTATTTTTATACATTCATATATTGACAAAATTGTGGATGTTGCTGGTGATGGAAACTATGGATTTTGGGTTGTCGCTGCACATCTTTGTAAAGGTAAGGGAACCATGCAATTGTTTGACATGATCTCATTAGAGAGATAAATAAGCACATGTCAGATTAAGTCAAATTGCATTAAAGAAACGATTCAATGTTATCAAAGACACTTTGTATCTTCAAATGTTTTATAAGGCACCTACATAAAAGTGGATATCGTTTCCCAAAATGGGATATCTAGTTGCGACTCAATACAACAGAGTTGTAATTGAGTTGGCGAGATTTCAAGATGGAGTTTCTGAAACCTTTCTACAATTACTAGGCCGTCCATCCCCAAATCTAACTTCACATATTTTGAGCATTAGATGAGTCAACCAATATAATTTTGTTCATGTATACTTGAAAGACGATTATCCATTACCTCTGACATTTGTAGAATAGATATTGCACCACAAACCACAATTAGAATCATGGGAGGATCCATTCATAGAAATGATGTCTTTATTTGATGAATCCATGGAAATTGAAAAGGTGGCAACTGAAGGTGCAAACACGAGAAGGGGGGTTGAATTGTGTTTGACTAACTTGAATACTTTTCCTGTTTTTACACTTTTAAAACAAAACTTGATGTATGAATAAAAACAGAGTTAGCAGCGGATATAAAGTAAAAATAAAACACAGAATTTTTATACTGGTTCACCGTTAACGAGGCTACGTCCAATCCCTTCACCTTGAAGGATTTCACTAATTCAAACCTTGAATTACAACAGTTCCACTGACCCTCCAAGTCAGTATTCTCAAACAGTCTAACAATCCTAGACTCTTGAGGAATACAACACCTGTCTTCTCCTGCCAATCTGACAACCCCAGATTGTAGAAGGAATTACAACGCCTTGAATCTAATTGCCAAGTAATCTGCTACCCCTTCTGACTCCCTCAAATTGTAGACTCTACTTCAACAACTTAGATCTAACACAAGGGAAATAAAATAACACGAGTGCTTGCTTCTTGAAAGCTGGAACTCACAATTAACCTCACTGAAAACTTGAGTGTTTGCTTTGGAAATGTATGACTCTTTTGTGATTTTCGATGCTAAGTATTCTGCCTTGAGCCTCCTTTTATAGATGCAGATTTGGGCCTCTTTCAAGCTTAATTTCGAGCTGAATCTTGCTGGATTCTCTTGCAAAAATATCTTGACCAATTGGGCTTCATTTTAATAAAAAACATATCTTTTTTAAGCTTCATATTTTCTTTTAAAAATAACTGATCAATCATGTCTTTAGTTTCTTCCCGCCAACGGCTCCTGAATTCCACAATACTTCACTTTATTTTTGCAATAAATCTTTTTAATACTTTGATCAAAATAAATTAAAATCTCCACCGTTAATCCTCATGATTAAATCTGGACCATTTGATCTTCTGTGCTAGTCCACATCTAGACCATACTAAGTGATCTGCTGTGATCCTCTGATTTCGGCCAGCCCTGGACCACACTTTCTAACCTTCTGATCTTCTGATCTCGGCCATCCTGGTCTAGTAAACTGATCTGCTGTGATCCTCTGATCTCGGCCACTGCTGGACCACGCATCCTGACCTTCTGATTTTGGCTAACATTGGGCCATGGTCTGATCTTCTGATCTCGGCCAACACTGGGCCAAATACTTAAATCCGAACCATTGATCTGAAAATCTTCCCTCTGATCTGGACCAATTCTGGACTTGGTCTGGATTAAAATGAAATTAAATCTGGACAAATAGTATTTCAGTCTGGACTTTTTACCTTATGTTTTGATTCAGTTCTGGATCACTTATGGAGATCATTTCTTCTGGTCTGGACTTAGTTTCATACCCTGAACCATGCTATCTTCTAGTCTGGGTCAAATATGAATTAATTCCTTTGTTCTGGACCCATTAATTTACCCTATGATTAAGTCTGGATCAAGTCTGGGCTGTTTATTATTTCACTGCCAGGCCATCTTCTGGTCAGAATAACTTATGGAATATGTCTGAAAAATGATTCCTTATGGTCTGGATCAAGTCTCCCTCTGGCACGTTTCCTTCTGGTCTGGTCCAGGTCTCCTTCTGACTTTGCTTCCTTCTGATCTAGGCCAGCAAATATATATTCTAGTGATGTTTTGACATTCTGGAGTATCTTTTGGTACCTTCAGGATTCAATCTCTGGAACCCTTTGATCTTCTGCTTTTGATTACTTCCGCTTCTGGTTGCATTTGATTTAATAATTCAAGGTTCAAAATAAGATTACATGGAGTGCTTTTGTAAACATCAAAATCCTAAGTACTTAGAACCAACTTGGTTCCAACAGCAACCATCGAAAAAATTCAATGCTGACAAACCGATTAAAGTAACAGACGAAGATGTTGTTGTTGACCTTGGAATAAATTAGTTAAGAGTTTAAAACAATTAAATCATATTAGGATTCTATTAAATGTATATGAAAATTATATGTATAATGAAATTTATGGCGTATTTTTTGATATGATGTTTAAACCAAACTTATATTTCTACATATATGTTGTTTATGTCGTTTGTGGCGCTGATATGATTTTGGTTCTGCGCATAGATGTTTTTAGTCAACTGAATTTCACTCTCAAAAAGTCACTTAGAGAATATTTCTTTTGCACGCAAGTGTTTCTCTCTTTTGAACTCTCGGATGACTTTGAATTGAAGCTTGAGTTCTTGTGTTTTTCGATGCGTAATGCTGCTGCCTGAAGCCTCCTTTTATAGCTGCAATTAGGGCTTTGTCTAAGCTTAAATTCGAGATAAATCCTGCTCAGATTTCCTTTGAAAATTCTGTTGGCCAATCCTATTTCTCTTAATTTCAAAGCGTATCTTTTAGCTTCAGATTTCATTTGAAAATTCTGTTGACTAATCATGTTTCTCTTAATTTTAGACCGCATCTTTTAGCTTCAGATTTCATTCCAATTTCCTTCAAGTCTTCAGTGATTTTTGAATCAAATCCCCTTAATACTTTGATCAAATTTCTATCAAAATTCAATCAAGTCTTCTTCGAATTTTAATCAAGTCTTCACTGATCTACATTATGATTTAAATCACTACTAGAAAAACTCATTTTAGCTACCATATTTAGCGTTGGCCACGACTTCGACGCTAGTTAGCGTCGGCGTAGCGTCGGCTAGACCGACGCTAGTGAACTAAAATTATTTTTTTGATTTTTTTAATTATTAGCGTCGGCCAGGCCGACGCTAAATAAAATAAGGCATACACTAATTTATTTTTTAATTTTATTATTTTTATTTTAATAGTTAGCGTCAGACGGGCCGACGCTAATTATAAATTTTTTAAAATTACATTTTTTAATAGTTGTTGAACTCTGAACTGAAAATTAAAAAAAATCAAATCTCAAAAGTACCTTTACTCACCAAACCCTATCGAACTCTCAAGTAATATGTCTTCTTCGACATTTGTATATCAATAGAACAAAAAAAACCATAAGACCTAGTGTAAATCTCACTATAAATGATGATAAGAAATATTTACCGATGATTCTTCCTAATTCGATGCCAATTTTAGAATCTAAAACTTGATCAGGTACATAGGGGTTGCTGTCTACTTCAGAACTTCTTGTCCTGCCAATTATTTGTCCTAATCCTACAATTTATATCATAAAAAAATTAATAATGTAATAAAAATTAATGAAAAAGAAACACCCTTCCAATAAACATAAGATATCGATTTTTTGTGATTTGTACACGTGTCCACTTTACATGAGCCCTGGCGTCCACCACTGCTCATCAACAAAAATATTTATTATATCATTATATCACTCAATTTTTCTACATAAAAAAAAATCATTATCACTCAATGTAATTTCTAATAAACATATTTATTACAAAATACAAATAAAATAGGTTATTTGTAAAAAAAAAAAACAAATTACAAAATACATATTCATTATCACTCAAGTAAATATTCACCTTCTCAAAAATACTCATCATCTCAAAATACTAAAACCCTCTCAACCCTCTCAACTCTAAAAGATACCCTCACCGTCGAAGGAAGCTCTCGTTCGCGACTACCCTCATCATTCCGTATCCCTCAATCTCACCTCATCACTTTTTTGTGTCACCCACTCTGAACCCTAACTCCCGAACCCGTCACCCACTTCGTCTTCGCCGTCAAGCTCAGCCGTTGCCGCCGCATCACCGTTTCCCTCACCTCACTCAACCCCATCGTATCGCCGCCGTATCTATCTCCAGGTATTCCCTCTTCAGTTTCCTCCAAAACCCTTATCGCCTAATGCTCCAAAACCTGTTTCATTTTCGTTTTCCCCAAAATTGTGACCAAACCTTCCATCCTCCATCTCAGGTTCCTCCCATTCACGACTACCCTCCATCTTAGGTTCTTCCTTCGTCTCTGTTTGCTCATCTTGGGTTCTTCATTCGATATGTACTTGCTACCGGTCAGTTATTCCCTCTTTCCCTTGTTCATGCTTTTTAGGGTTTATATGTTGAGCTTTGTAATTCATTTTTTATTTCAATTTAATTGTATGCTAGTGTTTATGAGTAAATTAGAATCTGGGATAAGTTATAGTTTACTGGGATAATAACTGATGCATTGGTAGATGGATTATAATTAAATAAATTTCAGGTTTTTAAATTTTCACTAAAATCACGTTCTTTATATCAATTTTATTTATCATCATGTTGTTATTTGAATCTCTTTACATGATTTGAATTTTGATATATATTTTTTGTGTTGGGTTTTTTCTGTCTTTAGGGCCAGCATTACTCCCGGTACAGTGCTGATTCTTCTTGCTGGTAGATTTCAGGAAAACTGTGCTGATTCTTCTTGCTGGTAATTTCTTCTTCATCTTATCCTTCACGGTTTCGAAACTGTGCAAATTCTATTGATTTTGTAATTATGGTATCTAGTATTGTTTAATCGATCAGTAATGTTAATGCACTAGTGTTTCAAATCCTTCTCCCAAGTATAACGAACAATTGGGTATAAATTTTGAACTGTGTTATTTGAATTGACAAATAACTCTTGTAATTTTATTTGTTATTTATGTCTCATGATTTAGGTTTTAACAAAGATTTCAAGAAGTTGGTGAGTGAAAAAGCAGATTTCAAGGCACTTGCAGTGAAAGATATTCATGCAGCGAGTGATGGAACTAGGAAGGTTGAAATTATCCTTCTGTATTTTGTTTTGAGTTCTCATTATGTTCATTCATACTATGTTCTTTTTTTCATCAACTTTCTTGGATCTCATCCCCTAGTCTTGGAATGATATGTTATCCTATTAGTTGTGCATTCCTTCTTTCCTTCTGAATTTATTCAATTACATCTCCTTACTATCATTATGCAGTGAAGTTGCTTAAATTCTTTTCATTATCAATGTTTATTGTGCAATCTTCAATTTCTATTTTCCCTCATAGCACCTCTAATAAAAAGAATTAGGAATGTTGATCTTATGGTGGAATTTTTTTGGTTGAAGTTTAGATGGCAGACATTTATGTGGAAGTTATGTAAAGCTGGCTTCGGAATCTAATATTAAATTTGAGCTTTGTGAAGAATATGCTTTTATTATGGTGTGTCGTGTGTCATATACAGACACCTTCATGTCATGACTAGAACTTCATATTGCATTTAGATAAAAAAATGTAAAATAATAGGTATTTGATAATTAGCAATGAAGGATAGCAAATTTAAAATTACACAGTTAATAATAATCTAATCTATTCTGCTATTTATTTTATCCAATTCAGTGATATACCTTGAATTTAGGCATGAAGCAATGCCGCTTTTATGATTGGCTGATAAATTTCTGTATTTTGGTTTTAGGAAATCAAAATTCAGCTCCCAACAATCACACTCCCTCCAATCACAATGCTTCAGATGATGTGGATGCTGGTGAGGACTCGATGCTTTTTCCTCTTGTTCTTCCAATTAGCCTGTCATTATTAGCATTCAGCAATTACTTCATTGCATATACAAATTACCCCATCCGTCTCTGTATGGTATATTTAATTTTAATTTTGTTGTTCCTTTTCTGATGCTTGAGGTTTGTCAGAAATAATTCATTTATCATTCAATGATGACATTGTTATTTTTTAAATGATTATGATTGAAGGTTTCTTCTTCTTCTTGGTGGTAAGCTGTGTTGGTAAATGTTGCCAGGCTATAGATACCATGCTGTTGTAGGGATGTATATTAACCTTTGTTCATTTGTATATTATGTGCTTTTGATGAAAGTTATTATTTGCTGGAAAGAGCATAATTTTTAATCTGCGGATTTTGGTAGATAAAGATGGAATCTCCCCCATGCGTGTTAATCGTGGTAGAAACTTCTATTGTAATAGTATCATTCCTAATCAAACATAATCTCACTCCCTAGGGCTGGATTAAGTTACCCATCACTTTAATATATCAGAGATTTTATGGATACACTTATTGAAAGTGATACGTGCACCAATCAATTGACAAAGTTGTAATATATATTATTAAGCTTATCTTACTATGTCTAATAAGACATACCAAACAACCCTAGGAAAGATGACAGTAGATGAGAAAAATATATTCACTCTGAATATCTAGTATTAGTGCCTCTTATTTGTAATGATTCTATATGCAGTTAGGTTTTTATTTTATTTTAGAAACAAAGCTATGACTTTTACCATTTCTATTTTTGTGTTCTTTGTTCTTGAGTAGAAGTTCTTCATTGTTGATCTCTTACTTGTGTATTTGTTTAAATTTCTTGGCTTAATTTTTTTCTTATTAATTGGACAAGCAACTTTTTTTGTTATTGCTAGATATGTGAAGACCGTACCACTTGCCGCCCAAATCCTTGATGTGAGAAGATATCAAAAACTTCAAATGATTGAGGAATTGAGAATTGAGAGAGAACGATTCGAGCTTGAGGTAGAGATTGGTAAATCTCCACCTCTCTCTGATAATGAGGTTTGGTGGGAATTGAGGAATAAAGCGTAAGATCAATCCTTCTCTGGCTTGCCTGATCATCTTCAATGATTCTCTCCCCCCTCCCCTCTACTAAATAATATATCTGTTGGTAGAATGAGCATCAAATGATACATTGAATTCAGTAAGAAAGTCCAAAATGCCAATTGTTAGTTGATGTTAGAGATCATTTGAATTGGGTAGTATGGTTGTATAGTATTATGTAAATATAGCAAATAAAATAATATGTTTGAGTGTAACAAAGCTTTGCTGTGTGAAACATATGTTGTCTCACTCATGCTCTCTTGTTTTCCTCTTTACTCAACACAAGATACGAAAAACATCTTATTCTGCTATTAGAATATTTCCTAATAGCAGTAGTTTCTTATCTTTGAGTATCTTAAATTATCTCTTAGGATTAGTTTCCTATCTTAGAGCATTTTAAATTACCTCTTAGAGTTAGTATTAGTTTCCATGTTTCTTAATTGTTATCATAATTTGTTTATCAAACCACATTCATGATAAAAAGTCTTTGTTTTCTTTCTCTTTTTTCCTTCCTTATTATAAACTCTACAACTTCAACAACAATCGTGCTTAAGAATGGCCACTATCCTTTAATCTTCATTAATCTTGATTGGTTTTTTGTTTGTTATAAAAAACCTTGTGAACTGGTAGGGGCTTTGAGCCAAAACAGAATAAATCTACTCCTGGAGTTGTTGGTTTATTGTTATGCTATTCTGTAGTGTTATTTTTTTAAGACGACCTTGTTGATCGTCGATTGTTTTCTACTTGTTTCCTAATTTCCCTTCTATTTTCTTATTCTTTTTGCTTTGACAGATTAGAGTTGAGAAATGAGTGGAGACGCGACAGAAATGAGCTGGTGCAAAAAAATAAATAATTACAAGTTAGCGTCGGCCTAGTCCGACACCAAACAGTTGCTGACTTTTCAAGTTTGACTTTAGCTTCGGCGCACCGACGCTACAAAATAAAAAAAAATTGACTTTTATTTGACCGTAGCGTCAGCCCATCCGACGCTAACAGTTCATTGACTTTTTCTTTGTTGACTTTTAGCGTCGGCCATCCTACGTTACGTATTTTTTTAAATGACGTGGCAAAAAAATAATATCTTCTGATGATGTCATTGTTTCTTCCCTCTGATGTTTGCCTTTGATGACATCCTCTAATTCTTGCTTCTGATGGGATCCTCTAGGAGTATCTTCTGGTATCTTCTGGTATCCTCTGGTGATATCTTCTGGCTGTATCTTCTTGTGGCATTTTTATCTTCTGGTGGCGTCATCCTCTGATGACATCTTCTGATTTGTATCTTCTGGAGGTATCTTCTGGTAACGTCATCCTCTGGTGTATCCTCTGATTTTTCATATCCTCTGATTTTTCATACTTCTTCTAAGTCAAAATATGATTTTCATAAAATACTTTTGTTAACATCAAAACTTTAATTGAAAGAACCAACTTGGTTCCAACACCAATAGTGTAATTTTTTAGGCAAATTAACTACCAAATGCGTAATTCGATACATCCAGTAGTATGTTGAATTTTTATTTTTCCAAATAAAATACACTTTTATACAATTTGTGTCATTCATATTTAACGTTAATTTGTGTGGTCAATATTACACATACATTTATATAAATACTGGTCTTTTGAGTCACCACGAATCTTAAACTTGTTTTTTCTTATTATAATTTCAGACATGATTCAAGTTTATTTCGAGCATTTAAAAATCTCAAATAACATTTGAAATTTGTAAATGTGATACTTTGTAAAAATTAAAGAGTCATCTTAACTGCATATTTAGAGTGGTTGGTGACATCAATACAAAGGTGATTATTATATCATATTGTTGTCCTTACATCCACTCAAAGATAGCAACCATAATGTACTATTCGTTTTGATAGGATGCATCTTAAGAATGATATAGACATAATATCCATGTTCATAGTTAACGATATTTACAGAGACAAAGAGCCGATCAAGTTGTACGCTAAGTATTCCCCCAAATAAATGTTCTCCAAGTTAGGATAACTCTTCAATGGATGTTGTCACTGAAGGTGCAAACACGAGAAGGGGGGTTGAATTGTGTTTGACTAACTTGAATACTTTTCCTGTTTTTACACTTTTAAAACAAAACTTGATGTATGAATAAAAACAGAATTAGCAGCGGATATAAAGTAAAAATAAAACACATAATTTTTATACTGGTTCACCGTTAACGAGGCTACGTCCAGTCCCTTCACCTTGGAGGATTTCACTAATTCAAACCTTGAATTACAACAGTTCCACTGACCCTCCAAGTCAGTCTTCTCAAACAGTCTAACAATCCTAGACTCTTGAGGAATACAGCACCTTGACTTCCTAAGTCATGTTTTCTCCTACCAATCTAACAACCTCAGATTGTAGAAGGAATTACAACACCTTGAATCTAATTGCCAAGTAATCTGCTACCCCTTTCGACTCCCTCAGATTGTAGACTCTACTTCAACAACTTAGATCTAACACAAGGGAAAGAAAATAACACGAGTGCTTGCTTCTTGAAAGCTGAAACTTACAATTAACCTCACTGAAAACTTGAGTGTTTGCTTTGGAAGTGTATGACTCTTTTGTGATTTTCGATGATGAGTATTCTGCCTTGAGCCTCCTTTTATAGATGCAGATTAGGGCCTCTTCCAATGCTTAAATTTGAGCTGAATCTTGCTGGATTCACTGTAAAAATAACTTGACCAATTGGGCTTCATTTAAATAAAAAACATCAAAATCCTAAGAATTAGAACCAACTTGGTTCCAACAATCTCCCCCTTTTTGATGATGACAAAACCTTAACTTATTTTGCTAGTTTATAACTCGAAGACTTGAATTACTCCCCCTCAGACCAATCTCTCCCCCTAAGTCTGATACTGACTTTTTTTTCTCCTTTTCAACTCATTCTCTTTTCACTCTTTCTTTTCTTCTATTCTCCTCTCCTTTTCAACTCCTTCTCTTTTTACTCTTTCTTTTTCTCTCTTTGTTTTTCTCTCTCCCTGTTTCCTCTCCTTTTCAACTCCTTCTCTTTTTCACTCTTTCTTTTTTTCTCTCCCCGATTCCTCTCCTTTTCTACTTATTTCTCCTTTCTCTCTCTCTCTCTCCCCCTTTTTGTCATCAGCCAAAAAGTGGTCCTACTATTTATTTATTTATTTTTTGTTTTTCTCTTTACAAATTACAGAAAGTAAAAACAGAAAATAAAAGACAGAAAATAAAATTATAAGAAATTTAAAAACTCCTAAGATGACTACTTGAGCTAGTCAGATATGGAGGTAATGCTGAGATGCTTCTTAATGAACTCGAACCTATCTTCTAGTAATGCTTTGGTGAAGATGTCAGCCCATTGATGATCAGTGTCCACAAACTGGATGCTTAAAGTCCCTTTTTGAACATGGTCCCTAGTGAAATGGTGTTTTATTTCAATGTGTTTGGCTCTAGAGTGTAAGATAGGGTTCTTGGTTAGGTTTATGGCTAAAGTGTTATCACAGAACAAAGGGATATTGGTTTCAAAGATGTTGTTATCTTCAAGTTGGTGTTTCATCCAGAGTAACTGTGAACTGCATCCTGCTGCTGATATATACTCAGCTTCAGCTGTTGACATGGCAATGGTGCTTTGTCTTTTGCTTGACCAAGAGATCAAATTATCACCTAAGAAGGTGCAGTTGCCACTTCTACTCTTCCTTTCCAGCTTGTCTCCAGCATAGTCGGAATCACAAAAACCTCTGAGTTTGTAGGTGGGGGTTTTCTTGTATAACAGGGTAAGGTTGGTGGTTCCTTTAAGGTATCTTAGAATTTGTTTGACAGCAGTTAAATGGGATTCCCTAGGGTCAGCTTGAAATCGGGCACAAACACAAAACACTAAACAAGATGTCAGGTCTAGAAGCAGTTAAATAAAGAAGGGATCCAATCATACCTCTGTATGTTTTCTGGTCTACCTTTTGGCTGGTTTCATCTTTCTCAAGTGAGCAGGTTGGGTGCATGGGGGTGGCCATATGCTTACATTCACTCATTTTGAACTTTTTAAGAATTTCTTTAGTGTATTTAGATTGGTGAATGAGTATACCTGATTTACCTTGATGAATCTGAATTCCCAAGAAGAACTTAAGTTCTCCCATCATGCTCATTTGGAACTCTTTCTGCATTAGGTTAGAAAACTCTTTGCACAAAGTGCCATTAGTTGATCCAAATATGATATCATCAACATAAACTTGAATAATCAAAATATCATTTTTTAATGGATTTCCTAAAAAGAGTATTATCAATCTGGCCTCTATTAAATTCATTCTTAAGCAGAAAGTTACTAAGTCTGTCATACCATCCCCTTGTTGCTTGTTTTAAACCATATAAAGATTTCTTAAGTTTAAAAACTTCGTTTGGAAAATCAGAATTTTCAAATCCAAGGGGCTGTTTGACATAGACTTCCTCACTTATGTAGCCATTTAAGAATGCACTTTTAACATCCATTTGATACAGCATTATATCATTATTAGCAGCAAATGATAAGAGAATTCTAATTGCTTCTAACCTGGCCACTGGAGCAAAAGTCTCAGTGTAATCTATACCTTCCTGTTAACTGTATCCTTGAGCTACAACTTCACCCTTTTCATTGAATTTGTTTCTGAACACCTACTTGGTTCCAATAATGTTTTTGTTTGGTCTGGATACCAGATCCCAAACATCATTCCTTTGGAATTGATTCAGCTCTTCTTGCATTGCAAGTATCCAACCTTCCTCTGCCAAAGCTTCATCAACATTGCTTGGTTCGCATCAACTTCTGGTTCTGGAAGATCTGTAACAACTTCAGATTCTGGTAAATATCCAGATTTCTCTTCTGACTTATCTTGACTGTTTCTTACTTGATCAGATTTTTCTTTTGAAGATTTGTCATGTGTTGCTGACTTGCTTGTATCCTTTACCTTTTCAGGTACTTCTGTTTCTTGTGTTTCTGCTCCCTTTGGTTCTGGTGAACCTGCACTATTTTTATCTTGCTTTGATTTGTCAAGGTCAAGCAGTTTGTCATATTACATAATGAAAATCAAATAATTTAAAATTGAACTCAATACAGCCAAACCATTAATTCTGCTTCTTGTGGTTTCTGCTTGTTTTTGAAACCATTGGAATGTTGTTTCTGCTGAGGTATTCAATTCGTGTGAATCACCTGGTTCCTCTGACAGTTTGAAAACCTGCAGAATACTTATCTAGCTTTGATTTGTTAAGATCAAGCTTCTTGTTATCACAGTAAACATAAATATCAAATAATAATAGTATTTACAGCAAGATGTAACCTCTATGTCAGCAGTTTCAGTTTTACTCTGAAAATCCTCTTGCTTCTGATTTTCAGATTCCTAATCTGTATGTTCTGTGATTACATGGTTTGGATGAGGGGATTTGAATTCCCTTTAAGGTTTGTAGTCTTGATGAATCTCACTGGAGTGTTTGAAGAACTCTCCTGATTCTGATTCCTCTCTTCCTGCTTTGGCTGATACACCATGTTCCTCTGGTGATTCTGGAACTTGTGGTGATTCTGATTCTGATAATTAAAGTAATTCTGATGATCATACCTCAACCTTTGATACTGATACCTGTTCAGGTTCTGGTTCTGGTACTGATTCTGATTCTGGTTCTAGTTCCTGTGCCTCTGATACTGGTTCTAGTTCCTGTGCCTCTGATACTGGTTCCAGTTCCTGTGCCTCTGATACTGGTTCCAGTTCCTGTGCCTCTGATACTGGTTCCAGTTCTGGTTCTGGTTCCAGTTCCTGTTCTGATTCTGGTTCCAGTGTTGGTTCTGGTTTCAGTTCCTATACCTTTGATACTGATTCCAGTTCTGATTTTGGTTCCAGTTCCTGTTCTGATTCCTGTGATATGTGTGATTTCTTTGATATTTCCTGTTCCTCATATGATTCTGGTTCTGGTTCTGATAGGTATTGTGTTGACCAGTTCTTCTTCTACCAGTGTCACTTAGCTTCTGTTTGGTAGATGTTGGAACATAAACCTTCTTGTGCTTGTGCATTGCCAACATCCATTGTCCAGGCACCATTGTTGGTGTCTCCTTCTGGTTGCTCAGAATATCTGCAACATAGACAATTTGATCATTTGGTACCCAGAACTGATTGGGTCCAGGTTTGTTAGTCTTAACAGCTCTCTGATCTTGTTCAAATTTTACCATTGGACAAGATAGTTCAGAGTGACATTTCTTAGCACAAACAATGCATAAAACATCAGAATGAACAGCTTTACTTTCAGTAATCGTTTCTTTAAAACCAAGACCTCTCTTTCTAGTGTTACTGTTTCCATAAATCATAGATGCATATTTACTTCTTTCCATTCCATTAGAAATAAAGTTTTGAAAAAATTGTTCATGCATATCAGATTTACAAACAGTTTTGGAAGTGGAACAGACATTGCTTTTGAGAGTTTGGTTTTCAGATTTGAGTCTTGCAACTTCAGTGTTAAAATTCTTGTTTTCAGTTGCATACTCAGAATTTTGATTCTTTAAAACTTGGACTTCTTTGGTCATATTTTTCTTATCTTCCCTAAGAGTTTTCAGTTTTAAATGTTGGAACCAAGTTGGTTCTATGTACTTAGGATTTTGATGCTTACAAATGTACTCTATGTAAACTTATTTTGTACTTTGAATTGTTAAATTAAATACCCCAGAAACTGAAGAAATCAGAAGCTGAAGATAAAAGGATTCCAGAAAATGAATTCTGGAACGACCAGAAGATACAAGAGGAATGTCAAAACAATGACCAGAAGATATCTTTGATGGCTTATATCAGAAGGAAGAAAAATCAGAATGAAACTTGGATCATACCATTGGAAAGCTTGCCAGAAGGAGAGTTGTTCAAAACAAACAGGAATCAAATATCAATTTTATTCCAGAAGTTATTCAGACCAAAAGATGGCCTGGCAGTGAAAAATTGAAATGCCCAGAATTGTTCCAGACTTGACCTGAAGGTATGTTTATGAGTCCAGAACAAGAGGATCAATTCAGAATTGGCTCAGACCATAATATAGCATGATTCAGGGCATGGAACTAAGTCCATATCAAAAGAAATGAATTCCAGAATCGACCCAGACCTGATCCAAAATCAAAGATCAATGGTTCAGAAATAATTATTTGGTCCAGTGATGATAAAGATCAGAAAATCAGACCATGGCCCAGCAATGGCCGAAATCAGAGGGACAGGATGTGCAGTCCAGCAAAGGCTAAATTCAAAGGATTTTAGCATATCAAGTGCGTGTTCAGGGAAGGCCGAAATCAGAAGATCAGAGGGTTAGGAAGTATGGTCCAGGAATGGCCGAATTCAGAGGACAATAGCATAGCAATCAAGCTGGTCCAGCTGTGGACTATCGCATGAAGATCCAATGGTGCAGATTTGATCATGGGAATTAATGGTGAAGATTTCATGATATTTTTATCAAAATATTATAAAAGATTTGTTATAAATTAAATTGGAGTAGCATAGAAGTCAGGAGCTGTGGCGGGAAGCAATGCACAGATTTGATTGGCCAGTTAAGATATGAAACAAATCTAAGGCTTAAAAAGATATGATTTTTATTTAAATAAAGCCCAATTGGTCAAGATATTTTTACAGAGAATCCAGCAAGATTTAGTTCGAATTTAAGCATTGGAAGAGGCCCTAATCAGCATCTATAAAAGGAGGCTCAAGGCAAATTACTCATCATCGAAAATCACAAAAGGGTCATACACTTCAAAAGCAAACACTCTCAAATTTTCATATAAGTCAATTGTTGAGTCTCAGTTTTTAAAGCAAGTACTTTTGTTGTTTTCGTTCCACTTTTTCAAATCTAAGTTGTTGAAGTAGAGTCTACAAGCTGTGGGAGTCAGTAGAGGTAGCAGGTTACTTGGCAATTAGATTTGTAGTGTTGAGAATTCTTCTACAATTTGGGGTGTCAGATTGGCTGAAGAATAGGAGCTGTTTTTCCTCAAGAAGTCTAGGATTGTTAGACTATTGAGAAGACTGACTTGGAGGGTCAGTAGCAAGGTTGTAATTCAAGTTTGAATTAGTGAAATCGTTCAAGGCGAAGGGACTGGACATAGCCTCGTTAACGGTGAACCAGTATAAAATATGTGAGTTTTTATTTTTATTTTTATCCGCTGCTAACTCTGTTTTAATTATACATCAAGTTTTGTTTTAAAAGTATTAAAATAGGAAAAGATTCAAGTTAAGTCAAACACAATTCAACCCCCCCTTCTCGTGTTTGCACCTTCATTAAAGACATCTTATTGTTTGCATTTAACAAGTCTTTTACAGCATCAATTAATTCAGATTTAGAGAGATCAGAAAATACCTCATTGTCTTCATCTTCTGATTCTGTTCTAGAGCCTGAGCTGTATCCAGACCTTGAGTTGGTATGAGCCATCATTGACAGAATTGCTTCCTCTGATGTGCTTCCAGACTTGCTTGAATGACTACTTCGTTCATTCTTCCTTCTGTCTGCTTTCCTTCCTGAAATCATGCCTTTATGAGGTCCAGAAGAAGACCTCATGTGTGCCGTCATTGCTGTTTCTGCCTCTTCTTCAACAGACGATTCTTCTTCTGATTCTGATACATCCCAGGCAGCCATCAAACCCTTCTTTCTGTATCTGGAACTCTTCTTGTACTGTTTGCCTTTTTCCAGATTTGGACATTCTGACTTGATATATCCAGGTTCCTTGCATCCATAACAGATGATATTCTTCTTGTCAGATTCTTCCTTATCTTTGCTGTTATGTTTCTTCTTGGAACATCTCCTCTTCTAGTTTTCCCAGATCTTAACCATCTTTTTGGTTAAGTAAGCCATATCATCACAGTCACTGTCACTATCCTCTGATTCTGATGCTGCCTTTGCAGCTTTGTTCTGTTTCGACTTCAGGGCCAGATTCTTCTTCTTCTTTGGTTCATCTGCTTCTAGTTCTATTTCATGAGACCTGAGTGAGCTGATCAGATCTTCAATTCTTAAGTTATTCAGATCTTTGGCTTGCTGAACTGCAGTAACCATTGGTCTCCACTTGGTTGGTAAACTTCTTAGAATCTTCATAACATGATCTGCTGTTGTGTAGCTTTTCTTCAAGACCTTCAGTCCAGATATCAGAGTCTGGAATCTGCAGAACATTTCATCAATGTTTTCATCATCTTCCATCTTGAACATCTCATACTGTTTGACCAGTATGTTAGCCCTTGCTTCTTGAACCTGCTGGGTTCCTTCAAAGGTTAGAACCAGACTGTCGAATATGCTCTTTGTTGTTTCTTTATCTGTGCATCTGTCAAATTCCTTGAATGTGATGGCACTGATCATGATGTTTCTGGATTTGTGATGAAGTTTGTGTAATCTGCTATGATCTGGTTTCATATCATCCATGTCTAGTTTTTTAGTTGGATCTTCTGGATCAATAGGTGCAGTGTATCCTTTGACTATCATCTTCCATAGTTCAGGATCTTGAGATATGACAAAACTTCTCATTCTGTCCTTCCAATACTCAAACCTTTCTCCATCAAACAGTGGTGGTCTGTTGATGTTGCCTCCCAATTCTTATCTAGATTCTGCCATGTTAAACCCCTTGGACCTTTTCTCAAACACTGTTAAGTGCTCAGCCTTGAGACCGAGCTCTGTACCAATTGAAGGTGCAAACACGAAAAGGGGGGGTTGAATTGTGTTTGACTAACTTGAATACTTTTCCTGTTTTTACACTTTTAAAACAAAACTTGATGTATGAATAAAAACAAAATTAGCAGCGGATATAAAGTAAAAATAAAACACAGAATTTTTATACTGGTTCACTGTTAATGAGGCTACGTCCAGTCCCTTCACCTTGAAGGATTTCACTAATTCAAACCTTGAATTACAACAGTTCCACTGACCCTCCAAGTCAGTCTTCTCAAACAGTCTAACAATCCTAGACTCTTGAGGAATACAGCACCTTGACTTCCTAAGTCAAGTTTTCTCCTACCAATCTGACAACCTCAAATTGTAGAAGGAATAACAACGCCTTGAATCTAATTGCCAAGTAATCTGCTACCCCTTCTGACTCCCTCAGATTGTAGACTCTACTTCAACAACTTAGATCTAACACAAGGGAAAGAAAATAACACGAGTGCTTGCTTCTTGAAAGCTGAAACTCACAATTAACCTCACTGAAAACTTGAGTGTTTGCTTTGGAAGTGTGTGACTCTTTTGTGATTTTCGATGATGAGTATTCTGCCTTGAGCCTCCTTTTATAGATGCAGATTAGGGCCTCCTTTTATAGATGCAAATTCGAGCTGAATCTTGCTGGATTCTCTGTAAAAATAACTTGACCAATTGGGCTTCATTTAAATAAAAAACATATCTTTTTTAAGCTTCAGCTTTCTTTCAAAAAATAACTGGCCAATCAAAACTTTAGTTGCTTCCCGCCACACCTCCTGAATTCCACAATACCTCACTTTTATTTTTGTAACAAATCTTTTTAATACTTTGATTAAAATAAATTAAAATCTCCACCGTTAATCCTCCTGATTAAATCTGGACGATTGGATTCTTCTGCGCTAGTCCACATCTGGACCAAACTAATTGATATGTTGTGATCCTCTGATTTCGGCCATCCCTGGACCACACTTCCTAACCCTCTGATCTTCTGATTTCGGCCATCCTAGACTTGCACCTAATATGGTACAATCCTCTAATCTCGGCCATTGCTGGACCACACATCCTGACCCTCTGATTTCGGCCAACACTGAGCCATGGTCTGATCTTCTGATCTCGGCCAACACTGGGCCAAATAATTAATTCTGAACCATTAATCTGGAAATCTTCCCTCTGATCTGGACCAATTCTGAACTTGGTCTGGATTAAACTGAAATTAAATCTGGATAAGTAATATTTTAGTCTGGACATTTTACCTTTGATTTTGGATCAGGTCTGGATCAATTCTGGAAATTATTTCTTCTGGTATGGACTTAGTTTCATACCCTGAACCATGCTATCTTCTGATCTGGGTCAAATCTGCATTGATTCTCTTGTTCTAGACTCATTTACTTATCTTTTGGTTGAGTCTGGAACAAGTCTGGGCTGTTTTAATTTCTCACTGCCAGGCCATCTTCTGGTCAGAATAACTTCTGGAATAAATCTGATATTTGATTCCTCTTGGTCTGGACAAACTCTCCCTCTGGCAGGCTTTCCTCTGGTATGGGCCAGGTCTTTTTCTGACATTGCTTCCTTTTGATCTGGGCAAGCAAAGATATCTTCTGGTGATCCTGGAGTATCTTCTGGTAATTCCAGGATGCATTCTGGATGCATCTTCTGCCTCTACAAACTTCATTTTCTGGTTGTATTTAATGTAATAATTCAAGGTACAAAATAAGATTACATTGAGTCCTTTTGTAAACATCAAAATCCTAAGACTTAGAACCAACTTGGTTCCAACAGTCACCAACTTAAGAGATATGTGATTTAGTTTATATAAATTGTTATTTTTTAATTTACATTAAGTAGTGGCAAAATTAAGCTATGGTATGTTTTGTTTATTTATGTAATTCATAAATTATGTTACTTATGTTTATGTTATTTATGTTATTTATGTAATTTTTAATTTAAATTATTTTTACCAACAACTCAAACACAAACAACTTTTATTCCAGAAAACACAAATCTCAACATTTAACAAGAATATCAACCTAATCAAAATTAAAATCATGTACATTTAATCAAAGTATTATAATTAATGAAAATATTAAAATAATGTTTATCTAAATCAAAGGTAATACTCCCTAATACATAAATAATACTATGTAAATCTATTCCTAATGTTACTCCATCTTCTTCTAATTATCTGTTGCACAAATTCATATGCATGAGTTCTTTCTCCGTCGTCTCATGTGCTTCAAGTCCAAGATCTATAACCATTCTGCAAATTTGTAGCGTGTCAGGTACATCAGATGCAGACTCAAGTTGTATGACAACCTCCAAGTCTACAAATCTTGAAGGATTTCCCTTTGAAAACGATTGCATGAAAAAGATGGAAAACCCTATAAATCCAAGTTACATATCCAACTATGATTTCCCAACTCATGTCCATGAGTAGCCCTCGCATATCTGGAGTAAGTAGATATAATATAAAATCTAGATATGCTTGAACGACCTCCTGCATACTCATAGAATGCGCTAAGGCAAGTGAGGACACTTCATCCTAGATCTCGATCTAATTCAGCCAAAGTACCAACATATTTCTTCCAACAAACGTGTTAGATGGTGGTCGCCATAGGGAGAAAACCTAGATCGTACCTTCAACCGATCTATTGTATTCCTGTATGTCTCTACCAATGGATGTCCTTGATGTGGAATGAACAATATTTTACATGGAAGGGACTCGTCATATTCAGCTGACAGAGTCCGTGGACAAATGGTAGGAAAATGTTGCATGATCCAAGCTTGAAGCAAAAACATAGATAAAAAATTATTTATAAATAATGTGTTGGAACCAAGTTGGTTCTAAGTACTTAGGATTTTGATGTTTACAAAAGCACTCCATGTAATTTTATTTTGAACCTTGAATTATTAAATCAAATGCCATCAGAAGTTGAAGTAATCAGAAGCAGAAGATCAAATGGTTCCAGAGATTGAATCCTGAAGGTACCAGAAGATACTCCAGGATGTAAAAACATCACCAGAAGATATCTTGGCTGGCCCAGATCAGAAGGAAGCAAAGTTAGAAGGAGACCTGGACTAGACCAGAAGGAAGCCTGCTAGAGGGAGACTTGATCCAGACCAGAAGGAAGCATTTGTAAGACTTATTCCAGAAGTTATTCTGACCAGAAGATGGCCTGACAGTGAAATAATAAACAACCCAGACTTGATCCAGACTTAATTAGAGGTTAAGTTAATGGGTCCAGAACAAGAGAATCAATCCAAATTTGACCCAGACCAGAAGATAGCATGATTCAGGGTATGAAACTAAGTCCAGACCAAAAGAAATGATCTCCTGATTTGATCCAAAACCGAAAGTAAAATGTCCAGACTGAAAAATTAATTGTCCAGATTTAATTTCAGTTTAATCCAGACCAAGTCCAGAATTGGTCCAGATCAGAAGGAAGATATTCAGATCAATGGTTCAGATTTAAGTATTTGGCCCAGTGTTGGCCGAGATCAGAAGATCAGACCATGGCCTAGTGTTGGCCGAAATCAGAAGGTCAGAATGTGTGGTCCAGCAGTGGTCGAGATCAAAGGATCACAACAGATCATTTTGCTAGACCAGGATGGCCGAGATCAGAAGATTAGAAAATTAGAAAGTGTGGTCCAGGGTTGGCCGAAATCAGAGGATCACAGCAGATCACTTAGTATGGTCCAGATGTGGACTAGTGCAGAAGATCAAATGGTCTAGATTTAATCATGAGGATTAACGGTGGAGATTTTAATTTATTTTGATCAAATTATTAAAAGGATTTGTTACAAAAATAAAGTGAAGTCGCATGGGAGTTCAGGAGCTGTTGGCGGGAAGAAACTAAAGACATGATTGGCTAGTTATTTTTGAAAGAAAATCTGAAGCTTAAAAAAGATATGTTTTTTATTTAAGTGAAGCCCGATTGGTCAAGATATTTTTGCAAGAGAATCCAGCAAGATACAGCTCGAAATTAAGCTTGGAAGAGGCCCTAATTCGCATCTATAAAAGGAGGCTCAAGGAAGAATACTTAGCATCGAAAATCACAAAAGAGTCATACACTTCCAAAAGAAAACACTCAAGTTTTCAGTGAGGTTAATTGTGAGTTCCTACTTACCAGAAGCAAGCACTCGTGTTATTTTCTTTCCCTTGTGTTAGATCTAAGTTGTTGAAGTAGAGTCTACAATCTGAGGGAGTCAGAAAGGGTAGCAGATTACTTGGCAATTAGATGCAAGGCGTTGTAATTTCTTCTACAATCTGGGGTTGTCAGATTGGTAGGAGAAGACTTGACTTAGGAAGTCAAGGTGTTGTATTCCTCAAGAGTCTAGGTTTGTTAGACTGTTTGAGAAGACTGACTTGGAGGGTTAGTGGAACTGTTGTAATTCAAGGTTTGAATTAGTGAAATCCTTCAAGGTGAAGGGACTGGACGTAGCCTCGTTAACGGTGAACCAGTATAAAATTATGTGTTTTTATTTTTACTTTATATCCACTGCTAACTCTGTTTTATTCATACATCAAGTTTTGTTTTAAAACTGCAAAAACATAAAAATTATTCAAGTTAGTCAAACACAATTCAACCCCCCTTCTCGTGTTTGCACCTTCAATTGGCATCAAAGCTCGGTCTCAAGGCTGAGCACTTAACAATGTTTGAGGAAAAGGTCCAAGGGGTTCAACATGCGGGAATCCAGAGATGAACTGGGAGGCAACATCAACAGACCACCACTGTTTAATGGAGAAAGGTTTGAGTATTGGAAGGACAGAATGAGAAGTTTCTTCATATCTAAAGATCCTGAATTATGGAAGATGGTAGTCAAAGAATACACTGCACCTACTGATCCAGAAGATCCAACTAAAGAACTAGACATGGATGATATGAAACCAGATCAGAGCAGATTATACAAACTTCATCACAAGTCCAGAAACATCATGATCAATGCCATCACATTCAATGAATTTGACAGATGCACAGATAAAGAAACAACAAATAGCATATTCGACAGTCTGGTTCTGACCTATGAAGGAAGCCAGCAGGTTCAAGAAGCAAGGGCTAACATACTGGTCAAACAATATGAGATGTTCAAGATGGAAGATGATGAAAACATTGATGGAATGTTCTGCATATTCCAGACTCTGATATCTGGACTGAAGGTCTTGAAGAAAAGCTACACAACAGCAGATCATGTCAAGAAGATTCTAAGAAGCTTACCAACCAAGTGGAGACCAATGGTTACTGCAGTTTAGCAAGCCAAAGATCTAAACAACTTAAAACTTGAAGATCTGTTCAGCTCACTCAAGTCTCATGAAATAGAACTAGAAGCAGATGAACCAAAGAAGAAGAAGAATTTGGCCCTGAAGTTGAAACAGAAAAAAGCTGCAATGGCAGCACCAGAATCAGAGGATAGCGACAATGACTGTGATGATATGGCTTACTTAACCAAACAGATGGTTAAGATCTGGGAAAATAGGAAGAGGAGAGGCTCCAAGAAGAAACATAACAGCAAAGGAAAGGAAGAATCTGACAAGAAGAGTATTGTTTGTTGTGGATGCAATGAACCTGGACATATCAAGTTAGAATGTCCAAATCTGGAAAAAGGCAAACAGCACAAGAGTTCCAGATTCAGAAAGAATGGTCTGATGGCAGCCTGGGATATATCAGAATCAGAGGAAGAATCGTCTGATGAAGAAGAGGCAGAAATAGCAAAGATGGCACACATCAGGTCTGCCTCTAAACTTCATAAAGGCAACAATTTAGGAAGGAAAGCAGGCAGAAGGAAGAATGATCGAAGCAGTCATTGAAGCAAGTCTGGAAGCACATCAGAGGGTGCAATTCTGGCTCTGATGACTCATACAAACTCAAGTTCTGAATACAGCTCAGGCTCTAGAACAGATTTAGAAGATGAAGACGATAAGGTATTTTCTGATATCTCTAAATCTGAGTTAATTGATACTTTAAAATATTTTTTAAGTGCAAATAATAAGATGGCTTTAAAACTGAAAACTCTTAGGGAAGATAAGAAAAATCTGACCAAAGAAGTCCAAGTTTTAAAGAATCAAAATTCTGAGTATGCAACTAAAAACAAGGATTTTAAAACTTAAGTTGCAAGACTTAAATCTGAAAACCAAACTCTCAAAAGCAATGTTTGTTCCACTTCCAAAACTGTTTGTGAATCTGATATGCATGAACAATTTGTTCAAAACTTTATTTCTAATGGAATGGAAAGAAGTAAATATGCATCTATGATTTATGGAAACAGTAACACTGGAAAGAGAGGTCTTGTTTTTACAGAAACGATTACTGAAAGTAAAGCTGTTCATTCTGATGTTTTATGCATTGTTTGTGCTAAGAAAGGTCACTCTGAATTATCTTGTCCAATGGTAATATCTGAACAAGACCAGAGAGTTGTTAAAAGTAACAAACCTAGACCCAATCAGTTCTGGGTACCAAAAGATCAAATTGTCTATGTTGCAGATATTCTGAGCAACCAGAAGGAGACACCAACAATGGTGCCTGGACAATGGATGTTGGCAATGCACAAGCAGAAGAAGGTTTATGTTTCTGCTACAACAAGACAAAGGCAATCTGAGTTTGATGGAAGAATGTCTGGTTAACTCAACCAGAAACAGAATCGGAATCAGAATCAAAACTGGAACCAGAATCAAAATAGGAACTGGAACCAGAACAAGAACTGGAATCAGTATCAGAAGCGCAGGAACTGGAACCAGAATCAACTCTGGAACCAGAATCATAATCAACACTAGAACCAGAACCAGATCAGGAATTACCAGAATCACCAGAATTAGCAAATTCATCAGAACCACCAGATTCACCCAAATCACCAGAATCATCAAGGTTATCAGAATCATTGGATTCACCAAAATTACCAGAATCAAAACATGTTCCAGAATCATCAGAGGAACATGGTTTATCAACCAAAGCAGAATCAAGGAAACTGCTCAAACAGGCCAGAAGAAGAACTGGCTCTAATGGCTTGAACAGAAGCTAAGTCTGAATCTGAGTCTGACTCTGATTCTGATAGAGAAAAGGCAAGGTCTGATCAGCAACACAAAACTTGGTATCTTGACAGTGGCTGCTCCAAGCACATGACAGGAGACAAATCTATATTTCTGGATCTGACTATGAAGAATGGAGGCAAAGTTTCTTTTGGAGGAAACCAGAAAGGTCAGATTATTGGTACAGGAATTGTTGGTTACACTTCTTCTCCCTTGTCTATTAAAAATGTTCTGTTAGTTAAATTAAGTGATTGCAATTATGATGTTATCTTTAATCAAAAAACTTGCAAAGTTGTTAGTCAACTTGATGGGTCGGTTTTATTTACTGGCACTAGGAAGGATAATGTTTATAAAATTGATATGTTCAGTCTTGCTAAGCAACAGGTTAAATGCTTATTGTCTGTGAGTGAGCAGAATCTGATTTGGCACAAAAGGTTAGGGCATGCAAACCCTTGGCTTATATCCGAATTGAGCAAACTCCAGTTAGTAAGAGGGCTTCCCAAGGTAAGTTCCAAAACTGATATTCTGTGTGAAGCATGTCAAAGAGGTAAACAAACTAAAAGCTCTTTTAAAACTAAAAAATATGCCTCTACCTCTCAACCACTTAAACTGCTTCACTTAGATTTGTTTGGTCCTGTTCAAACAGCTTCTCTCAGTGGTAAGAAATATGGTTTTGTAATTGTTGATGATTACTCAAGGTGGACTTGGGTAAATTTTTTAAAGAACAAAGATGAATCTCACAGAGTATTTATTTCTTTTTGTAAGCAAGTTATGAATGAACAGGGTATTAAGATCATAACCATTAGAAGTGATCATGGAGGTGAATTCGAGAACAAGTATTTTGAAGAATTCTGTGATGAGAATGGCATCTCTCACAACTTCTCATCCCCCAGAACACCTCAACATAATGGAGTGGTAGAAAGGAACAGATCACTACAAGAGATGGCCAGAACCATGCTGAATGATATGAAGGTTGCCACCTACCTTTGCGCAGAAGTTGTCAACAAGAGATGGCCAGAACCATGCTCAGAAGATATCTTTGCTGGCCCAGATCAGAAGGAAGCAAAGTTTGAAGGAGACCTGGACCAGACCAGAAGGAATCATTTGTCAGACTTATTCCAGAAGTTATTCTGACAAGAATATGGCCTGGCAGTGAAATAATAAACAGCCCAAACATGATCCAGACTTAATCAGAGGATAAGTCAATGGGTCCAGAACAAGAGAATCAATCCAGATTTGACCCAGACCAGAAGATAGCATGATTCAGGGTATGAAACTAAGTCCAGACCAGAAGAAATGATCACCAGATTTGATCCAGAACTCATCCAAAACAGAAAGTAAAATGTCCAGACTGAAATATTAATTGTCTAGATTTAATTTCAGTTTAATCTAGACCAAGTCCAGAATTGGTCCAGATCAGAGGGAAGATATTCAGATCAATGGTTCAGATTTAAGTATTTGGCCCAGTGTTGGCCGAGATCTGAAGATCAGACCATGGCCCAATGTTGGCCGAAATCAGAAGGTCGGAATGTGTGGTCCAACAGTGGCCGAGATCAGAGGATCACAGCAGATTAGTTTGCAAGACCAAGATGGTCGAGATAAGAAGATCAGAAGATTAGAAAGTGTGGTCCAGGGTTGGCCGAAATCAAAGGATCGCAGCAGATCACTTAGTATGGTCCAGATGTGGACTAGCGCAGAAGATCAAATGGTCCAGATTTAATCATGAGGATTGACGGTGGAGATTTTAATTTATTTTGATCAAAGTATTAAAAGGATTTGTTACAAAAATAAAGTGAAGTCGTATGGGAGTTCAGGAGCTATTGGCGGGAACACACTAAAGACATGATTGGCCAGTTATTTTTGAAAGAAAATCTGAAGCTTAAAAAAGATATGTTTTTTATTTAAGTGAAGCCCGATTGGTCAAGATATTTTTGCAAGAGAAGCCAGCAAAATACAACTCGAAATTAAGCTTGGAAGAGGCCCTAATTCGCATCTATAAAAGGAGGCTCAAGGCAGAATACTTAGCATCGAAAATCACAAAAGAGGCATACACTTCCAAAAGCGAACACTCAAGTTTTCAGTGAGGTTAATTGTGAGTTCCTACTTTCCAGAAGCAAGCACTCGTGTTATTTTCTTTCCCTTGTTTTAGATCTAAGTTGTTGAAGTAGAGTCTACAATCTGAGGGAGTCAGAAAGGGTAGCAGATTATTTGGCAATTAGATTCAAGGCGTTGTAATTCCTTCTACAATTTGGGGTTGTCAGATTGGTAGGAGAAGACTTGACTTAGGATGTCAAGGTGTTGTATTCCTCAAGAGTCTAGGATTGTTAGACTATTTGAGAAGACTGACTTGGAGGGTCAGTGGAACTGTTGTAATTCAAGGTTTGAATTAGTGAAATCCTACAAGGTGAAGGGACTGGACGTAGCCTCGTTAACGGTGAACCAGTATAAAAAATTATGTGTTTTTATTTTTACTTTATATCCGCTGCTAACTCTGTTTTATTCATACATCAAGTTTTGTTTTAAAACTGCAAAAACAGAAAAAGTATTCAAGTTAGTCAAACACAATTCAACCCCCCCTTCTCGTGTTTGCACCTTCATAATGTTCCAATAAAGTTAGCTAATATTATAAAAAAAAATATTCCAATTAAATTAACTCTTAATTATTTGGAGGAGAGACAAGTAACCAGCTAGCTGTTTTGTCTTGGCCTTGCTAGCATCCCCTAGCTGATTGTACAAGAAAGTAAGAGCAGCAACACCTCATGTATACTCTCGCACACTACCTAAGTCTCTAAAGTACTGAACGTACATAATATTGACGTATGTTGCACTTTTATCGTTAAATATGGTAATACCCACGAGGTAGAGAAGATAGAATTTGATTTTGTTAAGCCAATGATATTCCTTCACCTTGTCATCATCAACAAACCGAACATATTTGTTTTAAATGAATCAAAAATTGGACTTCAAGGTTTGAGAATTTGACATGCATTCATTTGGATCCAATATCATTAGACATCCACTCAACCCCCTAATCTTTCACTAGAGGTGTATGTGCTAGGAGGTGTTCGGTGATAGGAAAGTGAAGAAGACAAGACACATTGTTCAGAGTAACTATCATTTCACCAATAGGAAGATGGTAACAGCTAGTATCCCTATGTCACCTCTCATCAAAAGCAGACAACAAGCCTACGTCTATTAACTTGTAGCCTATGTGTCCAAAATCAACTAAGTTTGAGGCTTTGATTGAATTCCAAAAACAAGTCAAGGTAGAAGCTGGAACCTAAAGCCGACATATTTTTCTACCATTGTTAACGCATTTCAGAGGAACGCGTTCCTAAAAAAATCAATTGTTAGTCTTTTGATGATTAAATAAATAATTAATTAATTCTTAAAGTAAATTTAAAATTAAAACTTACATCTCCAACCTATATGTGGGCCGCCACATGGTCCTCAAAATGTGGTAGCCAAGACATATCAACGAGGCTTCCCGGATACCCCTAAACATGTGGTGGTGTTAGTGGTCCCTAAAATAGTACAGGTGGTGATAGTGGCGGCGGCAACGGTGATGCAGACATCTCGTTCTGTACTTATTCAATGTCAACATGTTCAACATCGACATGTGCTTGATAGCGGGAGCTTTCCCTCTAACCCATTGTCACATTCCATCTCTGAAAGCAAAAAATCAACATTTTTTCATGTTTCAATATTTTGACTATATTAAATTTCAACAACATAAACTACTTTAAACTACAACAACAACATAAACTAATTATATCTCGCTACAAACTAATTACAAATCAAAAATATTTTGTCAAACACTTGGCATACAATAACTATAACAACTTAATCAACATTTTGACATAATTCAACAACCACAATGAATTGACATAACAACAACAACAAAATCATTACTGATCGCTAACATAAACTACAACAACAATATAAACTATTTATATCTCTCTACAAACTCATTACAAATCAAAAACATTTGACATACAATAAATTTAACAATTTAGAAAACATAAACTCAATTGTAACAACAACTTTTGGAACATAGTGTGTGAATTTAAAATTGTTGAAGTCCCACAATGGAAAATCTTATATGTTAATTAGTTTTCATCACTAAATAAAGATTTTAAATCTTTTGTTGACGTCCCACATTGAATAGAAAACATATGTGAATTTACTTCCATTACTATATCAAGAGAGTCAATTTATTGTGAAAAGCACACCAAAGTGGGATGCATTTCCCAACTTTCTTTTTTCTCACTTTTTTATTCTGCTCGATATATTTACGAGCCATTTCTCACCTTTCTTTTTGTCCCTTCGATTTTTAGTGGTTCTAATACCACTTCTTCTTAGAGCGGTTTTTATGTCGTAGTCCCTTTGTAACACCCCGCGTTTAAAACACAGCGCGAGTGTATTTTTTTAAAAAAAACCGAAATAAATCAATACAAGAATTTTTTTTTGAAATTAATTCAAAGGAATTAAAAGAAAATTAAATTAATTCATTTCATAAAATAGTACGTCGTAATTCCATCGATGAACGTAATTAAATAATTTCATCATAATATCACTAAGTACTTAAACTTTGGGAATTAATAATAAACGTTAATACATTTCGAAAAGACAGTGTCATATCATCTCAAAAAGAACACCCGGCCTGTGGCCCACTAAACAGTATCAGAGTACGGAAGAGATCAGCGGAAAAGTTATACAATAATTCCCAAAATAAATAATTACATCCACCGAAATCAAGACCCTATACAAAAAGTCTAAACTGATCATGCACTAAAGCTACAGTAGCAAGGATTCCCTCCGCAGCCCATGCAAGTCTCGTCTGACTCCGCAACTCGCATCGACGTAACGTCCTCCTCCTCATCATATAAGGAAGCATCAGTCTCCTCCGAAGTCAGATTAATACACAAGCGAGGTCGCTTCGGCGGTGCCGAAATCTCAAAGCAATCATCGAATGTCCTAGATGGACCCAGAATATCATCTACTACTAGCGTCGGTCTTTGATTCTTCTCTCCCACCTCGGTTTCCCGTACTACCCCTCCAGTCTCCGGGTTAGGAGTCACCACGCCTACTGTGGCCTCCGTCTCAACCCCTCCAGTCGGCTCCTCTGCGTCCTCAAAAACTCCGTACGCATCCAATACCAATTTGGAAGGTACCAGAAAGTCAATCCTCGTATGGGTGTGCTCCACGTAATCCACCACCCCGTTAGTCCTGCAGGTCCTCGCCAGTCTCCCCGTGTACGTCGCCCTTCTTTAGATGGGGTCGTATACCCAAGCAGTAGGCAGAAGACGGTCAATGAAATTGAGCGACGTTTCCGTCGTCTGGGTACCCCCTAGTGATATGGGTTTGGGGGGCATATGAGGGCAAAGCCCAATTTTCCACAATAACAGTAAAGGGTCACCGACCGAAATTAACAAATATCACATAGCATTTATGTCAATAATATCAAGCATATTCATGGCATGTTATATAATAACGATGATAAATAAAGATGCTCATTTGAAATTACATGACATTTATACCTTTTCAAACAGCAACCAATTTAACATGAAAATCATGTTGTAAGTACAAATATCAATTCAACAATCACACCAATTCATAAGGTACTTACACACATCGACTTCCACCCATCGACTTCCACCCGTTACATCATATCCAATCATAATTCACCGGTCAACCACCCCGATGCAATATGTATATGTCAATGTACTCAACTTCTTCGAATTACCAAGGTGCAGTCGCTCACAGACTAGCACACGTGCAGTCTCTCACGGACCAGCACGATTTATATAAGCTAGACTTTAATGGCCAACATGACCATGTTGCAATCTCATAAATCAGCACCAGTGCAGTCGCTCACAGACCAGCACTCGTGCAGTCACTCACAGACCAGCACTCGTGCAGTCGCACACAAACCAGCACGTTTTACGTATACCAAGGTATAGTCGCTCACAGACCAATACCAGTGCAGTCGCTCACAGACCAGCACGTTTCACGTATGCCAAGGTACAGTCGCTAACAGACCAGTACCACTGCAGTCGCTTACAGACCAGCACTCGTGCAGTCGCTCACAGACCAGCACGTTTTATGCATTACTTTGTGGCCCATCACGGTCACCACCTGACTATGCAATGCATGGACATGCAATGTTTTCTCTTCACTGAAAATAGTATGCAAACATCAGCAAAAATTCAGCCACTCCATCACTTCCCTAAAACCATCCCAACCCAATTAATTTCATTATCATCACATCAACAAAAATTCAAGCACCTCATCATTACCACTTCACACTACCTCAAAAAAATTCCATTTTAATTCATCACAAGTCTTCCCAATGTTTCCCCAACTCTTAAAGTTCATAAACACATGTTTAAAACTGAGATTTCTGAAAGGAACAGTCTGTATTCGAATACAGCTTCCTTGTATTCGAATACAGAAGCTAAAACAGTAAAAAATCAACACTCTGTATTCGAATACAGCATCCTTGTATTCGAATACAGAAGCTAAAATAGTGCAAGATCAGCATTTTTCGCAACATCAATAAAGATCTCAAGAACCTCATCATCTCCACTTTAAAATTATCTAAAAACTCCATTTTAATTCATCACAAGCCTTCCCAATATTTCCCAACTCTTTAAGTTCATATAACAGTGTTTAAAACTTGAATTTCTGGAAAAAACAAATCTGTATTCGAATACAGCTCCCTTGTATTCGAATACAGAAGCTAAAATAGTGAAAAATCAGCATTCTGGATTCGAATACCAGGGTGTTGTATTCGAATACAGATGCGAATACAGTGGCAAAAATGGCAATCCTGTATTCGAATACGACAGGGTCGTAGCCGAATACAGATGCTAAGTCAGAAGCAAAAATCCCTTATCTATATTCGAATACAGATGCCCGTATTCGAATACAAGTTCAACAGTTTGAGTAAAACAGAAGCTTTGCAGGCTGTGTTCGAATACACTCATGCTGTATTCGAATACACCTTCGAATGCAGTGAAATTTTCCTAAAACTTCAACACATTTTCAAACTTTTTCCTTTAAAAAACCAACACAACACCAAAACAGATTCACCATTCTTTTGAACCACAGAACTCAGGACATTTTTCATCAATAACAGATTTTCCAAAAACAACTCCACCCATTTTAAATCCTTTTCTTTGAAAACCACTCTCAACCCAGAATTTTAATAACTCAGCAGAAGAAAAACATGATCACCATTCTTTTGAAAAGAAAACACAAAACCCAGAAACATTTTGCATCAACACAACCACAACAAATTTTTCCAGAACACCTCCACCCATCTTAAAATCCTTTATATTTTGAAAATCATCATCAACACCAGATTGTTATCAACACAACAGCAAACAAAATCACCAACACCAGAATAACCTCGCATTTTTGCTTAAACCACCAAAACAGAAAGTCAACCACAAAACAGTATAGCACAAACCACTCATGCATTTGGATCATCCCCAAAACAACATGCAAGGCATTTTTCAGCTTTCCCACACAAACAAAACAGCATTGTTGTATCAGCCAAAGCAGCAAACATCACAGATCATTAAAACATCAACAAAATGCATTTTTCGCATTTTATAACAACATGCAAAATAGTTTCGTTTTTCAAACCAGTAACTCAAATATAATTACACATCAATCATGCATTTACAGCCCTAACCTCTTACCTCTGTTACGTTTCCTTCGCTCGTTTATGCTACCACGACAATGTCGGCGAAACTCCCGTTCGCGTTCGCCGCTACGAAAGTGGGTTCTCTAGCTCCGCAATGAGGAGAGGAACAACTTTTGTTTTGGGCACTTGCTGGTTCGATGCTTGGATTTCCATGTAATCTCACTTTTGAGGATGCTCTTTTTTTTTATCTACTAACCGAAAACAGAATGGGGAGAAGAAGAAGAAGGGTACTGTGCATGCAGTAAGGAAGGGGAAAATGGGTTTTCTGCTTTTGTTCTTGCCACTCCCTCATATATATAGGCACATATATGTGCCACCTCATCCAACAATAACATTATAATATTGCTTGGTCATCATGTACTTAACCACTCTCGTCGTAATTAACAGATAACCTCTTAATTAAGTGCCCGATAATTTAATTACTCATAATTAAATTAATTTATCCTTCATCCAATAATTTTAATTCAACCTCCAAAATAAATATTTATATATATATATATTTACACACAATATACATATATTAAATATTTTACAAATATCCTCAAAATACACCTAATATTAAATTCATAATTTAATTTTAAATTTAAGGGTCTTACATTACTACCCCCCTTAAATTAGTTTCGTCCTCGAAACTACATGTTAATAAACAACTGAGGATATTGTTCCCTCATCTTACTCTCCAGTTCCCAAGTCGTGTCTCCCAAAGTCGGATTCCAAATCACTTTGACTAGTGGGACTTCCTTGTTCCTCAACTGTTTTATCTTCCTGTCTTCAATTCTTACAGGGAATACTTCAAATGACAGGTTATCCTTCAGTTGAATTGTGTCTGGTTCAATTACATGTGACGGATCCGAAATGTATTTTCTTAACTGCGACACGTGACATACGTCGTGAATATTGGACAGTATGGGAGGTAAAGTGTAACACCCCGAGTTTAAAACACAGCGCGAGTGTATTTTTTTTTTCAACCGAAATAAATGAATAAAAACTTTCGAATTAATTCAAAAGAATTAAAAGAAAATAAAATTAAATTATTTCTTAAAATAATACGTCGTAAATTCAAACGACAAAAGTAATTAATTAAATACATCATAAATATAACTAAGTAATTAAACTTTGGAAATTAATACTTTCAATATAATAAAAGTTAATACATTCCAAAAGTCGATGTCAAATCATCTTAAAAAAAACATCCGGCCTGCAGCCCATTAAATAGTATCACAGTGCGAAAAATATCAGCGGAAAAGTTATACAATAATTCCCAAAATAAATAATTACATTCACCGAAATCAAGACTGTATACAACAAGTCTAAACTGATCATGCATTAAGCTACAGTAGCAAGTGATTTCCACCGCCTCTTCTACAAGTCTGGTCTTCACCCCAACTGTTTGTCCCTCTGCGTTGTCCACGAATACTCCGTACGTGAAGATCAGGGAAAACTAACGATGTCTCCGTCGTTAGTGTAACCATTGGTGGGACTGGTTTGGGTATCATCTGAGGGCAGAGCCCAATTTTCCACAATAATAGTAAAGGGTCACCGACCGAAATTAACAAATACCACATAGCATTTATGTCAACAATAACAAGCATATTCATGGCATGTTATATAACAACGATGATAATAAGGATGCTCATTTTGAAATTTCATGACATGTATACCTTTTCAAATAGCAACCAATTTAATATAAAAATCAAGTTGTAAGTACAAATATCAATTCAGCAATCACACCAATTCATCAGAAATTCACAATTTCATAAGGTACTTACACATATCGATTTTCACCCGTCAACATCATATCCAATCGTAATTCACCAGTCAACCACCCCGATGCAATATGTATATGCTCATGTACTCAACTTCTTGGAATTACCAAGGTGCAGTCGCTCATAGACCAGCACACGTGCAGTCTCTCACGGACCAGCACGATTTATATAAGTTAGACTTTAATGGCCAACATGACCATGGTGCAATCTCTCACAGATCAGCACCAGTGCAGTCGCTCACAGACCAGCACACGGTCAGTCGCTCACAGACCAGCACATTTTACGTATACCAAGGTACAGTCGCTCACAGACCAGTACCAGTGCAGTCGCTCACAGACCAGCACTCGTGCAGTCGCTCACAGACCAGCACGTTTTACGCATATCAAGGTACAATTGCTCACAGACCAGTACCAGTGTAGTCGCTCACAGACCAGCACTCGTGCAGTCGCTCACAGACCAGCACGTTTTACGCATATCAAGGTACAGTCGCTCACAGACCAGTACCAGTGCAGTCGCTCACAGACCAGCACTCGTGCAGTCGCTCACAGACCAGCACGTTTTACGCATATCAAGGTACAGTCGCTCACAGACCAGTACCAGTGCAGTCGCTCACAAACCAGCACTCGTGCAGTCGCTCGCAGACCAGCACGTGTTACGCATTACTCTGTGGCCCATCGCGGTCACCACCTGACTATGCAATGCATGGACATGCAATGTTTTCTCTTCACTAAAAACAGTATGCAAACATCAACAAAATTTAGCCTTTCCATCACTTCCCCAAAACCATCTCAACCCTAATAATTTCATTATCATCACATCAACAAAACATTCAAGCACTTCATCATTACCACCTCACACTATCTCAAAAAAACTCCATTTTAATTCATCACAAGTCTTCCCAATGTTTCCCCAACTCTTAAAGTTCATAAACACATGTTTAAATACTGAGATTTCTGAAAAGAACAGTCTGTATTCGAATACAACAGATTTTTAACAACATAACAGAAAAACAGAATCATCAACACCAGAATAACCTCACTATTTTCTTTAACCACAAAACTCAGAACATTTTTCATCAACAACAAATTGTTAACAACATAACAGAAAACTGAATCACCAACACGAGAACAACCTCATAGTTTTGCTTTAACCACCAAAACAGAAAGTCAACCACAAAACAGAACAGCCATTTTCAAACGTTTGCATTTTGATCATTCCCAAAACAACATGCAAAGCATTTTCCAGTATTCCCACACAAACAAAACAACATTGATGTATCAGCCAAAGCAACAAACATTACAGAATCATCAAAACATCAACAAAATGCATTTTTCGCATTTTAAAACAACATGCACAATAGTTTCGTTTTTCAAACCAGAAACTCAAATACAATCACACATCAATCATGCATTTACAGCCCTAAAATGCAAACTAGAAAGTGGAAGGTGCCCCTTACCTCTGTTACATTTCCTGCGCTCGTTTATGCTACCACGACAATGTCGGTGAAACTCCCGTTCGCGTTGGCTGCTACGAAAGTGGGTTCTCTAGCTCCGTAATGATGAGCGGAACAACTTTTGTTCTGGGCACTTGCTGGTTCGGTGCTTGGATTTACAAGTAATCTCACTTTTGAGGATGCTCTTTTTTTTTCTACTAACACCAAACAGAATGGGAAGAGGAAGAAGAAGGGTATTGTTGCATGCAGTAAGGAAGGAGGGAAATGTGTTTGTTTTCTTTCTGTTCTGGCCTCTCCCATCTATATATAGACACATAGGTGCCACCTCACCCAACACATCAATATTATAATATTGTTTGACCCTCCAGCACTTAACCAGTCTCGTCGCAATTAGCAGATAACATCTTAATTAACTGCCTGATAATTTAATTACTCGTAATTAAATTAATTCATTCTTCATCCAATAATTTTAATTCAACCTCCAAAAATAAATATTTATATATATATATATATATATATATATATTTACACAAAATATACACATATTAAATATTTTACAATTATTCCCAAATACACTTAATATTAAACCCATTATTTAATTTTAAAATTTAAAGGTCTTACATAAAGCAATCTGATAAGCCACTGGTCCAATTCGTTCGGTAATCTGGTATGATCTAATAAATTTCGGAGTCAACTTTCTTGATTTAATAGCTCTGCCAACTCCAGTTGTAGGCGTGACCCTTAGAAATACATGATCACCCTGCTCGAATTCCAAAGGTCTGCGACGCTTGTCCGCATAACTCTTCTGACAATCTTGTGAAATCTTCATTTTCTCTTGTATCCTCATGATTTTCTCTGTAGTCTGTTCCACCATCTCAGGTCCAAAAATCATACTTTCTCCGTTCTTATACCAACATAAAGGCGTCTGACACTTGCGTCCATACAAAGCCTCATAGGGTGCCATTCCAATACTTGCGTGAAAACTATTTTGTAGGTAAACTCAATCAATGCCAATACCTCATCCCAGTTTCCTCTATCATCCAACACACATGCTCTTAATAGATCTTCCAATGACTGATTTGTTCTCTCAGTTTGTCTGTCTGTTTGTGGATGATAAGCTGAACTCAATTTCAGTTTCATTCCCAACGCTTCATGCAACGCTCTCCAAAAGTGAGATGTGAACTTTGGATCACGGTCTGATACAATACTCGATTGAACTCCGTGTAATCTCACAATCTCAGCAATGTAGATTTTCGCCAGCTTATCTACCTTATAAGTGGTCCTTACCGGCAAGAAATGTGCGGATTTTGTCAATCGATCCACTATTACCCAAATCGAATCATTCTTTTTCCTTGTCTTGGGCAATCCGATTATAAAATCCATGGAAATGCTATCCCACTTCCATTCCGGTATATCCAAAGGTTGCAACATTCCGGCAGGTCATTGATGTTCCACTTTCGCTTTCTGACAAATTAAACAAGCCGATACATACTCTGCTACATCCCTCTTCATTCCTGGCCACCAGTAGTTTTGTCTTAAGTCCTGGTACATCTTGGTTGCTCCAAGATGAATACTCAACTTACTCTTATGAGCCTCTTCCAAAATTGTTCTCCTCATATCTGGAACGGCCGGTACACAAATCTTTCCATTACATCTCAGAATATTATCTGATCCGATCCTGAATTCAGTTGTCTTTCCTTGCGCTATTAAGTTCCTCTTTTCTTGGATTAATGCGTCATCTTGCAAGTTCGCAATCTCCTCAAGTAGTCCACTCGAAATCTTTATCATTCCACACTTTAAAATTCCTGGCGCAAGCTCTACGTCCAAGTGTAGATCTCTAAATGCTTCCCACAACTCTTGTTGTCTTGCCATTATCATTGAAGATACTGATACACTTTTCCTACTCAACGTATCAACCACCACATTGGCTTTCCCAGGGTGGTACTGCAATCAAAAATCAAAATCCTTGAGAGTCTCCATCCATCTCCACTGACGCATGTTCAATTCTTTCTGATCGAACAGATACTTCAAACTTGTATGGTCACTGAATACCGTGAATGTGCATCCATATAAGTAGTGCCTCCAGACCTTTAATGCAAACACTATTGCAGCAAGCTCTAAATCATGAGTAGGATAGTTTCGCTCATGAGTTTTCAACTGCCTTGAGGCGTAGGTTACAGCTTTCTTGTGTTGCATCAAAACACATCCCAAACCTTGGTGAGATGCACCACAGTAAACCTCGTATGGTTCTTCTGGCTGTGGCAAGACCAATACTGCTGAGGTTGTCAACTTTTCCTTAAGCAACTGAAAACTTTCCTCACACTTCTCCGTCCATGCAAACGGCTGATTCTTTCTGCTGAGTTGTGTCAAAGGAGCTACAATCTTAGCAAATCCTTCAATAAATCTCCTGTAGTATCCTGCCAGTCCGACAAAACTACGTATGTCTGTGATAGTCTGAGGCTGTTTCCAGACAAGAATTGTCTCAATCTTTGCCGGATCCACAGCGATTCCTTCTTTTGTTATCACATGTCCCAAGAAGTTCACTTTCTCTAGCCAAAACTCGCACTTCGACAAATTAGCATACAATTGCTTCTCGCGTAAGACTTTGAGAACTTGACGTAAATGCTCTCCATGTTCTTCTTCATCCTTTGAATAAATCAAGATATCATCGATGAACACCACAACAAATTTATCCAGGAATGGGCTAAAGATTCTATTCATATAATCCATAAAAATCGCTGGTGCATTCATAACTCCAAATGGCATAACGAGATATTCATAATGTCTGTAACCGGTCTGATGACTCTTCATCATATGCATATTTTTCATTGTTTTTAGTCTTATTTATCTTCAATCATTAGTTAATTTAATGATTTATTTGATATATTTTGTTGATTCTAGTTCTTGGGTTTAATAAAATGCGTATGTTCTTATTTCGTTGATTAAGTAGAGATTTTTCGGAGTTTTGCGTCGTTTCTTTGTTTTTAGTGCAGTGCTGAATTCTGGTGAGAAATCAACATGACCTATGTGGAGTATTTCAGTGATATATGGAGTTTTAGATGTCCAATTGGAGTCAAACCAAGTGCAAATGAAAGCTAACATCCATAGCTACAACTTTCATGAAGACACTGGAGCCAAATTCGGACTCAAAATAGTAGAAATATGCAGTATACGTCAGACTGAAGATGCTGTGCGCCTGAAGCGCAAAGCATGCGCCTGAAACGCATTTCTGCGCTGCTGATTCTGTTTAAATGCGCTTGAAGCGCAAGGCATGCGCCTGGGGCGCGTGACGCGCTGCAGATTGCATAAAATCGAGTTTTTGTGATTTTTTTAAGGATCTTTTTGTCAATTGAGAAGCTCAGAGACTTGTGCCCTAGCAGAGAAACTCAGAGACGGCTGTTCTACACCATTGAAGGAGTTTTATCAAGAATCATTCATGAATCTTTCTTGTAATTCTTCTTTAATCCCTATCTCTCTAATCTCTGTAATGAGCAACTAAATCCTATTTGTTAGGGATGAGTGAAACTAGATGAATACCTTGATTGTCTGATTTGATTCCTTGTTATATGAATATGTTTATTGAATTATTTTTCTCATCTATGTGCTTAATGCTTTTTATTGCCTGATCAACATTAAAATGTTCTACGATTCGTAATTTGAAACGGGAGTGGACTTTACGAATGCTTGAGATGAGAAATTCATGAGATTGTAGTCTAGGGATAGATGCAAGTCATGAAACCAATTGAATTAGTTGCAAAGACAACAATTTAAAAAGAGAATTTCTGTACCGTAAAGCTTAATTATAATTTTAAATCCACTAAGGAATTAGGGGTTATTTTGGAATTAAAGGTTCTGTCACTAAGACATTAGGGCAGAAATATTAAAGAGAATTCGGTAATAATTCAATAGAGAAATTCAGTAACTAGGATCAAATTAGAAACAAAGGTTAGACTCAAAGTGAAACTCATCCCTGACATTTTTCTCATTATAAAAGTTCAATTTCATTACTATTGTTATTTTAAATATTACTTAAATCAATTCGGAAACTTTTTGTTCAATTTCAGTAATTAAAGATAATTCGATAGTAAAACGCAATCCTTGAGTTCGACACTCGGTACTACCGTTTTAATTATTACTTGCAACGATTCAGTACACTTGCTGAAACGCTATCAAGTTTTTTCCTGAAAGCAGTCTTTTGAATATCTCCTTCTCTTACCCGAATCTGATGGTATCCTGACTTCAAGTCGATTTTTGAAAACATCGCGGCTCCCCTCAATTGGTCCATCAAATCATGGATGTGTGGTAAAGGATAACAATTTTTAATAGTTACCTTGTTAAGTTGCCTATAATCCACACATAAGCGCGAACTTCCATCCTTCTTCTTAACCAACAACACTGGAGCTCCCCATGGCGACACACTTGGTCTGATAAATCCTTTCTCCAACAAACCTTCAATTTGATCCTTAAGCTCGCTTAATTCCAATGGCGACATCCGATACGGCGCAATTGAAATAGTTCCAGTTCCTGGGTGTAGATCAATGAAGAACTCCACCTCTCTCACCGGGGGTAATCCTGGAATTTCTGTTGGAAATACGTCTGGATACTCTTTGACTAACACCACATCCTCAATGTTCACATCCATCTTGGTCTCCATGTTATCCAATGATAAAAATTCTTTGAGTTCCTTATCTCAGTGATACTTCGAGTTTGTTAGCAGCCAAGTACCGAACGACTTCAGGTTTAGGGAAAAGAACTAATTTGCGAGCACAATCCAAGACTACGTAATTGTACGTCATCCAATCCATGCCAAGAATGATCTCCAGTGATTGTAGGGGTAGACAAATTAAATTAACCTAGAAATCTTTATTTTGAATCGTTACAGTACAGTGTAAACTCAGAGTTTACGGTCAAAGTCTTAGCAGGTGTGGAAACAACCAAATCAAAAGGTAAAGCAGACACAGATAACTCCAAACGATTCACACAGTCCATAGCAATGAAAGAATGGGTTGCCCCCGAATCAAAAAGTGCAGTTAGTGTGTTACCTGCAATCTCGCAATCTTGCTGGATTAAATTAGGAGCTTGACTCCCAACTTCAGCACCCAAGTGATAGACGCGTCCCCTAGCAATAGGACGAGTAGCCCTAGTTGCGTTCACTGTTGGTTCCACCTTCGGAACCCAGCAATCCCTTGCAACGTGTTCTGGTTTTTGGCAATTGAAACATATAGGATCCTTTGTGGTACAAGCAATCGCAATATGTCCCTCTTTCCCACATCGGAAATATCAGACTCCTTGTCCCAATTGTCGTCCAAAATTCTGATTTCCCGGCCGATTCTGGCCTCTATTGTTGTTTTGTGGCCGGTTATATGGCTTAGCAACCTGCTTTCCTTTATTGTTCTAATAGTGCATCCGACTAGGTCCTCCTAAATTAAAGTTCCCTCCTCTGTTGGCCCTCCTATTCTTCATATCCTCAACCTCTCTACACTTCTCCACTAAGACTCGGAAACGTTGAATTCCCAATGGTAAGACCGAGTCTTGAATCTCATACTTCAGTCCATTTTGGAAACGATGGCACATAAACTGTTCATCAACTTCTTCCTGGAAAAATCTAAAATGCCTTGATAGAGATTCAAACTTAGCTGCATATTCCCCCACCGTCATGTTTCCTTGGTGCAATTTCAAAAAATCGTCACCCAACTTAGTTCTAGTGCTCATCGGGAAGTATTTGTCCAAAAACTTCTTTTTGAACGACTCCCAGTTCACCTCCTCATGAGATGACCCCATCAGTAGCCTTGTAATTCTCCACCAATACTCTGCATCCCTTATCAGCAGATATGTAGCATAGTTGACCTTTACCGCTGCCTGACAATTAATCATTTCAAAGATTTTCTCCATCTCCTAAATCCATTGATTCACTCTTTCTGGACCCTCATCACCCTTGAACTTTGGAGGATTATGACGACGAAAATCCTCTAGTCCTCTTGATTCAGCAACACGAATCTCTCTTTCTCTTTTCTCTAGATCACGTTGAGTCTTCGCAGCCGTCTGTGCAACAACAGACGCAGCCATGTTATTCATCACTTCAGCCATTCTATCCTCCCGGCTGACATTGGCTCTTGCCGTGTCATCTCTCCTTGGAGGCATTGTTTCCTACAAAACCATCATCACTTCAGTCACACCACAACTTACACAAGACTTGACACTTTAACTACTTGCTCCTATGCATGATCAGATAATGACTCAAAACCAATAATTTAACCAGAGCTTTAACCCAAAACTTTAACCAAATGCTCTGACACCACAATTGTAACACCCCGAGTTTAAAACACAGCGCGAGTATATTTTTTTATAAAAAAAAACCAAAATAAATAAATACAATAATTTTTTTTGAAATTAATTCAAAGGAATTAAAAGAAAATTAAATTAATTCATTTCATTAAATAGTACGTCGTAATTCCATCGATGAACGTAATTAAATAATTTCATCATAATATCACTAAGTACTTAAACTTTGGGAATTAATAATAAACGTTAATACATTTCAAAAAGACAGTGTCATATCATCTCAAAAAGAACACCCGGCCTGTGGCCCACTAAACAGTATCAGAGTGCGGAAGAGATCAGCGGAAAAGTTATACAATAATTCCCAAAATAAATAATTACATCCATCGAAATCAAGACCCTATACAAAAAGTCTAAACTGATCATGCACTAAAGCTACAGTAGCAAGGATTCCCTCCGCAGCCCATGCAAGTCTCGTCTGACTCCGTAGCTCGCCTCAACGTAACGTCCTCCTCCTCATCATATCAGGAATGATCAGTCTCCTCCGAAGTCAGATCAATACACAAGCGATGTCGCTTCGGCGGCGCTGGAATCTCAAAGCAATCATCGGATGTCCTAGATGGACCCGGAATATCATCTGCTACTAGCGCCGGTCTTTGATTCTTCTCTCCCACCTCGGCTTCCCGTACTACCCCTCCAATCACCGGGTTAGAAGTCACCATGCCTACCATGGCCTCCGTCTCAAACCCTCCAGTCGGCTCCTCCGTGTCCTCAAAAAATCCGTACGCCTCCAATACCAATTTGGAAGGTACAATTTCGATAGTGCCGCGAAACGTCTTAAAGAGAGCGACCTAGTCCGCGACTCAACCCAATAATATCTTCGGTGACATAAATTGATTTTCAAACAATTTTTGAAATTCCAAAAACAACAATTTTAAGACGCTTCTTTCTGCCATGTCAAACGAAGACATTACTGGATCTGTTTCTTTGAGGCAAACAAAAAAGGATAAGAAAGCTGAATAATTAACCCATGGGAGGGTAATGATTACCTCTATAAGAATTATATTCTTAATGGACTTGCTAATAATCTGTATGAATATTACAGTTCCAACAATACTACTAGACATGTTTGGGATGCAATAAAGAAAAAATATGATACCGAGGAAGTTGGAGCTAAAAAGTGTGTTGTAGCCGCTACCGGAAGTATCAAAGTATCAGATGACAGATCTGTGGAGGTTGACTCTTGTGAAATTCAAAAGACAAATCATGAGATCATCACTTAAAGTATGAATTTATATGAATTTTAAATTGATTGTTATTATCGACAAACTGCCCCTGTTTGGAAGGATTTCAAAAATAAAAAAATTCTCTCAAGCATAAAACAAAAGAATTTTCTGTAAAGAGTATGATAACTCTTCTATAGAGATAAGAAAAAAAATCATGTTTTTTATTTAATTTTTTGTAAAGAAAAAAAATCATTTAATTTTCTGTAAAGAGTTTACTTACTCTGTGTAGATTTGTACACCAATTTCAAATATGATATTTTTTGGCAAATGGTACATTTGAGACATGTTTAATATAAATGTTGAAATTAAGAATGTCTCGTATTGTTTACATGTTATGTGATTTTAATATTTGACATGCTAGACTCTGTCATGGTGAACAAACATGTAATTTCAAACATAAGTAACTCAGGTTTAATACCAATGTTATCTTTTAAATGATTTTGAAAAAAAAAATGTGATTTTTGTAGTTAAGCTAAAATAACAAAGAGTTCACATAAATCTGTAGTTAGAGAATCTGAGTCTTTAGATATATTACACTATGATATATGTGAACTTGATGAGAGATTAACAAGAAATGAAAAAAGTTATTTTATCACTTTTATTGATGATTACTCTGACTATACTTTTGTATATCCAATAAAAAAATAAAAGTGAAGTGCTTAACATGTTTAGGATCTTTGTAACTGAAATTGAAAATCAATTCTGTAAAAAGATTAAGAGGTTTCGTAGTGATAGAGGAATAGAGTATGATTCTGGTTTATTTAATGGATTTTATAAAACGCAAGGAATTATACATGAAACCACAACACCCTATTCACCTGAAATGAATGGTAAAGCTGAAAGAAAGAATAAAACTCTTATAGAACTAATTGTTGCTATTATGCTTAACTCTGAACAAATTGGTGGGGGAAAATTATTTTGACTATTTGCTATGTTTTGAATAGAGTTCCAAAATCTAAAAAAAAAAAAAAAACATCTCATTATGAGATAATGAAGAAAAGACAACCAAATTTGTCTTATCTCCGAACATGGGGTTGTTTGGCTTATGTCAGAGTCCTCGATCCCAAGCTAATTAAACTCACTACTAGAGCCTATGAATGTGTATTCATTGAGTATGCGGTAAACAATAAAGCGTATATGTTTTATGACCTAAAGAGTACGAATGTTTTATACAATAAAGCGAAAGTGATCATAGAGTCAAATAATGTTGATTTATTTGAAAATAAATTCCCTTTCACATCGAGAAATAGTGGGAGCAGCAAACCAAGTCATGTTCATGTGACAAGAAGCACTGAAAGCAACAAACAAGGAGAAATAGAAACTCGAAGAAGTAAGAGAGTCAAAGTTGTTAAAGATTAGGACCCAAATATATGACCTATCATTTAGAAGAGGATCCTACAAATCTTAAAGAAGTTTTGTCATCATTGGATGTAGATTTATTGCAAGAAGCTATAAATGATGAAATGGATTCTCTAGAGTCTAACAAGACCTGACATTTGGTAGACTTGCCTCCTAGTTGCAAACCAATAGGTTGTAAATGGATTTTGAAAAAGAAACTAAAACCAGATGAAACTGTTGATAAATACAAGGCACGCCTTGTAGCAAAAGGTTTTAGACAAAGAGAAAATATAGATTTCTTTGACACTTTTTCACCAGTCACTAGAATAACATCCATTAGGGCAGTGCCGCGAAACGTCTTAAAGAGAGCGATCTAGTCCACGACTCAACCCAATAATATCTTCGGTGACATAAATTGATTTTCAAATAGTTTTCGAAATTCCAAAAACAACAACAACAACCAAAGGATATAACAACATCAACATCCGTTCCTAATTACCTATTGAAACTACAAAAACATAAACACCAAAATCAAAAATATAAAAACAAAAAACTTACCTTGATGATTAAAAGTTGATGAATCAAACAGTGGGGTTTTAGTGTGGATTTAAGGTAAGAAAATGAGATTGTGTTACATTTGAGAGAAATATAGGTTTAGAAAGTTGTAGATTTGGAAAATAGAGTGACAGGAGAAAAAAGCGTTATGCCCTATGTGTAGGTACCTACTGGATTCCAGAATCCGGTAACTTAAGTTACCAGATGCGCGAATTCGGTAAATTAGCAAATCAGATTATAGAATTTGATAAAGGGTAAATTAGCAAACCTATGGTCCTTTAAGCTTTTAACTTTTGTCCCAAAACTTTTTTTTTTCAGAAAATCAAGATGTAATTAATGATGATTTTTCTTTTGTACCCTTAAAAACCCAAAAACATGCATAAATTAATTTTGTTTTTACTTAATAAATGAAGAGCAAAAAAGGCCAAATCAATATAAATTTATTATTTCTTAATATGTGAGTCTAATGCAAAAAGAACCAAAGTTCACGGACAAAAGGAGTAATAGATTAATAATATAATTATTATGGTTAAATATATTTTTAATCCCTATAAAAGTTTAACATTTAAATTTTAGTATCTGCCAAATAAAAATACAATTTTTAGTCCCTACAAAGTTATCATGCATGCAGTTTTAGTCTTTGTTGTTAATTAAACATATATTTCAACGTCTTCTTCATTCTTCGCAGCATCCAAATTGCACTTTACCAATTAATTATTAGGCTAGAGATAGAAAATTTCAAATCGTATAAGGGTTTTCAAGTCATCGGTCCCTTCTATGACTTCACCGCCATCAATGGTTTCTAACGGTGGCGGCAAATCCAATCTAATGGACGCCATTAGCTTCGTTCTCGGCGTCAGAACCGGAAACAAAAAGAGAGAGCAGAAAGGACGCAGAGCCTTCTTTGCAGTTTTAGTCTTTGAATGAATTTTTGCAAGCATGTTTGCGACAATATAAAAAGAATCTCAACAAAAAATGATCTCAAAATTCGATTTCTAAGTCTATTGTTTTACTACCTTTATCTTGTATCTTTTACATTTAAAAAATTCATATTCAATTCATCTGAAGTTAAAAAATTCTAAATTTTAGTTGAAGACTTTTTTATAATGTTCTAAATATGCTTGCAAAATATTATTCAAAAATTTTAAAGTTGAAAGACAATCAAACATGTTTCATTTCAGGAGGATTTAAAACTATTTGTTGGATAATTTTGCAGGGATTAAAAGTTGTATTTTTATTTTACAAGGACTAAAATTTAAATGTTTACATTTTATAATACTAAAACCATACTTAACCCAAATTTTTATCTTGATGAATTTTTGTTTTAAGCTCACATGTTAGAAAATAGATTTTAATTATATTGACACTCAAATACTAACATATATCATTTGCAACACCTAATAAATATATTACTATAAAAAAAATAACATGGGGACTAGGCCAAAATCCAAGACAACAATGTAAATATGCGTAACAATTGCCTCGTTAAAATGTTTATCAAGAAAATTCAAAGAGATAAAATCATAGCAAAGTAAAAAAAAATGTAGTTCTAAAAGACAACTAGTACATATGAGTGAATTTAAATCACCACATCAACGAAAAAAGTGGTCGTCAACAAAAAAAAATCAGTTAATTATAATTAAAGTAATACTTAGAACATTATTATCTAAAACAGGTCTTACACTTTTTTCTCGTAATAATTGAAAGATATTTTTAGAAAGAGAATCTACATTATTTACTAATTTAATGAGAAAACTATCTTTTTTAATTTTTGTGCATTGATTAAAAGAGTCTTACATATAGATATAGATGTAGTAATAAACCTCTCTTTACACAAGTTTTATTAATTTAAATATAAAATATAATAATTGATTAAAAAATACTTAAATAAAATTATATAATATAATTATATTTATAATTCTATAAACACTATATTATTTATAGTTATTAAACTAACATATTTTTCATCATTATACTTGATTATAAATATATATTTTCTAGTACACTTGTTTTTATAAATGTTTATTGTAATTATGGGGTTAATTTATTACTACCTCTATCTCTAAATATACGACCTAACTAATTAAATTACAAAAATTAAAAGAATTAATTATAGCATTAAATTTATAGACAATTTATATTATTATACAACTTTATTCTTCAAGAGAGATAATTAATATTTGAATTAAATATGTTTTTAGTAAGAGAATTTATAAATTTAATCCCTACTAAATTTTAAGAAGTGTTTTAGTCCCTGGTATATTGGTCATTTTCAAAATTAGTATTTGTAGCAATTTTGTGCAGGATAGGATAACGAAAGTCTTATTAGACTATGCCACTTTTTAAATGACATTGACATGGCGACTACATAACAAATGAAATCAGCTTTATTAAATTTTATTTAATAAATAAATTGTTTTAAACTTATTTAAATTTAAATAAAAAACAATCAAATTAAAAAATAAAAACTCATTAGATCCTTAATCCATGACCCTAATAAACCATAAATATGAGAATTCAACGTCTTCTTCATTCTTCGCAGCATCCAAATTGCACTTTACCAATTAATTATTAGGCTAGAGATAGAAAATTTCAAATCGTATAAGGGTTTTCAAGTCATCGGTCCCTTCTATGACTTCACCGCCATCAATGGTTTCTAACGGTGGCGGCAAATCCAATCTAATGGACGCCATTAGCTTCGTTCTCGGCGTCAGAACCGGAAACAAAAAGAGAGAGCAGAAAGGACGCAGAGCCTTCTTTCACTTGAGTTATCAACTCGCCAACAACTTCGACATCAAAGTCACTAGAGCCATCACCTCCGTCAGTGCTAATGAGTACAGCTTCGACGAAAACGTCATGAATTGGGGTGTCTACAATGCCAAACTCAAATCCATCCACATTATAGTTTAAACTCAATTTCTTGTTCTTTTAGATTTGCTTCTTGGCTTCAATTTCTCCGTTTTTTCTCTGCCACGTAGTGATGATGCTATTTGTAAGATGGTTTGATTGTTTAGTGTAATGATTTTTTTTAATTGTAGGGCGATAACCAGATAATTATTTAGTAAAGCTACAAAAGGAAGAAGATGCTGGATTGTCTGATTTAGAGATAGATAGATGTATTATGTTAAGATCTACTGAGTTGTTATTTTTTTAAAAATTTACATAAGTTTAAAACAATTTATTTATTAATTAAATAATTTAATAAATCATTTAAATGATGTCAGAACGTCATTTAAAAAGTCAACATGACATGGTATAGTCAGACTTCCGATTTCTACTCAGCACAAAATTGACTACAAGAGCTAATTTTGAAAATTACCAAAATATGAGAGAACAAATCACCTATTAAAATCTATTAAAATTTAGTAGGGACTAAACTCAGACGTTCACAAATCAAAAACATATTTAATTCTTATTATTTTTATTATAGTATTTATTATTGGATGTAGAAAAATATATAATTAATTATAGATGTTATTAACGAAATAACTAATACAATTAAAAAAGATCTTATATTTAGAACAAGAAATAGTAATATTTAAATAAATACAATATGGATTTTTATTGAAATAATTATTAAATTTATATCATTAATATTATTAAAAAATTTAATATAGACCGAGCCAAAAGCCATACCAATAACCAAATGACCCAATGCTAAATGACCTAATGCTTTGATCTGGTCAATCACCGGTCCTGGTTTAAAAACACCTATTACTAGAAATAACATACCAGGTTCTATGAAAAGATCATCTAACGATATTTAACATTGATTTTCACATATTACCGCTGTAAGAAATTACATGTCATGTCACTCCAAATTGACATCCAGTACAAAAGTAACTTGGACCTAGATCTACCATGTAAAAATATAAAACATTGGAGTATACATAATGTTTTACAGAAGATTTTGGATTTGCCTTGAAGGAGACGGCCTTTCAACTTTCAAGTGCAAACCAATTGCCAAAATTGAATGCCTTAAATTAACTATATTTTTCTGAACCATTTGCAACCCCTCAAAAAAGGGAGAAAATGAGAAAACAACGGAATCTAATATCACAAAGATAAATTAGATGCCAATAAATAATGCTTAGGAGGAACTCATATATGTTTCTTGAACGTCTTTCTTTCGCCTACCATGCATTAAACGACAATGTGCTAAGCTAAAATTAGGGCAAAACAAGTCAATCAAAACGTCGTTTTGACTTTCTACGCTTCCCTAGGAGTTTTAACATGTTGTCATTGACATCAGGAGGAGATTTATCATCTTCATGCTGAGTATTTTCAGAGGTGTGAGTCAACCAAGCTAATGCCTCTATAGCAGCATCCCTCTCTGCAAGTTGTTTGTTTCTTTTTGGTTTGCCAACGAATTGCATTCCTTTAAACTCCACCAATGCCCTGAACTCATTTGTCTTGAGATGTTTTGTTTTGTATTTAGGTGGGGAGTGCCCAGCTCGCATCAAAAGGGTTTGCAGCAAGCTCTTGGGGTTTGTCCCATCTTTTGTGAATTTATTCTCATCGTTAGAGGCCTTAGGCTTCCGGCTGTCACGGCCAAATACAAATCTTCCTTCACACTGATCCCCTGAAACCAATTCCTGAACAGCAAGTATCAAGTACTTCCCTTCCTTATGAATGTCAATGCTAGGATCTTCTAGCTGCATTGTTACAAATCCATTATCGTTCAATAAGAAAATAGCTCCTATTGGACATAGTGAAAGCTAACATCACGCAGCAATGTCTTTGTATGGATAAGTAAGCAAAGAATATCATTACAAAAAAAAAAATCTACTAACCTTCTTTTGGATAAGCTTATCAAGTTCTTCCTTAAGCTTCAAATAGCAGTCAGCTAAATTAGGATCCAAAAAGAAGTCAACGTACCCATCTAACATTTTCAGATGCCCAGCCTAAACCCACAAGGGAGAGAAAAAACCACAAGGGCATGTTATTGTACTGAAATATATGGAGCCTTATCTTTCGACTGGAATGAAATATATGCATTAACTAAGCAATCACCTGAATCCCATTACTTAGAGCACCGCCAAATAAGATAAGTATCGAATCAGATACACCAGTGGAATCACGGATGAAAACAGCATTGACCTTTACTTTCTCACCAAAAACCAACCATGGGTAAGGAATAGTCTGGTAACGTGCATTCACTGAATTCTGGTCAAAATCATAGAAACTAATAAATATGATGAACAAGACCGATATGGGAGCAGGTGAAAATTCATCTCACAATATCAACAGCCTCTTTAGCTGACCTAAAACCGACCAATTCCAATGGTTTTGGCTATCGATATCCAAGCAATCTGTTCCTACCAGGTGGACCATAGGACTAAATACAAATTTTCACTTAGGTCTTTATGGTAACCTAGGATAGAATACATCTCTAACAAGCTGGGTGCAAATAATATACATGTTCCAACTAAGGAAGAGATCTGACCATAATTAACCGTTATTATTTCATTATATGTCCTGACATGTTCCAGTAGTTACCTCAGATAGATTAGATAGGATTACCAATTATCTATTTCAATCTCTTAACTCAAGGGGTTGCTAATTTTACTCCCTTTAGATATATCTGTACTGTATGTTGTTCATGTAATAGACACAGAATTGAGTTGAGTATACAGTTCAGTATTCAGTTTCAACTTTCAAGGGAAAATATAGATGCACAACAATAAGCTGAATGCAAAAATGAAATTTTGTAAAATGTGAACCACGTTATAACACAAGATAGATGAAATAATTCACTGAAGGTGAAGGTGATAGAAAAAATAAGATTTAGTTTGTCACTTACTGCGTATAATAAAACCTGGCCATCGTCCATTGTTTTAAATGACATGGATGTCTCCCTGTGCTGTACAAATAAATAAATAAATAAATAAATAAATGTAGGCTCAACTAGTCAGCTAACCATGGTAGTTCAGAAATAACATTATAAGAAAGAAATAGCTCACCACCACTGATGCTATACCGGGAAAGAGTCCAGAGCATATGACTGCACGTACAAGAGATTGATTATGACTCAATTTGTTATTAATGCTTGTATCAGCATCTACCAAGCCAGCTTCTTTCAAGATGAAGCTAAACTGTTTCCGAAGTGAATGAATTGCCTGAAGAGTTTGAGCAGAGAGAAAGTTTCTCCAGCAGTACTCATAAGCTGACCCTTCTCTTTCAGCATCTTTCCATCCTTCATATGCTCGAACAAGAGCCATATGATCACTGTAATCTTTAGCAGAAAACCTAGACTTTGCCGTCCCTGCCAACTGAACATAAAAGCAAAAGATAATTAGCTGTCTCTAACAGTGTTGCACTTATTTTTGTCGTGTTTGGTCCAAGCAGTTATCTCTGACTAGAAAAATTATATATCAACATGCAATACAATATGTGATTCAATTCAATGTAGTCAAGTTCGAGATCCTACTTAAGATTGAGAGGGTAGTTGCAAGATCATAAAACGGAGAACGTAACAAAGATTGTATGATTTTACCAAATTTACAAAGTACACTATATATATATATATATATATAGTTATGTTTTATTTATATAACATTATATATGTTGTTTATAAGCTTTTTCAATTATTATTCTCTTTTAAAAAAAACAATATATATTAGATGACGGGTGATATATAACTCTATTTCAACAAATCTAGTTTAGCCTCTCCTGTGTTTTCAAACTTCCAGCCTTTTTCCCCAAAAAAAAGAGCCCATTTAATGCTTCAGCTCATGTACCTGTCAAAATCTGTTTTTGTTTTATATCCCTCAAGTATAGGGATTCAGTTGTATAGGAGTACTAATAGGGATTTAGTTATATATGAGTACTAATAGGATTTGGTTGTTTAGTAATCTAGTATATATATATATGCCTGATGTATTGCCAACATATTTTAATTCAATAAATGTATTTTATCCTAATTCTTGAGATGGTATCAGAGCTCCCCGTCTTTGGGAGTCTTGCTTCCGCATAAATTTGCCACCTTCATTTTTTTTTTTTTGAAACCTTAGCCACCTTCATTGTGGCCCTTTTTGTTGCATTCATTGCACCAACTTGAGATTTCTTTTTGGCATGTTTGCTGCCCTAGTGTGTTCAATATTCTAGATCTCCATTTGCCGCCGTTTTCAACCAGATTGTACCGTTTCTCGCTTCATTTTGGGGTTCACTTTCTGCTCACACAATCAATCTTTGGTCTCTAATATCGTTTGTCAGCTAATTCTACTGATATGGCAGTTAAAGAAAGCAAAAATGGATTGGTCCAGCTTAATGAATATGAAGTAAAGAAGATTAGATCACTTCTTAGTAAGTTGGAGAAACCAACAAGTACTAGTTCTCTAGTATATACAAGTAAACTTCCTCTTGGTAAGTTTCAATTTTCTTTTGGACTTAATGCTTCAGATACAACCTATAACCAATATTGGATATTGGATTCTGGAGCCACTGACCACATGACACCTTACCTAAACACTTTTCCACTTATTCACTTTTCCCTAGCAATAAGAAAATATCCACAACAAATGGTAGCCTTCTAATTGCAGCAGGTCAAGGAGATGTCCAAATAAACTCATCCATAGCTCTAAGAAATGTCCTTCATGTTCCTAAATTGTCCACTAGCTTAATTTCCATACAAAAACTAAATCAAGATCTATCATGTAATGTTTTTTATAACAAATCTTGTGTCTTTCAAGACAACAATACCAACTCTTTTTTTTATGAATCAATCAAGACCAACAGGGACAAGGTCATTTTGTACCATTGCTGCTTGGGTCATCCTTCATTTAGAGTCATAAAACAATTGTTACCTCTTCAAAAAATTAGAGGTAGATAGTCTTCACTGTGAAATGTGTGAGCTTGCTAAACACAAACATGTACCTTTTCCACTTAGTAACCAAATGAGTACTTCTCCATTCTATTTAGTTTATATTGATGTATGGGGTCCCTCTAATGTTCCAAATATATCAAGAGTCCGTTGGTTTGTAACCTTTATTGACGATTGTACTCGGGCTACTTGCTAAAACAAAAATCTGAAGTCAGTTCTGTGTTTGTACACTTCTTTTCCATGATTAAAAATCAATTCAGAGTGAGTATTAAGAGGATTAGGTTTGATAATGCCAAAGATTACTTTAATCATTGGCTTAATTCTTTCTATCAAAAGGAGGGCATTATTCACGAGTCCTCGTGTGTTAAAACACCCCAACAAAATGGGATTGCTGAGAGGAAAAATGGGCACTTGTTAAATCAAACTCGAGTTATGTTATTTCAAAATAATGTTCCCAAGAAATTTTGGGGAGAGGCAGTTTTAACTGCAACGTATCTTATAAACCGATTACCTTCTAGTGTCCTTGCCTTCAAAACTACTATGGAGGCCTTGTCCTCGTTCTAGCCTAATGTGTCCACAAGTAGTAACTTACTGTGTCATTTGTCCATATCCATAGTGATAGTAGAGGGAAACTTGAGCCTTAAAATGTGTCTTTATCGGGTACTCTTCCACCCAAAAAGGCTACAAATGTTATCATCCACCATCCCAAAAATTCTTTCACTGAAATTGATTTTGAAAAAGATGGAAATGACAATGTTGAGACTGAAAGTGATTCCGAATATGAAAATGATGACAATAATGTAAGATATGGGAAGAATCTAGTATATACAAGAAGAACAAAAGTCATTCCTTAATCTATTTACATCCATGACTCCAATTCAACCTTACATGAGGTAACTTCCCTTGACACTTCAAACTCTAGTGATCCAATCTATGAATCTTCCTATGCACAGGAATTAGAATCCAACGCACCACCAACTTATGATGACCTTCATATCCCAATTGCCCTTGGAAAGAATACTAGGACATGTACCAATAAACCACTCTACTCTCTATCCAACTACCTATGCTTTGAACAATTTTCACCTACCAATAAAGCCTTTCTCACAAGCCTGAACACTACCACTATACCTACCTCTCTCTCTATCTGAAGCATTGACCAATAGGAAATGAACACAAGCCATGGACTTGGAAATGGAAGCACTGGACAAGAACGATACTTGGGATTTTGTCCCTCTACCAAATGGAAAGAAACATGTAGGATGCAAATGGGTATACACTATAAAGTACAAGGTTGATGGGTCTATTGAGAGGTACAAGGCAAGGTTGGTAGCTAAAGGATTTACTCAAACATATGGAGTGGATTACTTGGAAACATTTGCTCCGGTTGCAAAAACGAATACCGTCCGAGTGATATTATCTCAAGTAGCTAATTACAGTTGGAACTTGCACCAATTTAATGTAAAAAATGCCTTCCTCCATGGAGATCTAGAAGAGATTTATATGGACTTACCCCCTGGATATAGTGAGCATATTGCTGCCAACACTGTTTGTAAGCTAAAGAAGGCTCTATATGGGCTTAAACAATCACCATGAGCGTGGTTTGGGAGGTTTGCTAGAGTCATGATTGGTCTAGGCTTCAAACAAAGCCAAGGAGATCATACCCTCTTTATCAAACACTCTAAGTTAGGAGGGGGAGTAACAATGTTATTAGTATGTGGACGACATTATAATGATCGATGTTGATGAAAAGGAGTAACAACTGTTAGGACAAAACCTAGCCAAGGAATTTGAGATTAAAACCTTGGGAAAATTGAAGTGTTTCTTGGGAACTGAAGTGGCTCACTCTAAGAAAGGGATTTTCATATCCCAACAAAAATACATCACATATCTTCTGCAAGAAACGGGCAAGACAGCATGCAAGCCAACGAGTACACCAATCGATCCAAATTCAAAGTTGGGAAATGCAGAAGAAGACATTGCAGTTGACAAGGAAATGTACCAAAGATTAGTTGGAAGACTCATATATCTGTCACATACTAGACCTGTTATTGCCTTTGCTGTAAGCCTAGTCAGTCAATTCGTGCACCAACCAAAAGAGGTACACTTGCAAGTTGCACTCAAAATCGTGCAATATTTGAAAGGAACCTAAGAAGAGGAATTTTGTTCAGACGAAATGGACATGTGGGTCTCGAAGCATATACTGATGATGACTATGCAGGGTCAATTATAGATAGAAGGTCAACCACGGGATATTGCACTTTTCTATGTGGGAATCTTGTGACTTGGAAAAGTAAGAAACAAAGTGTGGTATCCAGATCCAGTGCTGAAGCAGAATTTAGAGCAATGACACAAGGGATATGTGAGTTACTATGATTGAAAATCATTTTGGAGGACCTGAAGATAAAGTGGGATGAGCTAATGAAACTCTATTGTGATAATAAATCTGCTATTAGCATAGCACATAATCCAGTGCAGCATGACAGAACCAAGCATATTGAAGTCGATAGACATTTCATTAAAAAAATTGATAGTGGCCTAATTTGCACTCCATATGTCTCCTCCCAAGGCAACCTTGCAGATCTTCTAACTAAAGGGCTAACAGCAACAACTTTGAAAGAATAGTATCCAAGCTGGGAATGAAGAACATCTATTCACCAGCTTGAGGGGGAGTGTCAAAATTTGTTTCTGTTTTATATCCCTCAAGTATAGGGATTCAGTTGTATAGGAGTACTAGTAGGGATTTAGTTATATATGAGTACTAATAGGATTTGGTTGTTTAGTAATCTAGTATATATATATATGTCTGATGTATTGCCAACATATTTTAATTCAATAAATATATTTTACCCTAATTCTTGAGAGGACCCAAAACAAAGTGTTAGCCCAAGTATAAATTACTGTCTACCCTAATTCCCCAAAGTGTAAATCACAGTCTACCCTAATTTCCCATCAGCCACAGCTAACTCAAGTAAAGCAAAGAACAAGTGTCACTTGATTCTGCCATTCTCTTTCTTCATCTCCTATTTGCTTGACACTTGGCTGGCCGGAAAACATTGGTGATGACGTGGGAGTCGTAGGAGGAGAGGAGCAAAGAGTCAAGGGACTCTCTGTCGCAGTTTTAGGGATGTGGGTTGCAAAACCCAACCTGGAAATTCAACTTTTTGGGATCCCACGAGATCATCTGATCTCACATTTTTTTGTGATTTTACATGATCTTGCTCAATCTCAGCAGAAAGCGATTCTGTGTGCAGAGTTAAATCGCCATGGCTGTGTGAGATCATGAAATTGTACAATCTTACGATATAAATCGTGATTTTAACAACATTGATTCGGTTCAAAGACTGTGTACTCATTAATGGTCCACCATCAGACCCGATTATTGCCATATAGAACACAGGAAGAACAATATTAGAATACTAGGATGAAGGGGAAATTATATCTAGATAAAAAAACTAAAAGTTACTAGACCGAAAGTCCACATTTATTTCAACATCAGTAACAAGCACACTTTCTAATGCATCCATGCTGATCAGATGTTTTATTTAAAATTTTACAAATCTTGAAACCTCCCAATATGCAAATACTCCCTCCGGTCTCAATTATAAGAGACAAAATCAAAAATCGTTACAAAGGCAAGCATTTAAAATGCGGGTAAAAAAGTAATTTAAATAATATACATTAAAAGTTGTAACTTTTTCTTATGAATGAAACCAAACACTTCTCCAAAAATTCTCTTATAATTAGGACCGAAGAAGGGAGTACAATTTTCAAAAAAATAATGAGGCTACTATTATGATAACCAACCTGTTAAAGATGAGGTTAGCCATCCTCCATTGAAAGGTTTTTCCAATAACATTCACAGGATTATCATTTAAAATAGCATATGAAATATTTATCGGAAACTGAAAGATAATAAGATATCATAAAATTTATTGAAGCACACGTTTGTATTTACTGCCTTGCTACATAACCAAATTCATATATACAAATTACAAAGGTTAGATTCAAATGGGCAGCAAAAGGATGATAAGCTGACTTACATCTCTCTTGTCTTGAGGCAAAAGGAAAGGATCTCTGACACTAAGACCAGCAACTATTGTAAGAACAGGGTCAAAGCACCGAAATATAGCTCCCATTATTAACATTTTTCCCAGCTTGGGATCTACAGGAAGTATTGAGAGAAACTTCCCTGGTTGAATGAAAATGAAAATGAAAAAAAAATCAAGATATCAACGATAACCAAGAAAATAGCATAGACTCATAACCAACTGAAAAGGACAGGAAAACAGACTCACCAAGATTGGTAAGCTGTTCTTTTTCATCTAAGGCTCCAATCATTGTGAGAAAATCAATAGCATTTTGGACCTGTGCCAATTAAATTGTGAAGATTTGGTATATTTACAAAAAACCTAACCAATAACAAGGTCTCAAAAATATGAAACAATTTTCACAACCATAATATCTATTTTTCACAGTTCATCCCGATACTACTTTTAGTCTTATCATGCCTTTGAAGGAAGTTCTCAATTCAAATATGAGTTTATAGGTATCTGTGGATTACTTAATCCAAACTTTTCTGCAATGCTCTTAGAGTAACTGATATTTTCATTAAAATGTACAGATAATAGAGAATATTAACCTTGTTGAAATTATTTCCAATTTATGAAGCACTCATGTGGTTAATTAAGTCAGAGTTTAACTCATCAACTGCTCTGTGATTGATCAGCATTAAACAATTGAGTATCTGATAGTTCCTAGACTACAAATATTGTATGAAGGAAGACTTTTTTTCTTAGTAATTTTTAGTAAATAAATGGTTGTACTTGACGGTTTATGATATATACATTTCTAGTCATAAGATTGGCTTTTTGGTAGAACTTTTAATAGCTACAAAATATACAATTGAAGAGCAATGATACTTACAGCACGATGCTTTGGTGCCTGCAAAGCTGCTGATAGGAACTCTCCAATGCTCTCAACCTGCAGACTTTTTATTTGCAAGCAAAGAGAGTTCAAGGGCGTTCTCAAAAGTTCAGGAAGCTGATATTCAGAAAAGGCTTCATAAACACATTTAGGGTAAAGGTGGTAGCATTCTCCTGGCTGCACACGACCAGCCCTACCTCTTCTCTGTTAACAAAGAAGCCAACGCAAGAAAAGATTACTTGCATGTTTATATGTATAGCAAAAACAAGAATGTTGAATGAACATGCAGCATAAAATAGAAACAAAAGCTGTTGAAAGCAGCTACCTAAAATTTTCTAATGGAACAATTTCAGCATCCAACAATTCTAGAATTTAAAATAATAACAAAGAAAAGGTGGAATACAAATGGAGAAAATCTAGCTTAATCAAAAGCTTAAAGACCTAAAGACACTTAATAAAGAGACATCATTAGATGCTGTTTCCACTTCAAGCCAATCTCATGATGTTGAAAAAAGAAAGAACTTTCAGCTCAAAACCGTTGAATTCTGCTCTCAAACAATAAAAAATTTAAGCAAGGTTAACATAGACATTACCCCTGAAGACTCTTATTGTAAACTGTAAAGGTTCCTGGCAAAGTTGGGGGAAACCAAATTTACAGGAATCTTGCTGATTAAAAGGAAAGAAATGGGTTAACCATTACATCACTAGAGCAGCTATACTGTGGTGCATCAAACTAATGGATTCATTTCAAACCAAGATGCAAAAGAATACTGCATGACACAAGCTACCTTGAAGCTTTTGCCTTCCAAAATTTTCATAGTAATCGGAAAAAACCTACACCACATACTCTAGGCTATTATATAACGTGAAAATGGATCGGAACTAGCATATGAACTTCTAGGACTAGTGAAACAAATATGACCAAAAAAAGAGTTGACCATATTTTTTTCTTTTGAAGTTGTACAGAAAAAGAAATATGATTCCAAAGGAAGACAGAGTAGAAGAGAGGATAAGAAATCCTCCAAAAGTAACCACAAGACCAAGAGACCAAAGGGAAACATTTGCACCAGAATCCAAAAGACAACTGAAAAGGAAATTACCATAAATAAGACAGGAAAGAGTTGAGCACATTTTATTCTTTTGTACAGAAAAAGAAATATATTTACAGAGGAAGACAGAAGAAAAGATGAAAGAAATAAGTTTCGCCAATTTTATAATGAAAGAAGAATTCACCAGGTTAAAGAAAAGATGATTGAAAAGAGTTGGAAAGATGAGAGATCTTCCTTAGAAAAGAAAAATTGATCAATCAAATAAAGTTTGCAAATTCCTCAACGTATCTAAAAGAGCAACTCCCCTATAAAGAAAACGAGAACAAGTGAAAAGCAAACGCCTATCTTATCCAAGAGATGTTGCCCATTCAAGGATATCTCCTTACACCAAGTACAAGTTCTATCCAATTTCCCCCAAAATGAGGAGAGAATTTGCGTGACGGCTTACATGCCTAAATTATCTACTCCCCATTTTCTACTCAATAAAACAAAAGATAAATAGAGCCATACAATTATTTTCACAACATTTTAAGTTTCAAGAGAAAAGGTCTTCGAACTACAACTTCATTTTAAGTAAACAAATGCATACATAACCCAAGGACTTTTAAAAGAATTGTAGAAGACCATGCAGTCATCTGGTTGTGAACTTGTTAGGACATAGATATAGGAGAATCGGATAGTTAATTGGTTGAGATTGTTATAGGAATAACTAGTTATTTGTTAGTTAGGTTAATTATGTTTCTTTTTAGGTAGTTGTTTTTGAATCCTTTCCCCCTTATCCCATGTATGGAAAGTCTATAAAGACTTCCTCTCCCTTTGAAAGGATCTTTTGGCTAATTAGAATTTTTCTCAATTGATATTCTAGTTGAAGGGTGCAGTCGCTCTTGAGGAGCATATTCGCATGTTATGTGATTTTAATATTTGACATGCTAGACTCTGTCATGGTGAACAAACATGTAATTTCAAACATAAGTAACTCAGGTTTAATACCAATGTTATCTTTTAAATGATTTTGAAAAAAAAATGTGATTTTAGTAGTTAAGCTAAAATAACAAAGAGTTCACATAAATCTGTAGTTAGAGAATCTGAGTCTCCCTTTGAAAGGATCTTTTGGCTAATTAGAATTTTTCTCAATTGATATTCTAGTTGAAGGGTGCAGTCGCTCTTGAGGAGCATATTCGCATGTTATGTGATTTTAATATTTGACATGCTAGACTCTGTCATGGTAAACAAACATGTAATTTCAAACATAAGTAACTCAGGTTTAATACCAATGTTATCTTTTAAATGATTTTGAAAAAAAAATGTGATTTTTGTAGTTAAGCTAAAATAACAAAGAGTTCACATAAATCTGTAGTTAGAGAATCTGAGTCTTTAGATATATTACACTATGATATATGTGAACTTGATGAGAGATGAACAAGAAATGAAAAAAAGTTATTTTATCACTTTTATTGATGATTGCTCTGACTATACTTTTGTATATCCAATAAAAAAATAAAAGTGAAGTGCTTAACATGTTTAGGATCTTTGTAACTGAAATTGAAAATCAATTCTGTAAAAAGATTAAGAGGTTTCGTAGTGATAGAGGAATAGAGTATGATTCTGGTTTATTTAATGGATTTTATAAAACGCAAGGAATTATACATGAAACCACAACACCCTATTCACCTGAAATGAATGGTAAAGCTGAAAGAAAGAATAAAACTCTTACAGAACTAATTGTTGCTATTATGCTTAACTCTGAACAAATTGGTGGGGGAAAATTATTTTGACTATTTGCTATGTTTTGAATAGAGTTCCAAAATCTAAAAAAAAAAACATCTCCTTATGAGATAATGAAGAAAAGACAACCAAATTTGTCTTATCTCCGAACATGGGGTTTCTTTTTGTTAGTTAGGTTAATTATGTTTCTTTTTAGGTAGTTAGAGTTTGTTAGGTAGTTGTTTTTGAATCCTTTCCCCCTTATCCCATGTATGGAAAGTCTATAAAGACTTCCTCTCCCTTTGAAAGGATCTTTTGGCTAATTAGAATTTTTCTCAATTGATATTCTAGTTGAAGGGTGCAGTCGCTCGAGGAGCATATTCGCTCGTGTATCTTTTCTTTTACTATCAATAAAATTACAAGGACGAATAATACCCTTTTGCTATTGAGTTCTTTCTAAAGAACCTAACAGAACTCTTCAAAGTTAAAAGTAAATATATGAAAGGAAGATTAGGATATGCATACTTGCCTGTCGGGCAGATGCTTGTGAAATCCAAGAAGGTAATAGACATGGCGTGTTATTCAAAGCATCATAAGTGGTCTCCTTTGCTTTTCCACAGTCTATGACAAAAACAATGTCATTGATCGTAATACTTGCCTCTGCCATATTTGTAGCAAGTACTATTTTTCTGACATTTGGAGGTGGTTTATCAAATATGAGTTTCTACAAAGAATATAAAGCAAAAATAGTAAATGAATAATCTAAATACAGTAATATATATTCAAATTAAGTAACATGAGAAAGGATATAATCATCAGTGCTCTTAGAAATTGAATATGAAAATAAGGTTTTATAATCATTATAGATATAGAACCTAGTCTTAGTATCTGTAAAATTGTAACTATGGTATTGTCTACCATTAACTAATTTTAAGTAATAATAAAAAATAAAAAAAACTTATTGAAGAAAATATTTTTCTAGTGAGAGCAAAAGAATAAACAAAGACACAGGGTTGAGGCATCCCTTATAATCTATAGCAAGATTTGTTTTTGAACCCATAATTTCTAATCTTTTGATATGTTTATTACGTGTCACGACACTAAATAATAATGGGATACATACTCATTTCTCTTTGCTGTTTTATATCTACCTCATCCTCCCTCTAATGGTGCCATCTTTTCTTTCTAATAAAATATCTTTTATGCATCCAAAAACATGAGACGTGACAATGGGATACCACGAAAATTTAGCTGCATCCCATATCTGTCAAGCTATGACACATTAAAATAGCATCTCAGAAACAATAAATATATAGATGATACGCTAAAAAAATATTACGCGATTCAATATTCTTTAGGATTTACTTCTATTTTTCCTGTCAAAATTTCAACTTCTTTTATATGATCCATCTACAATGCCATGTTTAGAAGACTGCAATGAATGACTTCCTGGATTCTCCATGGAGAACACCAAGAAAAGGAGGAAACATGCAGCAATGAGATTTTTATAAATAAGTGTCTTAAGTAACACCAACAAATTATTTGTTAAATATACCAAAAACATGTTAAATAGAAGAAAAAAAATCCAATTCATTAGTATTTTATATAATTCAATTTCAAAAAGAAAAAAAAAATTGATCTAGTCACATGACTTGTTTCAATTCGTTGCTAGCAAAAACACATGACAGGTTTATCAGAAATGCAAATTACATGAAGGATAGACAACAAAAGTTTAGGAGTACATTACAATGTTATAACACCCAAAAAAAAGAGAAAATAAACCATGAAAATAGCCAACCTGTTCAGAAGTTGCCATTGAACCATGGCATGTTTGAAGCAGAACCCTATTGGGATCTCCTAAAAGAGGATGTGCTTTAAGCTGATCTCTTAAACAGCTTATATCCTCCCATCCAGTCATAAATACTAAGACAGCACCTGGCCGTTCCTTCCGACATATATGACATAGAACAGCTTCAATGAGATTAAATCCTATGCAGTCAGGTGTCCAAAAAGATAGTGAATCACGTGTCCTGGGACTATAGTTCTCAAAGCTTGATTTAGAAAGAGCATCCTGTTCAAAAGTAAGAAAGGGAAACATCCCTTGTCAACATAATGCACTTAAAAAGAATCCAATTTCAATTTATATGTCAAACTCAAACACAGAATACCAAGACAATTCATTTGATTTTAGACATAACAGGGAATTACATAATATGGTCAAAAAAGGGATAAGGGGAATTGGAGACAAGGCACACCATTTATATCAAGCTGAATATGCAACCTTAGTTTCAAATATTTAAGAATAATAACAACGCAGAGAGGCACAACATCAAGGTATCAGCATGCATTAGAAAGCTGACCTCAGGACAAACAAGAGAATCCAAATTCTCTAGAGCATACCAGAATTTAAACTGGACACTTTATAGCCACTATATTAAGTCTCAAGAATTAGGGTAAAAATATATTTTATTGAATTTAAATATATTGACAATACATCAGATATATACACAAGGTTACTATACAATCAAATCCCTATTAGTACTCCTATATAACCAAACCTCTATTAGTACTCCTATACAACCAAATCCCTATACTTGGATACAATTCTTTCAAAGTTACTGCTGTTTAGCCTTATAGTTAGAAGATCTGCTAGGTTGCCTTGGGAGGAGACATGAATTGCAAATTAGGCCACTGTCGAGTTTTTCTTTGATGAAATGTCTGTTAATTTCCATATGCTTGATTTTGTCATGCTGCCTTTGATTATGTGCTATGCTAATAGCAAATTTATTATCACAATAGAGTCTCATTGGTTCATCCCACTTTATCTTTAGGTCCTCCAAAATGATCTTCAACCATAGTAACTCGCATATCCCTTGTGTCATGGCCCTAAATTCTGCTTCAGCACTAGATTTGATACCACACTTTATTTCTTACTCTTCCAAGTCACAAGATTTCCACAAAGAAAATGCAATATCATGTGGTTGATCTTCTATCTACAATTGCCATGTATAGTTAGCATCAGTATATGCTTCAAGACCCACATTTCCATTTTGTCTGAACAAAATTCTTCTTCCTGGAGTTTCAATCAAATATTGCACGATTTTGAGTGTAGCTTGCAAGTGTACCTCCTTTTGTTGGTGCATGAATTGACTGACTAGGCTTACAGCAAAGGCAACATCAGGTCTAGTATGTGACAAATATACGAGTCTTCCAACTAATCTTTGGTACATTTTCTTGTCAACTGCAATGTCTTCTTCTGCATTTCCCAACTTTAAATTTGGATCGTTTGGTGTACTCGTTGGCTTGCATGTTGTCTTGCCCATTTCTTGCAGAAGATCTGTGATGTATTTTTGTTGGGATATGAAAATCCCTTTCTTAGAGTGAGCCACTTCAATTCCCAAGAAATGCTTCCCAAGGTTTTAAATTTCTTGGCTAAGTGTTGTCCTTACAGTTGTTGCTCCTTTTCATCTTCACTGGTCACTATAATGTCTTTCACATATACCAATAATACTGTTACTCCCCCTGACTCAGAGTGTTTGATAAAGATGGTATGATCTCCTTGGCGATTGTTTAACCCCATATAGAGCCTTTTTTAGCTTACAAACAGTGTTGGCAGCAATATGCTCACTGTATCTAGAATCCATACAAATCTCTTCTTCTAAATCTCCATAGACGAAGGCATTTTTTACATCAAATTGGTGCAAGTTCCAACTGTAATTAGTTGTTAAAGATAATATCACCCTGACAATATTTATTTTTGCAACCAGAGCAAATGTTTCCAAGTAATTCACTCTATATGTTTGATTAAATCTTTTAGCTACCAACCTTGCCTTGTACCTCTAGATAGACTCATCAGTCTTGTACTTTACAGTGTATACCCACTTGCATCCTACAAGTTTCTTTCCATTTGGTAGAGGGACCAAATCTCAAGTACCATTCTTGTCCAGTGCTTCCATTTCCAAGTCCATGGCTTGTTTCCATTTCTTAGCAGACAATGCTTCAGATAGAGAGGTAGGCATAGTGGCAGTGTTCAAGCTTGTGAGGAAGGCTTTATGGGTAGGTGAAAATTGTTCAAAGTATAGGTAGTTGGATAAAGGGTAGAGTGGCTTATTGGTACATTTCTAGTATTCTTCCTAAGGGCAATTAGGATATGAAGGTCATCATAAGTTGGTGTGTTGAATTATAATTCCTGTGCATAAGAAGATTCGTAGATTGGATCACTAGAGTTTGAAGCATCAAGGGAAATTATCTCATGTAAGGTCGGATTGGACTCTTGGATGTGAATAGATTTAGAAATGGCCTTTGTTCTTCTTTATATACTAGATTCTTCCCATATCTTACATTAGCGTCATCATTTCCATCTTTTTCATAATCAATTTAAGTCTCAACATTGTCATTTCCTTCATTTTCATCTTTTTCAAAATCAATTTCAGTCTCAAATTTCTAGTTCAAGAGTCAACTTAGGAAGTAGAAGAGACTCATCTTCCTTACTTGTATTCTCCCCTAAAGATGAGTTTGACCAAAGTCACTTTCTTGTTCATGAAAGTGAATCCCGAGTGACAAATAATTTTGGAATGGTGGATGATAGCATTTGTAGCCCGTTTGGGTGGAAGAGTATGCGATAAATACACATTTTAAGGCTCTAGGATCAAGTTTTCCTCTACTATGGACATGGACAAACGACGCACACCCAAATATTATGAGAGGAAGATTACAACAAGTGGGCACATTAGGGTAGAACGAGGACAGGACCCCCATGGGAGTTTTGAAGACAAAAACACTAGAAGGTAATCGGTTTGAGATACGATGCAGTTAAAATTGTCTCTCTCCAAAATTTCTTGAAAACTTTATTTTAAAATAACATCTCTCAAGTTTGATCTAACAAGTGCCCATTTTTCCTCTCAGCAATCTCATTTTGTTGGGGTGTTTTAACACATAAGGACTCATGGATAATGTCCTCCTTTAGACAGAAGTTAAGCTAGTGGACAATTTAGAAATATGAAGGACATTTCTTAGAGTTATGGATGAGTTTATTTGGACATCTCCTTAACCTGCTGCAGTTATAAGGGTACCATCTATTGTGGATATATTTTTTATTGCTAGGGCAAGGTGAATAAGTGGAGAAGTGTGTAGCTAAGGGTGTCATGTGGTCAGTGGCTCCAGAATCCAGTATCCAATATTGATTATAGGGTGTATCTGAAGCATTAAGTCCAAAAGAAAATTGAAACTTAACAAGAGGAAGTGTATTTGTATATACCAAAGATCTAGGACTTTGGTTTCTCCAACTTAGTAAGAAATGATCTCATCTTCATTGAGTTAGGCCAATCTATTTTTGCTTTCTTTAACTGCCATATCCGTAAAACTAACAAACAAACAATATTAGAGAAGAAAGATTGATCTATCAAACAAAACAAACTTCAAACGTCCAAAAAATATCCACAAACTGTAAGTGTGCTATAATGTCGCAACAACAATAGTAGCCAAAGTCTATAACAGAAAAGTCCGAGCAAAAACCGTGTGAGCTTCAAATGACCCACAAACAAAAGTGCTTCGATCAGAAAGTGAACACCTGAAACGAAACGAGAAAGGCCGATCTACAATTTGGTTGAAAACAGTCGTATAGAAGGTGGTGCGTGGTGCACACACGTTGGAGATGACGTCGTGAGTGGGCGTCACGCGCAAGACTGAAAGGCGCGCGTGATGGCGCGTGAATAGGTTGTTGATGGCGGCACTTTGGGTTTCGGCATGAAGTAGGCGGTGGCGTGAAGTAGGCATACAAAGGTGGTCAAACAGACGTGAACAGTAACGGCGTGAATAATGAACACACTATGGCAGCGACAGGCCAAAAAGAAATCTCAAGTTGCTGCAGTAAAGGCAACAAAAGGGAACACAATAAAGGTGGCTAAGGTTTTAGGAAAAAAGAAACCGCAATGAAGGCGACAGGTTTATGCGGAAGAGAGACTCCCAAAGACCGAGAGCTCTGATATCATCTCAAAAATTAGGGTAAAAATATATTTTATTGAATCGAAATATGTTGACAATACGTCAGATATATATACAAGGTTACTACACAATCAAATCCTTATTAGCACTCCAATATAACCAAATCCCTGTTAGTATTCCTATACAACCAAATCCCTATACTTGAGGGATATTTTTAATAATATAACATAAACAAATTTTGACAGTAAGGAAAGATATTAGTTGTCAGCTGTTAGGATCCTTTCTTTGAATAAGAATGAATTCCTAGAACAGAGCAACATTGAGTAGTCAAAAGTATGAAGATTACAAAAAGGAAAGGACCGAGAGAGGAAGAAAACAGAAATCTGTATTAAACAAGAACATCCATCATCACTTCTCATTCTGATATACCTTGGTATTGGTTCAATGAGGTTTATCATGTTTACAACATCAGTAGTAAAGCATATATTTGAAACTTGTTCAACACTTTCAATATGGACATTTTTAACATACGTGCAACTTATGCACAAACTCTACACAAAAACACATTGAGAATAATTAAAAAAGAGAAATCTTTAAACATCACTGATCATTTAACCTTTTAAGTAAATATTCCAGCTACATACCTCAACAAGAGAAGTGATCTGGTTTTTCCTCTTCCGTGGTGCAAGTTGCTTTTGTGTTTTCCACAATTTCTCTTGACCATAATCATCAACTTGGTTGAAAGAAGTCAACTTATATCCAGTCATTTCCAAAACATCTTCTAAAAAGTGGGCTGTTACAGGATAGGTGAAACCCTGGACAATGAATAAATGCATTCAAAACTTCCTGTCACATTGCTAATAACAGCTTCTATAAACAGGTATAGTCACATTGCTATAAAATAACTGGAAGCGCGTTTGAGAAATCTCCTAAATTTTAAAACAGATAGAGATATTAAAATGGCATGTAATGCACAATGTGGTAAAGTTGGCAGGCCAGTGTTAAGTATCCTACGATGAATTACAAAAGACTTTAAATTGTGTAATGCATGCATGAACCAGTGTACTCTGTATCACGGATACAAATCCCAAGTTTTTGAAATTTGTTTTATCTTCTTTACTTTTCTTTCACCAATTACATCTGAGAAATTAAAAAGTCAGAAAAGCTTAAATTGTAAAATGAAAAGTAGCAGAAGGGGCACTATCAAATGCATCCTATTTGATTATTCCATGTTTTTTCATTTTTCTGAAGCAGGGCTTTCCATAGTCCCTCACTGTGTTCCTTATTTAGATGTCCTACAATTCTGTTTTATTTACCCACTGTGTTCCTTATGATGTCCTATAATTCTGTTTTCATTCCTCTGTAATAGTCTAATAGAGGCTTCACACGTTGTTGCTAAACTAACGAACCAACTATTATGATCGTACAATTCTACGAGTTTACCCTTGTTTTGTGGTCACATTCCTACCAGATGATACGAAATGGACAGCTCGTGTAGAATCACTGCCAAAGTTTGCAAACTGCAAACAAACTGACCGGGTTGTGCTACCTGATTGGGGAAAAAAACTCTTGTCCTGCTGTTCACTGTTGTGCAACCCTTGATTGTCCTTGGCAACATCCTAAGAGACCCATCTAGCCTAGCTCACTACTCTTTGTTTCTTTCCACACTCTTTCGACACTCTAATTCGCAGTTTGCAGGTTTAAGTGCCTTTTGGCTGCTTCTCTATTGTTTGTTAATGGTTCAAGCATCTCTAACTCTCTGGTTTGAGCCTCCTATCTATGGTTCTACCTTTCCTAGCTGAAGGCTGAACCTCTAAAGCACAACCTCCCGATCTCTCTGTTGTGGTACGTTATTTAAAAAAAAAGCTTCTGACTTATGAGTTGTGTTGGAAAGCCTCAATTGTCAGTCGCAGTCTGGCAGCCGTCTCTCTTCTCAAATAGTTGCATATGACCTTAAGAATTTCCCATTTGAGTTTATTAAATGTTTCTTGTGTTTAGAGGTTATTTTTCTTATCTGTTATTTTCTATGCATAAATATATGTTCACATATAATTTTGCATTTTAGGTAGAATTTACCATTTGCGTTATGATTCTTTGATCTTTAAACACCCTTGAAGTCCTACACAGAAACTCGATTTTGACAACCTTGCTTCACACAGTCGCTCGCTACCTGGCTGGATACACACTTGGCTATATTATTAGTTTGTTTTTATACTTTGGTGAAATAGGCTTTGTGCAGTCACTTGTTCAGCTCCTTAGGAACATTGTACTGTTCTTGATAGTAGCTCATAGTCAAATGTAATTGCCGTCCAATACCCACAAAACAACGTAGTGCACTTAGGATGAACTACCATTTAGTAGGAACAAGCAAAGAATTATCAATTTTTACTTATGATGGTGTATGATTGTAGTTAACATTTTCCTTCGTCATATGTGAAACTTGTGTAATATTTAAGATTTTTGAGCATTCTTAAAGATTTAGGTATTGAAGCATGTATATTTATTAAGTCTCTTATTGATTTGTTTCTGAATCGTATCATGTATTCATGATATGATTCAGACACTAAGCCCTACATTAAGTATGACTTGAAAAATAGAGAAATGATCATTAGAGTTCACAAAAGATGTAGCAATCTGCCCAGAAAGAATCTTCTCACAAAAATCGATCTCAATGTGCTTCGGTTCGCTCATGAAAGACAGGAGTAGATGCAACATATAAAGCTGTCTGGTTGTCACAGATGACACTCATTGACTCTTGATAGGTTCAACCTTTGATTGCTCTTATACCAACTTGAAAAATAGAGAAATGATTCATCTGAATTACTTGAGAGTCTAAATCCTCATTCTTATGTATTTATTTATAATGAAAATATTCCAATCAAGATCTCTATATTATAGGGATGAGTCTACAACTAGAAAGATTGTATGTATAATAGGAATAAAGAAAAGTAAATCAGGGTAACATCTCAACAGTGTGATATATAGAAAATAACTATATAGCAGCACAGATTGGAATTTATACATACAATAGCATGTGCAGAATATCCACCCAATCACTACCCTACCTTCCCACCATTTATACACATTCAATAGTTTCAGTTGGACACCCTAAACAATTTGAGTTTCAATATCAATAAACAGACAATTGCATTTAGCATCTAGCAATTAGAATATTAAAACTCGGTTATCAATACAAATAAATGCTCAATTAAGACTTGAGGACCACCTTACCGGGATATGAAATGTTGGTGCACCTCCAAAATAATTTGAAAAAAGCTCAGCATTCAAAGTGGCACTCATTAATACCAATCTTAAATCTCGACGACGTGGAAGAAGATCCTTTAACACAATCAGTAAGAAGTCTGAGAAGAACAAAAACCAATTATGGAAAGAATAAGTCTACTTGGTTATTTCTTTAGGATCATAAAAGGAATAAAGTGATGTTATTAGATAATATACCTTCATTCATCCCTCGTTCGTGAATTTCATCCACAAACACGTGGGTTATACCACTCAGGTTCCGATCACTCAGCAACCTTCGGAGTAATATACCACTAGTACAAAATAGCAGATGGGTGTTTTTCCCTCTCATTCCTTCTAACCGAACTTTGAAACCTACCTATCAAAAAACCTCTGTTGTGGTATAGCAGCAAGAAAAAATGTATTCCCAGTTTTAAAATGTCGTTCAAAAGCGATAAAATATAATTTATGAGAATTTTATTTTCTTCATCAATAATAATATTTGTATTCATGGTTTCTGTACAATAACACTCGTTTGTGTTATGGTCCATTTTAAGAAAAAGCGGGACTTACTGTTTCACCGAGAGACTCCCCTCTCTCAGCTGACACTCTCTCAGACACTGCCATAGCAGATATCCTACGAGGCTGTGTGCAAATAATGCTGCAAAATGCCCCACGGCCAGACTCAATCTCTGACTCTAATACATATTGAGGAAGTTGAGTAGTTTTACCACAGCCAGTCTCTCCAGATATAACTATTACCTAGTTTATTATTCAGAAAGATAAGGTATCAAATAATTATGAATACATAACCCCAACTAATTTCATGACATTCAGCTCATTCCAATTGGAAATCCACAAACATGGATAACATGTTGGATCCGAATATCACAATAAATAAAAACTGGGGGACTTGCAGGTTAATTAAATGACAGCAAGATTTAATAAAAGGAAATGTCATACGTAAAAGAATGTCCGACATGAGAAGATTGACAAAACAAGCTCAAATAGCAAATACAAATAGAAATCTGGTCTAATATTGGTGTTGAATTTCATTGCAATTTTTCCACAGTTAAGTATTTTAAGGACCTGTTAGACTAATAGAAGTGTTGGTTCCTAGGTAGTTAATCCCAAATAGTGGCGCGTCGTGGCCAATCCCAAAAGTGGGATAGCAGGGTAGCTGCATAGCGCATTCCGGGATAGGCAGGATAACTGCTATTTTTTGGACAAATTAAATGAATAATACTATATAAACTTATATTAAATGCAAAATTAACAAATGATTCAAATTTTGAAACAGTCATAAATAGCAATAAAAATCCACAAGTTTTACTCTTAGTTAAAACATACATTGAAATACCAACAAAAATTCAAGGAAATAAAGATGCATATTGAAGTTTTTAAAACATAGAGTAATAAAATGACTAAATATTAAAACTCAAATGCATGTTCTAGCATAGGAATCAAAGATAAGCATCGTCTTCCTCTTTTTCATGGGTGAAAGTAGAAACAACAAAACAGAGAAGGAAGAAATAATAGCAAGATCACACTGAGTTTAATTACGCCGGGATAGCGGGATCTTGTTTCACGCCATCGCAGTCAGGCACTGCACTGCACCGGGATTGCGAGATCTTGCCGGGAAATGCTGGGATTAACTACCTAGGTTGGTTCAGTCAAGTTCATCTGAATTTTCCCTTCTTTTGTGTTGTGGGGGTTCCTTTCAAGTTTGGTAGACTTAGAATATGAGCAAGAATTGTATTTGATCCAAGGTTTTACATCATTTAAACTTACCAAGTCCCATGTCATTATCCTAATCTTATTAGTGTAGTATTCATAACAAAATTCTAAAATATTGTGTTATTAGAGATAATTTGGTTTTCAACTCCAAAGAGCTAAAGATGGTAGCCAACCTGGCAGGAATCGAATGACAATACAAGTAAACAGCTAGCAAGCATACCTGATTACATGCTATAGCTTGAAGTAAACCTTCCTTCACTTTATACGCTGGTAGAGACTTCCGGAATTCCAGCATCTTCTTGCCTTCAGGTGATTCCTATATATAAAAGTACAATTTACATAGAAGCCAGAAAATGTGCATATATTTCAAGAACTTTCTACTTTTATGAAATAAAATTAAAAAGGGGGGTTCCTTAGGTAAAATAATAAGTTAGTTGGTATTGTTTCAAATATCATCCATGAATATCAGTTCACTCCAAAATATTAGTTGGTATAAAACATAGAGATAGACTAGGAAGTACATAAAGGCTATACAATGGAACATACAAAAATCAACTCAACTGTACACATATACCTAAAATCAGAGTTGCTACTTGTAAAGCATACAAGCTATTACTATGTTGATAATACAAGCTTGTCTGCTTCCTTACACCACCCTTTTTGCACTATTGCTTTTATGATGTTTGATAACTTGCATAAATCTAATATTCTTAATTTATGTTCTCAGAATTCAGCCATATTTTTCAAACCAATCCATGGTCATTTGTAAGATTGCTATTATCTAAGAAACAGGAGGCTAGTAATGCACTCTTTTAGCACGTTCTTTATTTTTTTTAAATGTCAATTTAACTTGCCTCATAAATTAATCTTTTTTGAAAAAGGTGTTCACTTTTTAGACCTTGAAGCAAACATATATAGTGTGTTAAATGAAACCTGCTTATCATCCATCAACTCCACGCTTTATTTGTAAGCTTTTAACATAGACAAACAAATATAATAATTGGTTAGCTTTTCAGTACAAAACTTGTGGACAAATTATGCATATACAATGTGGGTTCACAAACTTATTAGCAATCTAAAGTATTTTGATGTGCTCTCTGTGAGGAAATAGCATATGTTACGACCAAGTAACCAATTTTATATGACCAAAGAAAAGGAACGTTGTTATTTTTTCCATACACAGCAAAATTAAGACTAAAAAATAACATTGCGCAATAATAAAGGGACTGGAGAATGGTAAACATAACTATCCGTTTCCATTGGCCAACCCTAAAAAACTGGAACTAGATAAGACAGAGAGAGAATCTATAACAATGAGATAAAATATATTTTCATTTTAACATATAACTCAGATATGAAATTGCAGAAGAAAATAAAAGCACCAATTGCAGGAATAAATGCAACATTCATCTTCTGATCATGGCTAGCTAATTCAAGCATGTAATTCAAAATGAAAATATCCAACATAAATCAAGAAATCAAACAACAAAAAACAAACCTGCCAAGCTCTTTGCATATTACGCATTCTCAAACTCCTCTTCTGGAGAACCTTTTCCATAACAGATTCATCCACAAAAGAATTGGCATTTTCATCCATGTCTATTTCATTAATCTGATTGGTGGACTTCACATTATCCAGACAGTCAGCTGTCTTCTCAGAATTTAATTGTAGTCTATCAAGGTATTCTTGTATTAAACCCTCCACTCTCCTTTGCAAGCTTAATGGAATCACCACCTGTGATAATGGAATGGAGAAGGATTATTTTCTACAATGACATCAATCACACTATTAGACTATGAGTTGAAATGTCCAAGCTATTACCTCTCTTTGTGGACGTTTGTCATCCAAATCTGGTCGGTAGTTAGGAAGAGGCACCTTGCTTGCAACAACCACTTTTCCGAACAGCTCACTGTGCATTAAGATAAATGACAACACCAACTGATCATTAATGACAACGAACAAGGATTCATTTAAAAGTTTGAAGTAATGATTAAAAGTCCATCAAGATGAAGACACTTCAATACTTCATGCTAATGAACATTGTTTCTTTTTCTATATGGCATACAAAAATATTTATCTTTTACCTATAAAGTCCCATTCTTTTGGCAAGGTTAGCTATTTGTTCATAGTCTCTCCTATCTCTTTTGTCTCTAGATACAATCTCCTGATCCTTTTCATTCCGTAATAGCATACTGAGTTTCCATTTCCACTCATCCACATTGGCCACCGTAGATGATGCCTACAATACAATAACCATTACATACATATGTTTAGAACTGCTGAAATCACAAATTGTAGCTTTATGAGTTATGACAAAGCTGATAACATATTTCAAAAGGTTTTTTTATAGAAAAATGTTAGTAAATTAGTGGTTTTGTTAGTTTCTAGGATTCAAACCTCAGACTTAAAACTCCTTTGGTGTCTGAAGCTAATTACTGTTAATTACTTACTACACAACAGATTGATAAAATATTGAATTTAACTCCATAATTGATTCAAAATTTCCAAAAACACAATATTTACAGAGTTGCAGTTGCGAAAAACACATCCATAACATGTTAGGTTGCAAAAAAAAAAATCAATAAAATCAACTGAATTCCTGTCACTTCAATTTCAATATCAGTTTTATTCAAGCAATTAAGTACAGGAGGGAATCATAAATCCCACTTAAAATACCTACACATAAATCATTTAAAAATAATTCCAGCAAAACAAAAATAAAAGGTATCCAAAAACCACTAAAAAAATTATTTTTTCTATCTGTTATACAGAATACAAATTGCAGAAAATATATCCAGCACTTCTTAGATTAACAAAACAGAACTTCAGTTATCAACTTAATTTTAGTCAATTACATTTTACTTTCAATTCAAGAAATTAAAAAGTAATAAACTAATCATAATCCCACTTAAAATTAAAATAAAGAAAAACCTAAACAAAAATCATTTCCTCTGAATTCCATTATCTAAATATATCAAAGAAAAACATAAATCATTACAAAAAACATTTCCAACAAAACCTAATATCTAACATATATGAAAAAAATTCAAAATAAAAATAAAAGAGAAAAACCTGGTGGTTCTCGAAATCACATTGATATTCATCATCAGAGAACTGTTCAAGGTTGTAATATCCAGAGAAGAAGCGTGTGAAGATTAACGGAGAAGAAAGCGAAGGTTGAAATTTGAATAAGAATGAGCGTGAAATAGAAGTAACAGAGAGATAATGGTGGTGGTGGTGAAGTTGAAGTGACTTGGCACGTGCTATGAGGAAACAAGCTGCAGATTTAGGATTATGCATTGTTGTGAAGTGTGAGGTTGAGGCATCGCGGTGGTGTTGCTGTGATGTGATGCCTTTGGTTTCGTCAGTGGAAGAATGCGAAGCGCTATGAATGAATGAATGAATGAATGCTACTGCAATAAGAACCAACGAGAATGATATTGGATCGGATTTGATTTGACCCGACCCATTAATATTCAAAATGATTATTATATATAGACCTTCGTGATTTAATTTAATTATTTAAATATGTTATTTTTCTTGTTTTTATTTTTGGGTTTTTGGTTTTATTTATCATAGATTTTGGAAAATAATAGATAAGATGATATTTTGAAATTAGAGGTAAAAATTAAAAATGGCAAATTATGTAAATTTAAACAAATTTTAGAGTATATCTTTTTTATATATATCACATACAGATATAAAATATCGGTAGTAAATAAGATGGATCAAGTACTTATTAATCATCATGTGGTGATTTACTAAAAAAGTGATGGATCATAGACGGTGATAGTCAATAACATGACTCATTTTTAGAAAGAAAAAAAGAATTTAATCAAAAGAAGAAAAAAATTTAGTTTGATTTTTTGAGCCATTCATTTGGTACATAGTTCAACTCCATGCAAAAAATTAAAATTTTGCATAAAAAATTAAAATCTTGTTGCTGATTAAAGATATTCTAGTAGCAGTCTAGAGGACCTACATCATTAAACACCTTGGACCTACATCATCTATTGGAGTCAAGGATATGGTGGGTTATTAAAATATAATCATGATCGATGTCATATAAAAGAATGAAGAATGCTAAAGACAAACTCTCAAACACATTTTTTTAAATACACTCCCAATTATTGACCCACACCGCCATTAGAAAACATGACTTCTTAAATTGAAATAATTGGAAAAAAAATTCGAAAGAAATGCATGTACTCTACAACTAAATGAGTTCAGGGAAAATTAAAAATGAGTTCAACAATGAGGCAAAAAAGGGTTATTTGCATTTCTTAAACACAACAACAACATATCTCAGCAAGATATAACCAGATCTCAACAACACAAAACATGTTGACAAAAAAATGTGTTCTTTTGACTTTTTCTCCCTCTATTTCTTCACCTCAAATCTCACCAACATCTATCCCCACACATAACCAACCAAACCAAATGATCTGACCTTGTCTTCATCCTTTCCCACACATCAATTAAAGCTTCTATGACATGAAACTAAACATCGTCACAATTATCAGCGGCGAACATGTGACTGGTCTTGTAATGTTTGAGATTGTCTTAGGTCTTCGGGTTAACCATTATAATGTGTTGGGATTGGGAATGAGTCAGACCAATTTTTAGGTTAAATTATTTTAAAAACTAGCATATTTGGTTACCAATAAAAGCATTTTTAAAACGTAATGATGTGGGCCAATGGTTGAGAGTGTGTTTGAGAGTTTGTCCTTAGCATTTCTTATAGTAAATGGTGAAAGAACTCTAAGAAATCTCCAAAGTCAGTTTCACTATAGGGAGTTTAGGGCTAGATTTTCATATGAATGATTCCTGCAAAATTGATTACAAGGTTTTTAAGGGTAGAATACGTCTATTAAAATCTTCACATACCACAAACTTAGATATAAGATACACTACAAAAGAAGCAATTCTAGAAAATTTTACAATAATAAAGAAGAATTATAACCCTATTGAGAAGAATTAGCATTTGTGAGTGAAAGCTTTCTTATAATAAACTTAGTATTTTGGATTTATATCAAAACTAGGTTTACATAGATGGTTTTGTGTGCCTTTGATGATTCCCTAATTCTCAATATCCACTAAAGTTCTTGAAAAAAAAAAGTATTTTGAAAACATTATTTTATCATGCATAACCTTTGGTGCATGTTAGATGTAAGACCCTTAAATTTAAAATTAAATTCAGATTTAATTTTAAGTGTATTTTGGGAATATTTGTAAAATATTCAATATATGTATGATTTGTGTAAATATATATATATATATATATATTTGTTTTGGAGGTGGAATTAAAATTATTGGATAATGGATGAATTAATTTAATTTCGAGTAATTAAATTATCGGACCGTTAATTAAGATATTCTCTACTAATTTCGACGAAACGGGTTAAGTGCTGGAGGATCAAAAGATATTTTAAATACAAGTCTTGGGTGAGGTGGCGTAGATATTTGTTAAGAAAGAAACAATTCCTTCTTTCCTCTGCTGTGTCAGTCTGCATTTATGTGGATATTTAAGTGAGAAGCTTTTTCTTCTTTCTAGTACTGCGCCAGAATTCTGCTTTATTATCTTCTTCTTCTTTTGATATTTCTGGGTGTTGGTGAAGAAAAACAGTTTACTCAAAAGTCATTTTTCTTGAAAATCTGAGTGTCGAATCAGAAAGTTTCGAGTACGAAAGTTATTCCTCTGATCGTTACGGAGCTAAAGAACTAACTTTCGTAGCGGCGAACGCGAAATGGGAGTATCGTCGACTTTTGTCGCAGAAGCGTACGAATTAAGGGAACGTAATTAAGGTAAGGGCACCTTCCAACTTTCTAGATTGCATTTAGGGCTGTAAATGCATGTGTGATGAATGATTATTGGTTTATGTTTGTGAAAAACATTATGTTAGGTTTTGGAAATCAAACTGTTTTGATGTTCCTGCTGTTTTTAGTGAATGAATTTATTGTGTTGATGATGTTTTGTTTGTTGTGTTGAGTAAGAAATCATTTTGTTGTGTTGAATGATGATTTGGTTGGTGTTGTATTGGAGATGATCCAAATGCTTGAGTTAGTTTGTGTGGGACTGCTTTGTGGTTGACTTTCTGGTTTTAGTGATTCTGCGTTTTTTGCTGTGTTTTGTTAAACAATCTGGTGTTGATGGTGGTTTCAAAAGAAAAGGGATTTAAAATGGTGGAAGTGTTTTTCTTGAAAATCTGTTGTTGATGTTTAATGAAAAATGTCTGAGTTTTGAGGTTTATAAGGATTGGTAATTATGATTCTAGGGTTTTGGTTGGTTTTTCAAAGGAAAAGGTTTTGAAAATGTGTTGAAGTTTCAGGAAAATTTCACTGAATTCGAAGGTGTATTCGAATACGGCTTGAGTGTATTCGAATACAGCCTGCAAAGCTTCTGTTTTCTTCAGATTTTTGAACTTGTATTCGACTACGACCCTCTGTAGTCGAATACAATTTTGCCAATTTTGCTTCTGACTTAGCATCTGTATTCGACTACGACCCTCTGTAGTCGAATACAGATTAGCAATTTTTGCTTCTGTTTTAGCATCTGTATTCGACTACGACCCTATGTAGCCGAATACAGATTTGCAACTTTTGCCACTGACTTCGCATCTGTATTCGACTACGACAACCTCGTATTCGAATACAGAATGCTGATTTTTCACTGTTTTAGCTTCTGTATTCGAATACAAGGGAGCTGTATTCGAATACAGATTCGTGTTTTTCAGAAATTCAAGTTTTAAACATTGTTTTATAAACCTTAAGTGTTGGGGTACCTTGGGGAAGGTTTGTGGTGAATAAAAATGGAATTTTTGTGATAGTTTGAAGTGGTGGTGATGAAGTTTTTGAGACTTTACTGAAGTTGTGGAAATTCTGACTTTTGCACTGTGACAGCCTCTGTATTCGAATACAAGGAGTCTGTATTCGAATACAGGGTTTTGATTCTGCCTGTTTGGCTTCTGTATTTGAATACAATGAAGCTGTATTCGAATACAGATTCGTTTTTTTTCTTCCAGAAATTGCAGTTTTAAAACACTGGTTCTGAATTTTGAGAGTTAGGGGAAAGACTTTGATAATTAAGAGTGGAACCTTGAGGTAATGCAAAGTGATAATGTTTGCTTGAAGGGTTAATCATTGATGTGTAGATGATGATATTGATTGTGTTGAAATGTTTTGAAAAATGATGGAAATGCATGAATTTTACTGATGTTGCATACTGTTTTCAGTGAAGTGAAACACTGCATATTCATGCATTGCATAATTATGTGGTACCCGCGATGGGCCACAGAGTAATGCGCAACCACGTGCTGATCTGTGAGCGATTGCACGAGTGCTAATCTGTGAGCGATTGCACTAGGTACTGATCTGTGAGCGATTGTACCTTGGTATATAAGTGCTGGTTTGTGAGTGACTGCACTAGTACTGGACTGTGAGCGTTTGTACCCTGAAATGCGCAACCACGTGCTGATCTGTGAGCGATTGCACGAGTGCTGGTCTGTGAGCGACTGCACTAGGTACTGATCTGTGAGCGATTGTACCTTGGTTTATGTCAAACGTGCTAGTCTGTGAGCGACTGCACTGGTGCTGATCTGTTAGCGATTGCACCCTGGTCTTGAGGGCCGTTAAAGTCTTACATATGTAAAATGTGCTGGTCTGTTGAGCGACTGCACCTTGGTGAATCCAAGAGAATGTATACATGAGCATATACATATTGCATCGGGGTGATTGACCGGTGGGTCACGTTTTGGTTATATGATGATGGTTGAAAATTGTTGTGTGTGTAAGTACTTTTTGAAATCTGGAATTTCTGATGAATTGGTGTGATTACTGAATTGATGTTTGTGCTTACAACATGATTTTCATATTAAATTGGTTGCTGTTTGAAAAGGTATAAATGTCATGTATTTTCAAAATTTAGCATCCTTATTTATCATCATTGTTTTATGATGTGCCATGAACATGTCTGATATTGCTGATATAAATGCTATGTGGTATTTGTTAATTTCGGTCGGTGACCCTTTACATTATTGTGGAAAATTGGGCTTTGCCCTAAGATGTTAATCAAACCCGTACCCCCGACGGTCACACTAACGACAGGGAACGTCGTTAATTTTCCCTGATCTTTACATTGTGGGCTACGTAAAGGGATGGACAGCTGGGTGAAGATAAGACTTATGGATGATGCGGTGGAGACCGTGCTACTATAGCTTAGTGTATGATCAGTTTAGACTTATGTATAGGGTTTTGAGCTCAGTGGTTGTAAATATTTATTTTGGGAATTATTATAAAACTTTTCCGCACTCTGATAAATATTTTGGTGGATTGAGAATCCAGTTTTGATGTATCTTTATTTTAGTATGCTATAAAGATCAATTTTCCAAAAATATCTCATTCGATTAATTGTGATGTTGTTGTTTTAATTACCTTACTATTTTGGATTACGATGTCGAATGATATTTAATTTGAATTGATTTTAATTCCCTTGAAACGTAATCTGAAAACTCTTTTATTTATTTATTCGTTTTAAAAAAAAAATACACTCGCGCTGTGTTTTAAACTCGGGGTGTTACATTAGAAATATGTTAGAAAGTTATGTAATGCATTAAAGACCTTTTTAAAGTGATTTTTGACTGCATAAATTGACTCATGTGTATGTAAATTTAGGCGGATCAATTCACAGAGAGTGTGAGTCGACTCACACACGTTGTAAAGTCATTTTTGTAGAATGAAAAACACAAGAAATGAGAGTTTGAATTGTATTTCTTTTTAAAATATTTTTAATATGACTAAGCTATAGTAAAAAAATGAGACAAATGAGCAATAACATAATAGAAAAAGATAGATGATTTATCTTAGTTCACCACCAACACGGTAGCTACGTCCAATTCCTTCAACCTTGAGGATTTAATCCACTAGTTCATCAATAAATAACAGTTTCACTAAATATCTACTAGTCAAACTAACTGTGTTTAAGTATTCTCAACCTTCTAGCTTAGTACAGTTAAGTTGTTGAGGAAGGCAGCCACTACTGGGCTAGGTTACAAAAGAATAGGTTTAGGTTTTCTTGAAATAGCTCTCACAAGAGAATGTTTAAAAATTTGTTCTTTTAGAAACTTTTCTCAGCACTAAAGTAAAATGAATGATTACGAGCAAAAGTGTAGATGTGCTTATAGCTTGTACGTTTCTTGTTTTTCCAAAGAGGAATGCACATTCTTTTATAGAGATCGATTAGGGCTTCTGGTCGTTGTCTTGATTGCAAGAAATCAACATGATTCATGAGGTTTTGTTTCGTATCTTTTGAGATTGACTTGCCATAGAAACTTTCCAAAACAAATCCTTGTAGTTGATTCAACGTATCTTGTTAAAATGATTGGGAAGTAGAGGGTACGATGATTAGAGCATGTCTTAAGATCTTCAGACAAGCAGCAGATTCAGCATGTTCATCAAATGATGTGAAAATGTTTTGTTTTCTTTGGAGCATTGACTTTCATCAGAGCGTTGACTTCTTTCAGAGCATACAACATAAATTAGAGTCATACATCAGATGCTTGAAGTGATGGATCACTTGATTGTCATGCTTATTGAAGGAAAATGAACAAAGCATGAATGTGTTCATCAGAGGAAATTGAAACAAACATTTTATGTATTTCTAGAGTCACCAAAACCAAAACATTGCTTGCATTGTCAGAGTCAGCTAACACAGATTGTCGCTCGCATCACTAGAGACGCATATTAGAGCGTTTACATCAGACATAAAAAAAACAGAGTGAAGGGAAGTCTTATTGTTCTTTTGTCTTCATCCAATCACCACATGATATGACATAAGAATCTATATAATTCACTTGATTTGAGACTTGTACATTTAATCAAAATGTTAATGCATTAAATTATTCTCACAAACTGATTTTGTTCTCATCAAAACAAGTAAGAGTTATAGTTCTTCAAATCAACTTGGTTTCTAACAACTTTTTCTTCATTTATAAATTAGCTATTTTTATTGCATTGCTTTGTCCTTCATAAATAAATTATGTCTCTTGAATACTAATATGTTATTTCATTTCTAATTGAACACTTTCATTTATTCTTAACAATTCATTCATTCAAGAAAATAATCAAGATTAAACACTTTTCTCATTCAACTTCTTGTGTGATAGATTCTTTGAGTGAAAAATGTCAAAGGTGGGGTATCCTTTGTTTGAAATGTTTGTTCCATTGGCGAGCAATTAAAGGTTCAATTGCCTGCACCTTGAAAATGTTGGAAATGAGAATCTTTTTAAGATTTGAGTTGGTGGTTACTCTATGGTGTTAAGGTTTTCAAAGTTGAAAGGGTGTCTTCAATTTGAAGGTAACAATTCAGATTTTTGTGAAGGATGTTTTAGAAAATCTAGTTTTTGAGTGTTTAGGAAAGAAGATATTATTTGTACAAGCAATGTAATTCAATTGCTGACAATATTTGTAAATGTTCATATTGAAGTAGCGAAATTGATTTACAAGGAAGGAGTTTGAATTGTAAATTTCCCTTTTTAAAATTTCCTGAAAAACTTAAGATTTGAACTCAAGAATGTTCTTGGTTGAGAAAGCAGAAAAACGGAGAACGTTCTTGGTTAAAAAAAATAAGAAAAACAGTTTGTGTTTTTAGCTTTAAAATCAATCAAACTTAATAAAGAGATAAGGGATAAGAGATACCACACAAGAATATATCCTAGTTCGCCCAACTTGGGCTACGTCCAGTTCTCACAATTGTGAGATTTTTTACTAAGTATTTAAAGCAAGAACCTTCCTGATTTACAACACCTAGTCTAGATCAATCTTGATCTGTTTAAAATTTATGTTCTTTCCACCCAGAAAGATACTCAATTAGTTTCCTTATCAATCTTTAAATATGAGTTTACACTTCACCTTTTAACCATAAAAGAATTTCTTACAATCTACTCAAATTATACTCAACACTTATAGTTTTGAGTTTTTACACAATGATAATTAGATTGTTTATTTAGAATCTGAGTTATCCCAACTTGTGTTTGAGATTAGATTCTTTACAAGAGATTCAAAATATGTATAACAATGTATTAAGCTAAAAACAGAATTAACTCTCTTGTGAATTAGGAGAATTTCAAGTATGTAAGTGAATGATTTGATTAATTGATTAGCACTAACTTCTGCGTTTTCCTTTATCATTGGCCTTCCTTTTATAGGCGTGAGAGCAGTGAATGAAAGTCAGAGCCGTTGGAAGTGCTCTTGTTAGGCTTGAACAGATTTAATATTTGTGAATAAAAATAATCCAGCTTTGGACTGTTCTTGAGTTTTGTTTTGATTGGGCTGTAATTTTCGTTTTTGATCAGGTCTTCTTGATTTCTTATGATATGTTAATACTTCAGTTAAGTGATGATGACATTAACTTGAACTAAAGTCTTGATCATGGTTAAAACAGATTGGGACAAATCATGGTCATTTGTTGCAGAAAATTGTACTGAGGCTGCTGGAGATTGATGATCAATCTGGACTTTTAGCTTTTGAGTTTCCTGGAGATTGATAATCAATCTGGATTATTTTCTGAACGTACTGGAAGCTGTCCGGATGTCTTGTACATTTGTCAAGATCATTTATCAGTCTTGACAGTCAAACTGGAGACTGTTCAGTCTTGCTTGGACAGCTTGATTCATGACCTTTTATCTTTGTGATGCGGATGACTTCTTTTGGTTGTAATTGATCATATATGTTCCTTGTCAAGTACTCATACTAGAGATGTAAATTCCAGAGGCAATGACTTCAATTAAGTAATGGAGATTGATTGGTCTTTATGCTATCATGGCCATATTTGAACATGGAGAACATTCTCCATTTTCCAGATTGTGTCAAGAATGTTCTCTGTTCTTTATTATGCTGAATTCTTGGCTTTGCTTGAATCCAATCTTTAAATAAATACACTCAAGAGCACAGGTTAAATTATCATAACATTTAGAATCATAATTAACGATCTTAATTAACTTTTGTTTTTATTTTCATCAAAACTTAAAAAATGAGAGTTTGTCTTAACAATCTCCCCTTTTTTGATGATGACAAACATGTTAATTTAGATTTTTATTTTGATTCTAATTATAATCTTGAAGAGCTTAAAAGCTCCCCCTTAATTTATGCAGTGATTTAATTTGACAGAAGATTAAAAATCATACAAATTTAAGAGCAAACAGATTCATAATAAAGACTTTCATTAGATGAAATCAGATGATAAGTACATAGTAAGATTAAGTCAGAAGATATACAGAAGTACCATATACAAAAAGGACTTCTATCTAATTACAAAAAAAACTTAAACTTAATCTAAAATCTTCAAATTAATTCTCCCTCTTTGTCACAACAAAAAGGAAGGAGAAAAAGATCCTAAGATGCTAGAGATGGTGAAGATCCTTCTGATGAAGAAGACTTTGCAAGAGAAGGCGAAGGATGAGCAGGAGGAGGAATCAGTCCAAGTTTTGGAGCAAGATGCTCAGTTATCAAGGTTCGCAGCAGGGTGGACTCTAAATCCTGTTGAGTCTGGCGTGCCATGTTAGTTTGGAGGGCAGCCATGATATCAGAGTTTGTGGGTTCTTTCGGTGGAGGAGGAGGAGGCATAAGAGGAGCGGGAGTGATGGAGTGTGTAGGTGTGGAGGCAATGATGACAGGTGGTAAGGGATTAGAGGTGGACTTCTAGTTGATGGAAGGTCTAGGGGTATCAGAAAAAGTCAAAAATTGACTTATTCCAAAGAGTAAGGGGCTGGTTTTTTGGGGTGATATGAATATTGGTGACATGGTGGAAACGTGCTGATTGGGAAGTAGGGTGCACATATCGTCAACAGGTGACTGGAAGTAAGCGAGAAAGTATGTTGAGAATAAGGTTGAAGGTTGGGGAAATACGGAGAAAGTGTAGAGAAAGTTGGGTTGGGCAGGTGAACTTTCTTTGTTTTTAGTAGAACGTTCTTGAGCAGTTTCTGCAATTGCTTCAGGAAGTTCATGCGAGGGTTGTGGTGAGGCTGGGGCTGGAACAACAGGTCTTCTCCTTGAGGAGCGCTTCCTTTTCAGAGAAGTTGGAAATGATGATGAAGGAGCGCTGGTTGCAAAAGAAGTTTTCCTCATATGTGAAATATTTTTGGAGGAAAACTTGGAGATTTTTATCAGACTTTTCTCATTACTGAGAGGAATTTGAAAGTGTTTGAAGATTCGAGTAAGAATCATCCCATAAGGTACAATATTTTTTCTGTAATCCTTATTTGCAGCAGCTATCATCTGATGGATAATGATGTGTGGAAGGTTGAGGCGCTTGCAATTTAGGAGATGATGGATTATCAGAGCATCATTGTCTGACACATACTCATGACTTCAACAGTGAGGAAGTGTGGTATGTTGGCTGATGCTGTTGAAAATTTTTGGAAGGGGTTTAAGGTATGTGGATAGGTAACGTGTAGACCCTTCTTGAAAGACATTAGAGAGTACCTCTGTCTTTTTCAGTTCCAAAGCCTCATACTATTTCTTTCCAAAAACAGCAGGGCCTTCAGTGGGAAGGTTAAGGATGGAAGCCAGAATGTCTGGGGTTAACTAAAGGTGTAAACCCGAGAACGGGGGTTGAAAACTTGAATTATTTTGCTGTTTCGTTGAATGTTGATGTGATTTATTTGATGAATAATTAATTAGACTTAGCAGCGGATAATAATAACATAAGAACACAACAATTTATTTTGGTTCACCATTAACTTGGCTACATCCAGTCCCTTCACTCCGAAGGCTTTAATCCACTAATTTAAAACCTTTGAATTACAACATCTGACCCTCCAAGTCAGTCTTCCCAAATAGTCTAACAACCCCAGAGTTTTGAGGAACGATAACAGCACCTTGACTCTACAAGTCAAATCTTCTCCTACCAATCTCACAACCCCAGATTGAAGAAGGAATCTACACCTCTAACGGGTTTGATTGCAAGGGTTTGGAACTCTGCAAAGTTGCTTCTGGAAAGCTGATTGCTTCACTTATTCTTGCACTCTTTTGTTGCTTCCGGAAAGTTGATTGTTGCACTGTTTCTCTTGAGTAGTTGCTTTTGGAAAGCTGATTGTTGCACTGAATTTCACTCTCGAAAAATCACTTAGAGAATATTTCTTTTACACTCAAGTGTTTCTCTCTTTTGAACTCTCGGATGACTTTGAATTGAAACTTGAGTTCTTGTGTTTTTCGATGCATATTACTGCTGCCTGGAGCCTTCTTTTATAGTTGAAATTTGGGCTGTGTCCAAGCTTATTTTTGAGATGAATCTTGCTTAGATTCCCTTTGAAAATTTTGTTGGCCAATCCTGTTTCTCTTAATTTCAAACCATATCTTTTTAGCTTCAGATTGCATTTGAAAATTCTGTTGACCAATCCTGTTTCTCTTAATTTCAAAACGTATCTTTTTAGCTGCAGATTTCATTCGAATTTCCTTCAAGTCTTCAGTGATTTTTGAATCAAATCTCCTAAATACTTTGATCAAATTTCTATCAAAATTCAATCAAGTCTTCTTCGAATTTTAATGAAGTCTTCACTGATCTGTATCATGATTTAAATTCTGGACCGTATGATCTGCTGATATCGACCAAGTCTGGACCATGTGATTTGATCTGTACCATTTTGTGATCTTCTGATCTGGACCATTGAGCTTCTGATATGGACCAAGTCTGGACTAAGTCTTATGTTCTGGACCATGCTATCTTCTGGTCTGGACCAAGTCTTATGTTCTAAACCATGTTATCTTCTTGTTTGGACCAAGTCTTCTGTTCTGGACCATGCTATCTTCTGGTCTGGAACAAGTCTGGACAATGTTTCCTTCTGGTCTGGACCAAGTCTCCTTCTGGACATGCTTCCTTCTGATATGTGCCAAGAATAATACTCTCTGATGATGTCATTGTTTCTTCCCTCTAATGATATCCTCTGATTGATGATATCCTCTAATGATTGCCTTTTGATGACATCCTCTAATTCTTGCTTCTGATGGGATGCTCTGGTATCCTCTAGATGCATCATATGGTATCCTCTGGTGATATCTTATGGCCGAATCTTCTAGTGGCATTTTCATCTTCTGGTGACGTCATCCTTTGATGTCATCTTCTACTTCTGATTTGTATCTTCTGGAGGTATCTTCTGGTGACGTCATTCTCTGATGACATCCTCTGTTGACATCCTCTGATGAGATCCTCTGGTGACGTCATCCTCTGATTTTTGACATCCTCTGATTTTTCATTCTTCTAAGTCAAAATCTGATTTTCATAAAATACTTTTGTTAACATCAAAACTTTAATTGAAAGAACCAACTTGGTTCCAACAATCTCCCCCTTTTTGATGATGACAAAACTTTGTATTTTTGATAACTATTTTTCTTTCTTTTGACTTTGACTCCCCCTAAGACTAAGCTTTACGTTTAATTTTTCTCCCCCTAAGTCTAATGCCCTAGATACTTTATCAAATACATCTTTTCCCCCTTTGTCATCAAACAAAAAGCATTGAAGGAATATATGAGATCCTTTGAATTTTTTTTTCATCTTCTGTTTTTTTTATAATAAAAGTACACGAAAATAATACATATAACAATAAAGTAAAATAAGATAAAAACATACTAAGCTACTGGTCAGGGATGAAGGTAAGGTTTAGGTTTTTCTTGATGAAGTCAAACCTATCTTCAGGTAATGGTTTGGTGAATATGTCAGCCCATTGATGGTCAATGTCTACACATTGAATGTTAAGTACCTCTTTTTGAACATAATCTCTGATGAAGTGGTGTTTGATCTCTTTGTGTTTGGCTCTAGAATGAAGGATATGGTTTTTGGTTAGGTTGATGGCTGAAGTGTTGTCACAATATCCACTAAGTTGATATGTAGGAGTTTTCTTGTAAAACAGGGTGAGATTGGTAGTGCCTTTTAGGTATGGATATAGCCTAGTTAATGGTGAAACAGGATAAATCCTTGTGTTGTATATTTCACTTTATCCGCTGCTAACTCTACTTGATTATATTTCAGATTTCAAGTAATCATCAAAAACAGAAAAAGAAATCAAGTATTACAAACACAATTCAACCCCCCTTTCTCGTGTTTGCACCTTCGCCTTTTAGGTATCTCTGTAGGATTTTTTGCCTTAGTCATCCTTTTTCAAGTGAGCCGGTAGGGTGCATTGGGGTAGCCATAGGTTTGTAATCACTCATCTTAAACTTCTTGAGAGGCTCTTTTGTATATTTTGTTTGATGAATGTATATACCTTTTTGACTTTGCTGAATTTGAATCTCTAGGAAGAACTTAAGTTCTCTTATCATGCTCATTTGAAATTCCTGCTGCATCAATTTAGAAAATTCTTGGCAGAGAGTGCCATTAGTAGATCCAAAGATGATATCATCAACATAAACTTGAATAATTAGAATATCATCTTTTATTGATTTTCTAAAAAGTGTATATTCTACTTGTCTTCTTCCAAAGTCATTTTTAACTAAGAAGTTACTAAGTCTATCATACCATGCCCTAGGTACTTGTTTTAAACTATACAATGATTTTTTAAGTTTAAAAACATGGTTTGGAAATTCAGAACTTTCAAAACCTGGAAGTTGTTTAACATAGACTTCTACACTTATATAACCATTTAAAAATGCGCTTTTAACATCCATTTGAAATAATGAAATGTTATTATTAGCAGCAAAGGAAAGTAGGATACGAATAGCTTATAACCTGGCCACTGGAGCAAAAGTCTTAGTGTAGTCAATACCTTCTTACTGACTGTATCCTTGTGCAACACATCGTGCCTTGTTACTGACAACTTCTCCTTTTTCATTCAGCTAGTTTCTGAAAACCCACTTGGTTCCAATAATGTTCTTTTCTAGTCTTGAAACTAGATCCAAAATATCATTCATTTAACTCTTCTTGCATTGGTAGACTCCATCTATATCCTTCTTTTGACTCATATTCAGATTTATCCTTTGAAGATTTGTCGTATTCTTGCTTGTAGCTTCTGCTTTTTCAAGTTCTTTTGCCTGCATCAACTTCTGGTAAATCAGCTTCTGGTTCTGGTATATCTGCATCAGCTTCTAGTTCTAGTAAACCAGCTTCAGGTTCTGGTAGATCTGCATTAGCTTCTGGTTCTAGTAAACCTGCACCAGATTTATCTTGCTTTGACTTTTCAGGTCAAGCTATTTGTCATATAACATAATACAAATCAAATAATTTAAAAATGAACTCAATACAGCTAAACCATTAAATCTGCTTTTGGTGATTTCTGATTGTTTTTGAAACCACTGGAATGTTGTTTCTGCTGAAGTGTTCTTATTATATGAATCACTTGACTCCTCTGACAGTTTGAGAACCTGCAAAAATACTTATCTAGCTTTGATTTTTTAAGATCAAGCTTCTTGTTATCACAGTAAACATAAATATCAAACATTAGTAATATTTAAAGATAAAGAAAACCTATATATCACAGCTTCAGTTTCATTCTAAAAATCCTCTTGTTTCTGATTTTCAGATTCTGAATCTGCATATTCTGTGATTAAAGGGTCTGGATGAAAGGCTTTGCATTCCCTTCCAGATTTGTAGTCTTGATGAATTTCACTGGAGTGTTCGAAGAAGTCTCCAGATTCTGACACTTCTCTTTTTGCTGACATATCAAGTTCCTCTTATAGTATGGAACTGATGATAATTCAGATTCCTCTGGTAGTTCCAGTTTTGTTGATATGTGTGATTCCTCTGCCAATTTTGATTTGGTTGATATGTGTGCTCTCTTTGATATTTCTGATTCTACATATGGTTATGGTTCTGATAGTTATTTTGTTGACCAGTTCTTCTTCCACTAGAGTCAGTTTTCTTCTGTTTGGCAGATGTTGGAACATAGACCTTTTTCCCTTCATATGTTGCCAGCATCCGTTGATGAGGCACCATGATTGGTGTTTCACTTTGGTTGCTTAGAACATATGCAACATAAACAAAATTTTATCTTTTGGTACCCAAATCTGGCTGGGTCCGGGTTTGTTAGTCTTGAAAGGTTTCTTGTCTTTTCTTGTTTTTATCATGGGACAAGACAATTTTGAGTGACCTTTCTTAGCACAAACAACACACAAAACATCAGAGGAAATAGGTTTTGTTATAGTTTCATCAAATCCTATGCCTCTTTTACCATTGTTACTAACTCCATAGATCATATAAGCATATTTGCTTCATTCCATACCATGAACAATAAAATCTTGTAAAACTTGTTCATGCATATCAGAATTACATACAGTATTTTTACTTGATGTTGAACAAAGATTACTTTTTAGAGTTAGGTTTTCAAACTTAAGCTCAGCAATATCAGTTTTAAAAGTTGCATTTTCTGTTTTACATTCTGCATTTTGATTCTTTAAAACATCAATTTCTTTGGTTAGAGTTTTATTTTCTTCCGCAAGTGTTTTCAGTTTTAAAGACAGTTTGTTGTTGATATTTAAAATATCATTCATTCCAGTAATTAAATTAGATCGAGTGAGTTCAGAAAATACCTCTTTTTCATCTTCTGATGATTCATTTCCAAAATCAGATTCTGTATCGGATCCAGAGGCAAAGCATGTGTGAGCCATCAGAGCCAGTTCTGTTTCTGATTCACTTCCAGAATTAGAGTCAGAATGAATGTGTGCCATGAGAGTCAATTATGCTTCTTCTGATTTCCTTCCAGAGTTTGATCTAGAGGAAGAATGAGTGCGAACTGTCTGAGTCAATTATGCTTCTTCTGATTCACTTCCAGAGTCAGATTTTATGTTGGATCTAGAGGCAGAATTTATGTGAGCCATCATGGCTAATTCTGCTTTTTCATATGCAGAAGATTCATCAGAATCATCCCATGTTGCCATCAGATTCTTCTTCTTGGGTCTGGAGTCTTTCTTCTGATTTTTCCATTTCTCCAGATTTTTACATTCTGACTTGATGTGCCCAGGTTCATTGCATCCATAGCAGATGATACTCTTCTTGTCTTGTTCATCCTTTCCTGTGTTGGAATGCTTGGAATACCTCTGAGGAAACTTCTTCCTTTTGTTCTGCCACATCTTCAGAACCTTCATGGTTATGAAGGCAATGTCTTCTTCTTCTGTTTCTGATTCTGGTCCTCAGAATCACTTTCTTCTTATTCTACTTCTGCTTCTACTTTTAGAACATTCTTCTGTTTGGATTTTAAGGCTAGGGTTTTGTTCTTCTTCTTGGGTTCATCTTCTTCTAGCTCTATTTCAAGTGACTTGAGGGAGCTGATTAATTCTTCCAGCTTCAGAGTGTTCAAGTCCTTTGCTTCCTGAATGGTGGTGACCTTTGGTCTCCATTTGGTTGGCAGACTTCTAAGAATTTTCTTCACGCGGTCAACAGTGGTATAGCTCTTCTTGAGTACTCATAATCCCGAAACCAGAGTATGAAATCTGGAAAACATTGCTTCAATGTCTTCATCTTCTTCCATCATGAACAGCTCGTACCTCTTGACTAGAATGTTGGCCGTTGCTTCTTGGACTTGTTTGCTGCCTTCGTAAGTCAGAATCCGACTATGATAGGTGCTCTTTTCTATTTCTTTGTTAGTGCATTTGTCGAACTCCTTGAATGTGATTGCATTGATCATGAATGTTCTGGATTTGTGATGCAACTTGAACATCTTCTTCTGGTCAACATCCATATCTCTCCTAGGAATTTTAACACCATCAACATCTTCTAGAGCAGTATAGCCATCTTCCACCAAGTCCCAAAGTTCGGGATCTCTTGAAAAATAGAAACTTTTCAACCTGTCCTTCCAGTACTCGAACCGTTCCCCATCAAACAGAGGTGGTCTGTTGATGTTTCCTCCAACAACTTCTTCATTGAATCCAGACATGTTGAACCCTTGGATCTTTCCTCAAACACTATAAAGAGCTCAATCTTGAGACCGAGCTCTGATACCAATTGAGGGTGCAAACACGATAAGGGGGGTTGAATTTTGTTTGCCAAACTTGAATTCTTTTGCTGTTTCGTTGAATGTTGATGTGAGTTATTTGATGAATAATTAATCAAACTTAGCAGCGGATAATAATAACATAAGAACACAACGATTTATCCTGGTTCACCATTAACTTGGTTACATCCAATCCCTTCACTCCGAAGGCTTTAATCCACTAATTCAAAACCTTTGAATTACAACACTTGACCCTCCAAGTCAGTCTTCCCAAACAGTGTGACAACCCCAAACTTTTGAGGAACGATAGCAGCACCTTGACTCTACAAGTCAAGTCTTCTCCTACCAATCTGACAACCCCAGATTGAAGAAGGAATCTACACTTCTAACGAGTTTGATTGCAAGGGTTTGTGTAACACCCCAATTTCTTATTATTATATTTTAATTATAAAATATAATGCACAACTATTATTATCCGTATGTTGACATGTGCGATAATTTCCTTCGTGTTTGTCCTATGTGTTCGCCCTAATGATTTATTTAAATTATTAATATTAATAATATTCAATTTTGTTTTAAAACATATATATATATATATTATATATATAAAAGAAAATAAGAAGTAAACGTGTGTGTTGCTACATTAGTCCATTAACTTAAGCATTAGTAGAGTGAGTTTATGATTGTAGTAATAATAAAAAAAAAATAATAATGATAATGATAATAATAATATTAATAATAAGGGTCATGAGCTAAGTGTATAGGTCTGATAATAAGCCTAATAATATACCTAATACTACTAGTACGTATGGATAGGTATATATGTGAATAAAGGAGGCTGTCGTGCATTCCATATCTCTGTTTCCCCGTTCTATTAGGAAGAAAAATTTGAATTGACTACTGCCCTGTTGCATCCAGCCACAACTCTTAATATCTAAATCATACATTGATCTCAAAGACTAGGCTGTTAGAGACAGTGATTGGCGAAGACGCGATACATTACATCAATGGATCAGCTTTGTTGAGAAAAATCATCAGCCAAGGTAAGGGGTGAGATGAGGTTCGATTTTATGAGTATAAAATAACATGAGATGAACGGGAATACCAAAATTTCCATATATTCATCCGGGGCTTACTACGTACGGTCGAGCCCTATTGAGTAATAATAATTAATTAATAATATATAAATGGTAATAGTGAGGACTAAAATGTATTTTAGTAATCTATAGAATTGTTGTGAGTTTAATTATATCAAGACTGCATATTGTTTAATTTTATGAAATCTTGTGTTGATTGTTATTGTGTGAATGATATGTACTTGAGTGCTTTGATTTACTGGATTTAAAACTGTGATATTACTTGAATGCACCGCCTGTTTGATTTATTCTGTGATTGGTAAAATTGGAATTTTATTGTGATTGACTAATTATATATATATATATATATATACACATATATATGTAATGATGTAATTCTGATGTATATTGTGAGTTGAAATTTATTGAGTTGTGACAATCGAGTACGTATGAGATAGATGCTGTAGTTTTGGAGTAAGGATTATTTTGTCATCATATAAGGAGGGTTTGAAAAACCTAGTGATTCAGAGAAGTACAACTGAATGAGCCTGATCGTGGAGGGCTACAGTCAAACCGTGAGGTAAGACTAATAGACCTTGGGGGTACATCTAGTTGGGAATTCCTAAGTGGATTAGTGGGTTATTCCCTAAGGCCGGGAGCTACCGTGCAAAACAAGAGTACCCCGACCGTCGCGTATATGTGTCTCGGGTTGAGTTGAGGGGATCTATGAGGACTTGGCCATTCATGAATTATCCGTCCACTCTTGTAGTGGCATAGTATTAGGCCTTCTAACCAAGTACTTCAGAGTAGAATGGTACCAAGTGATGAAGAAGTATAAAGTATAGGACATGCATAACATTTTCTCCCTGTGACTGTTTTATTGTGATTGAATTAGATTAACCTTGATATTATGTTCTGGAATGTTCTCATGTTTGTGTTAATTTGCTTACTTACGTGTTCTTCTTGTTTACATTATACTATTACATAATTTCGATACTCACCCCTCGTTGTTTGTGTTTGGCATTTACGATGGACGCAGACGAGCTGCAAGCTGCAGGTGAAGATTAATACTCCCAGGGTGTAGGAAGCTGTCTCATCTTGAAGACTTTTATCATATTCCTTATGTTAATTTCATATTTGAACATCTGTAATTTTGGGAAATTTTACTCTGATAGTGACATCGGGTTGGGACTACATTTATAATTATCAGTAACTTATGTACGTGTGCTTCAAAAGAATTTAATTTGATCACTGTTATGACCATCGAATTGTTAAGCTGATGGAAACTTTGGATTAATATGAATTGTCCAGGATTAAGTGATACTTTTGCCTTAAAGAAATCATTCACAAGTTTTATTTATTTATTTATTTATTTTTACTCTATTATTTTTAAATTAAAATCTTAAAGAAAAAGAAAATTTAAATAAATTTGGGATTTAGGGTGTCACAGTTTGGAACTCTGCAAAGTTGCTTCTGGAAAGCTGATTGCTGCACTGATTCTTGCACTCTTTTGTTGCTTCTTGAAAGCTGATTGTTGCACTGTTTCTCTTGAGTAGTTGCTTCAGGAAAGTTGATTGCTGCACTGAATTTCACTCTCGAAAAATCACTTAGAGAATATTTCTTTTAAACTCAAGTGTTTCTCTCTTTTGAACTCTCGGATGACTTTGAATTGAAGCTTGAGTTCTTGGGTTTTTCAATGCATATTACTCCTACATGGAGCCTTGTTTTATAGCTGAAATTTGGGTTGTGTCCAAGGTTATTTTCGAGACGAATCTTGCTCAGATTTCCTTTGAAAATTCTGTTGGCCAATCCTGTTTCTCTAATTTCAAACCGTATCTTTTTAGCTTCAGATTGCATTTGAAAATTCTATCGACCAATCCTATTTCTCTTAATTTCAAAACGTATGTTTTTAGCTTCAGATTTCATTCGAATTTCCTTCAAGTCTTCAGTGATTTTTGAATCAAATCCCCTTAATATTTTGATCAAATTTATATCAAAATTCAATCAAGTCTACTTTGAATTTTAATCAAGTCTTCACTGATCTGTATCATGATTTAAATTTTTGACCAAGTCTAGACCATGTGATCTGATCTGTACCATTATGTGATCTTTTGATCTGGACCATTGATCTTCTGATATGGACCAAGTCTAGACTAAGTCTTATGTTCTGGACCATGCTATCTTCTGGTCTGGACCAAGTCTTATGTTCTGAACCTTGCTATCTTCTGGTCTGGACCAAGTCTTCTGTTCTGGACCATGCTATCTTCTGGTCTAGAACAAGTCTGGACAATATTTCCTTCGGGTCTGGACCAAATCATATTCTGGACATGCTTCCTTCTGATATGGGCCAAGAATAATAGCCTCTGATGATGTCATTGTTTCTTCCTTCTGATGATATCCCCTGATTGATGATATCCTTTGACGTTTGCCTTTTGATAACATCCTCTGGTGATATCCTCTAGAGGTATCCTTTGGATGCATCCTCCGGTATCCTCTGGTGATATCTTCTGGCCGAATCTTCTGGTGGCATTTTTATCTTCTGGTGACGTCATCCTCTATTGACATCATCTACTTCTAATTTGTATCTTCTGGAGGTATCTTCTACTAACGTCGTCCTCCGATGACATCCTCTGGTGTATCCTCTGGTGACGTCATCCTCTGATTTTCGACATCCTCTGATTTTTCATTCTTCTAAGTCAAAATCTGATTTTCATAAAATATTTTTGTTAACATCAAAACTTTAATTGAAAGAACCAACTTGGTTCCAACATTAACTTTATCTCAATCCCCTTAACCTTTGATATGATCAGTGACTTGTTAGAGAAAGTCTTTGCTTGACAATAAAAGGTCCTGATAACATCTGGATAAAAACACTCAGATGTTTGTAGGAAGGAGGTCCAGCCCAAAACATGAGTGTGACGTTTTTGCAACATTCCCATCTACTATCAGGTTGTCAAAAACAACAACTCTTCCCACTCCAATAGGGCGTTGAGCCAATTTCTCTTTGTAAAGCTTGGATATAGAGGAGGGAATCAGAGGGATATTTTTGGTGTTGTGGAGAGGAGAATGTTGGGGGCAGAATGAGATGGTTCACGAAACGGAGAACGTTCATGTATTGGGGAACGTTCTTGAGAACGTTTTGGAGTTTGTTTTTCAACAGAAGGAGATCATTTCTATTTGGTTTGTTTATGATCCCTTGATTTTGTCTTATGAGGAATCTTTAAATTCTATTTGACAAGAAATTGTGATAGGGTGATGGTGAATTTTTTCTTCATGGTTTTGGAAGGAGGTTGAAATGACTTTGAAGAAGAGAATATTTCATCTATGTTTTTCCTCTTCTGGTTTGGAGGAGTTGTGAATAATGGTTCAGAAGAAATGGTTTGTCTTGGTGGTTGTGTTGGGGGTGTCTGTGTGGCTTGATGAGAGGTTTCTAAAGGGACATGGGAAGAAGGAGTATCAGTCTCTGTTTCATCACTATAGAAATTATAAACATAGGAGAATCAGTTTGTTTAGGTTTTGATGTTCCTATCCCAGCGAGAATTTTCATAGACCGTCTTTGGGTTTTTATGGGTTTTGTTGGTTTTCTCAAATGTGGTGGAACTTGAGCAATGTTTGGTAATGGTTGAGAGTGGAGTGGGGGGAACAACAATTGAGAGAGGTCTGAGGGGAAGCCGAATAGGGCTTGATTCCTTAGAAGATGAAGATGAAGAGTCTGATGATGAAAAGGGCATTTTTATGGGTGAAGGTCTGGGTGGTGGAGATGGTGAACGATTGCGAAATGGAGAAGAGGGTGGTGATGGTGATTCAGTGTAAGCATTTTTGCGCGCACAAGACTTTGTTCTTGCCATTTTGAATTTTGGAATTTTCAGAGAGCAAGAAGAGTTCTAATGAAGATGAAGAAGATAGTTGAAAGGGTTTTCGTGAGATTCTTCAGCAAAAACGTTCCTTATTTAGAAAGAAAGAAGTAATGATGATGAAAACCTAGGGAATGAGGATGAAGGGATGTAACGCATCATTTGACAGTGTGTTAGAGCGTCTTTTGGAGGCAGGGGACAAGAGCATTAAATGCCAAGACTTTCCTTTTTCCCTTTGCCTGCGCAGAGAAGAAGTGACAACGCAGAGGAGAAAGTTGTTTATGAAAACGGAGAAAGATGACTGAAAAACGGAGATTGATAAACATTATCCGTTTTCTGCAGAAGCAGAATTTTAATGAGAATTCTCTAGATTTCTCATGATTTTCAGTCTTTCCTTAATTGAATTAAAACTATCCTCAACTAAAGGTTTTGTAAATATATTAGCAAGCTGATTTTGTGTATCAACAAAGATTAATTCAATGTTTTTCTTGCTAACTTGATCATGAATAAAATATAGTTTAATTTCAAAGTGTTTTGATCGTGAGTGCTGAATAGGATTTTTAGATAAATTGATAGCACTCGTATTATCACAATAAATTGGAATACTTTAGTAACTTACAGAGAAGTCTTCAAGTTGATTCTTAATCCAAATAACTTGTGAGCAACAGTTTGATGCTGAAACATATTCAACTTCGGTGGTTGATAAGGCTATTTTGTTTTGTTTCCTGCAAGACCAACTTATCAATGCTTCACCTAGGAACTGACATGCTCCACTTGTGCTTTTGCGTTCAATTTTATCTCCAGCGTAATCAGCATTGCAATAAAATACAAGATCAAAATAGGAACCTTTTCTATACCAAAGGCCAAGATCAGTAGTACTGACAAGATATCTAAAAACGCGTTTTACGATTGTTAAATGTGATTCTTTGGGTGCAGATTGAAATCTAGCACATAATCCTACTGCGAATACGATATCAGGCCTACTCGCAGTTAGATATAATAAAGAACCAATCATGCCTCTATACTCTTTTTCAGAAACAGATTTTCCATTTTCATCTTTGTCCAATGAAGAAGAAGGATGAATGGGAGTGGTCATGATTTTGGCTTCATTCACTTTATATTTTGTTAAAAGATCTTTTGTATACTTTTCTTGACAAATAAAAATGCCATCATCATGTTGCTTTATTTGTAAACCAAGAAAGTATCTTAACTCCCCCATCATGCTCATTTCAAATTCACTTTGCATGAGTTTTGAAAAAGCATCACACATTTTCTCATTGGTTGAACCAAAGATAATACTATCAACATACACTTGAACTATGAGTAAATCATTTGTATCATTTTTCTTAAAAAGTGTAGTGTCAATGTTTCCTCTAGAAAATACATTTTTGATTAAGAAGGAACTTAATCTTTCATACCAAGCTCTTGGTGCTTGTTTTAAACCACAGAGAGCTTTGGTAAGTTTAAAAACATAGTTTGGTTTTTATTGATCTTCAAAACCAGGAGGTTGTCGTACATAAACTTCTTCATTTGAAAAACCATTCAAAAAGGCACTTTTAACATCCATTTGAAATAATTTAACAAGCTTATGAGATGCATATGCAAGAAGTATACGAATAGCTTCTAACCTTGCAACAGGGGCAAACGTTTCGTCGTAATCTATACCTTCTTGTTGATTATAGCCTTGCGCGACCAGCCTTGCTTTGTTGTGAATAACCTTGCCTTCTTCATTGAGTTTGTTTTTGAATACCCATCTTGTAACAATGATGGTTTGGTCTTGTGGATCAGGGACCAAAGTCCAGACTTCATTTTTCTCAAACTAAAGCAATTCTTCCTTCATGGCTTCTATCCAAGATTGATCTATTATTGCTTCTTTAATGGATTTGGGTTCAATCTGAGATATCATTGCCATGCTGCATTCATCATTCTTGAATGACCTTCTAGTTTGAATTCCATCAGTTGTATTTCCAATTATTTGTGTTTGAGGATGTCTTTCAATTATTCTCAGCTTTTTGGTGGAGAATAAAACGGAGATTGTTTATCAATCTCTGTTTCCTGCACATCATTCTGTTGGTGCAGACCAGTTTGGATTTTCTCATCCTTTTTACTTAGATCCAAATCATCAAACTCATCAAATAACACATGCATACTAATTCCTACAACCTTAGTTCTCAGATTAAACACTCGATATCCTTTAGAGTCAGTTGCATACCCCAAAAATATTGTTTTGTCTGATTTTGCGTCAAACTTTCCAAGAACATATTTGCTGTTTAAAATGTAACAATAACATCCAAAAATGTGAAAATAAGAGATGTTTGGTTTTCTATTTCTCTAGATTTCATAAGCATTTTTGTTGATGATTTTTCTAATGGACACACGATTTAAAATGTAGCATGAAGTGTTAATGGCTTCTGCCCAAAAATATCTTTCAACATTTGATTCTTCCAAGATTGTTCTTGCCATTTCTTGAAGTGTTCTAATTTTTCGTTCAACAATTCCATTTTTTTGTGGAGTTCTTGCACAAGATAGATTGTGAGAAATGCCAAGTTCATCAAAGAAGTTTTTGAAGGTGCAAACACGAGAAGGGGGTTGAATTGTGTTTGTACTACTTGAATTCTTTTTCTGTTTTTGATGATTATTTGAAATCTGAAATATAATCAAGTAGAGTTAGCATTGGATAAAGTAAAATAAACAACACAAGGAATTATCCTGGTTCACCATTAACTAGGCTACATCCAGTCCCTTCACCTCGAAGGATTTTTCCATTAATTCAAAACCTTTGAATTACGACAACACTACTGACCCTCCAAGTCAGTCTTCCCAAACAGTCTAACAATCCTAGACTTTTGAGGAACACAACACCTTGACTTCACAAGTCAAGTCTTCTCCTACCAATCTGACAACCCTAGATTGCAGAAGGAATTACAACACCTTGAATCTAATTGCTAAGTCACCTGCCACTTCTTCTGACTCTTTAGATTGTAGACTCTACTTCAACAATATAGATTTAACACAAGGGAACGAAAAACACGAATACTTGCTTCTGGAAAGATGAAACTCACAATTAACCTCACTGAAAACTCGAGTGTTTGCTTCTGGAAGTGTATGACTCTTTTACTAATTTTCGATGCTAAGTCTTCTGCCTTGAGCCTCGTTTTATAGATAAAAATTAGGGCTTCTTCCATGATCAAATTCTAGCTGTATCTTTCCATATTCTCTTGTAAAAATAACTTGGCCAATCGGGTTTCAGTTAAATAAAAAAAGTATCTTTTTAACTCCAGATTGCTTTTGAAAATTCTGTTGACCAATCTTGTTTCTTTTAATTTCAAACCATATCTTTTTAAGCTTCAGATTGCATTCGAATTTCTCCAAGTCTTCAGTAATTTTTGAATCAAATCCCCTTAATACTTTGATCAAATTTTTATCAAAATTTAATCAAGTATTCTTCGAATTTTAATCAAGTTATCACTGATTTTCATCATGATTAAAATCTGGACCGTATGATCTTCTAATCTCGACCACATCTGGACTATGTAATCTGATCTGCCCCAATTCTGCGATCCTCTGATCTCGGCCAACACTGGACCACATGATCTGATCTTCTGATCTCGGCCAACACTGGACCATATGATCTGATCTTCTGATCTCGGCCGACACTAGGCCATATGATATGATCTTCTTATCTCGGCCAACACTGGGCCATGATGCTTAAATCTGGACCATTGATCTGAACATTTTCCCTCTGATCGGGACCAAGTCTGGACTGAGTCTGGATTGAGTCTGGATTGAAGAATTAAATCTTGACTTGTGATATTTTAATATGGACATTTTATCTTCTGATCTGGATCAAGTCTGGATTAAATCTGGACAACATTTCTTCTGATTTGGACTGAGTTTTATGTTCTGGACCAAGTCATTTGCTCTGGACCAAGTATGGATTAAGTCTGGATTGATTCTTATAATCACGACCAAGCTATCTTCTGGTCAGGATTAAGTTTGGACCAAGTCTGACTTATGATTCCTTCTGGTGTGGACCAAGTCTCCCTCTGACAGGCTTCCTTCTGGTCTGGACCAAGTCTCCTTCTGGACTCTACTTCCTTCTGATCTGGGCTAAGAAATATATCCTCTGATGATGTTTGCCTTTGATGACATCCTCTGATATCCTCTAAAGGTGTATCCTCTGGTGCCTTCAGGATGCATCCTCTGGTACCCTCTGGATGCATTATCTGGCCTAACTTTCTGGTGACATTTCTATCCTCTGGTTGCTTCCTCTGGATGTATCTTTTGGTGGTGTCATCCTCTGATTTTGCACAGCTTTTGATTTGTTTCTTCTAAGTCAAAATACTATTTATATAAAATACTTTTGTTAACATCAAAACTAAGTATAAAACCAACTTAGTTCCAATAGTTTTTAAAAGAGGCATTTATGAATTCTCCTCCATGATCAAATTATGTTGGATTCTTTTTCATTCTGTACCTTTTTGCAAAAAGTTTTAAATTCATCAAATGCATCATCCTTTTGTTTTAAAACAGAACCTAAATGTATCTTGAGAAATGATCAACAATATAAAAACCATATCTCATTCCTCCTAGACTTGTTGTTTTGATTGGCCCAAAAAGCTCTATGTGAAGTAATTCAAAAGCTCTGTTTGTAGTTATAAAATCTTTTGAATGAAAGCTACTCTTGACTTGCTTTCCCTTTGCACAAGCTTCACAAATTTTATCTTTATCAAAATTTTGTTTGGGTAATTCTTTAACAAGATCTAGTTTAGAGATTTTTGAAATTGTTTTCATACTTATATGTCCAGCCCTTCTATGCCATATCCATTTATCTTTATCGATTGACATAAAATAGGAATCATCTAGCAATTCATCAAGATATAGGACATATAAATTTTTCTTTCTATTTCCAGAAAATAAAACCTCTTTAGAATCTATTTTTCTAACTTCACATACTCTTGGTTTGAAGATAACTTCAAAACCATTGTCACATAACTGACTTATACTTAGAAGATTATGTTTCAAACCTTCAACGTATTGAACATCAGTTATTAGAGTAGATTTTGCCTTACCAATAGTTCATTTACCTTTAATATGAGCTTGATTGTTGTTTCCAAAAGTAACTGATCCTCCATCCTTTTTAATGAAGGACATGAAACAGTTTTTATCACCTGTCATGTGTCTTGAGCAGCCACTGTCCAAGAACCAAGGCTTTCTCTTGGCACATTGAAATCCAGCCTGCATAAGAGTTTACGTCCACTTTACGTACCCACCTTGTCTTGGGTCCTTGAGAGTTAGTCTTAACAATTTATTTCTTTTTGAAATAACATGTTGACTCTTGATGACCAAATTTGAGACAGTAGGAGCATTTAATTGTTGGTCTTGGTATTGATTTTAGACAGTAGGAGCATTTAATCTTGATTTTGCAAAAGTTCCAGATCGTTCTCTTTTTTTCAAACTTTCTAGAGAAAATTCAGTTTTTATTCCAGAACTTTCTCCATTTTGGGAATAGTCTGGAGAACGTTCTCCCTTTTGCAGTTTTTTCAAAATTGGTTCTTTATTTGCAAAACTTTCTTTCCTTTTAAAAATCCTTTTGTTCTTAATCTTTTCATTCCTTTTTTTAAAGTAGCAAGCAAATTCCAATTGTCCAAGTTTCATACAATATGAACATTTGTTTTTACATTTTTCTATCTTGCCTTCTAGAATAAATTTTTTTTCATACATTTTGGTTTTTTGAGTTTGATTGAGACCAAGACCAGCTTTATAAGATATTCCTATTTGCGATCCCATGATTTTTTGAAATATTTCAGTAGCTTTAATAAAATTTAACAAGTCAGTTTTCAAATTTTCATTTTCAGATTTAAGGAGAACGTTCTCCGTTTTAGCTGCAGAACGTTCTTGACCTTTCTGATTTTCACAACTTTGTTGTTTTGATTCTTGAATGGTATTCTTGAGAATATCAATCATAGTCTGATCCTTTTCTTTTTCTTCTTTTTCTTTAAAAAGTTGTTCCTTTAAAGAACTACATTTTTGAATGAGAAAGTTTGAATCATTTAGCAAAGTGTCAAATTCTTTTCCTATTTGTTCTCATAAAGAGCAAGGGTCATAATTTGTTACCTCATCTTCTTCTGTATCTGCCATCAAGCATATGTTGGCTTTTTCTCCTTCTTCTGTGTTTGATTCTTCTGAATCATCCCATGTGGCCAACATTGATTTCTTTTTAATGGGACATTCAACTTTAATCGTTTTTGGTGTTTTCTTATTCAAGGGACATTCAACTTTGTAATGTCATAATTTATTACAACCAAAACATGTGATCTGACTTTTGTCTGTTTTTGTTTTGGGATTTTTATTTGGAAATCCCTTATTGATTTGATCTTTCCTTCACATCATTCTTTGTATTCTTCTGGTAAGAAGAGCAATTTCTTCATTAGCATTTTCTTGTCCAGTTTCTTCTGGTTCTTCATCAGTATGTATTGTGATGCTTTCTTGAAATGCTTTTAGAGCCACTGCCTTGCCTTTCTTTACTAGTTGATCTTCTTGTAGCAATATTTCATGTGCTCTTAAGGTTCATATCAGTACTTCCAGGGGAAGTGTTTCAAGATTCTTGGCTTGGCTTATAGCTGTTACCATTGGTCTCCATACAACTGGAAGACATCTCATGATCTTTCTCACTCTGTCTTGTATTGAGTAAGCTTTGCCAAGGGAACGCATCTCGTTCACTATTGTTATGAATCTTGCGTACATCTCATCAATGGTTTCTCCTTCTTACATCTCAAACAATTCGAATTTTCTTATTCCAATGTCTATTCTTGTTTCTTTGACATGGCTTGTTCCTTCGTGGTGACTTTGCAATGTGTTTGATACTTCTTTTGCAATTTCGCATTCATCTACTTTTTCACTTTCTTCCGTGCTCAAAGCACACGATAAGAATAATTGAGCTTTATAATTTAAGAGTACCTTAGCTTTATCATCAACAATCCAGTCTGCTTCTTTCTTCTCTGCTGAAGTTGAATCTTCTTGATTCATTCTTGGAAAGTAATTTCCATTGATTATGATGTTCCACATGCCTGTGTCTTGTGATTTCAGAAACAACTGCATTTTGCTTTTCCAGAAATAATAATCAGTACCATCAAAGAATAGTGGTCTGTTTGAGGATGCTTCCTCAACAATGTATTTTGCTTTGGGCATTTTTCTGGATCTTTTTTTCTAGCACTTGTTAGGTGTTCTTTTTAGAGACCGTGCTCTAATGCCAATTGAAGTAGTAAAATTGATTTACAAGGATGGGGGGTTTGAATTGTAATCTCCCTTTTTAAAATTTCCTGAAAAACTTAAGATTTGAACACAAGAATGTTCTTGGTTAAGAAAGCAGAAAAATGGAGAACGTTCTTGGTTTTATTAGAAAAACGGAGAACGTTTTTGGTTAGTATAAATCAAAAAAACAATTTGTGTTGTCAGCTTTAAAATCAATCAAACTTAATAAAGAGATAAGGGATAAGAGATACCATACAAGAATATATCCTGCTTCACCCAACTTGGGCTACGTCCAGTCCTCACAATTGTGAGATTTTTCACTAAGTGTTTAAAGCAAGAACCTTCCTGATTTACAGCACCTAGTCTAGATCAATCTTGATCTATTTACAATCTATGTTCTTTCCACCCAGAAAGATACTCAATCAGTCTTCCTATCAATCTTTAGATAGGAGTTTACACTTCACCTTTTAACCATAAAAGGATTTCTTACAATCTACTCAAACTATACTCAACACTTATAGTTTTGAGTTTTTACACAATGATATTGAGATTGTTTTTTTAGAATATGAGTTATCCCAACTTGTGTTTGAGATTAGGTTCTTTACAAGAGATTCAAAATATGTATAACAATGTATTGAGCTAAAAACAAAATTAACTTTCTTGTGAATTTGGAGAATTTCAAGTATGTGAATGAATGATTTGATCAATTGATTAGCACTTGAACTTCTGCATTTTCCTTGAGCATTGGCCTTCCTTTTATAGGCGTGAGAGCAGTGAATGAAAGTCAATAGAGCCGTTGGAAGTGCTCTTGTCAGGCTTGACCAGAGCTAATATTTTTGAATAAAAATAATCCAGCTTTTGACTGTTCTTGAGTTCTGTTTTGACTGGGCTGCAATTTTCGTTTTTGATAAGGTCTTCTTGATTTCTTATGATCTTTTAATACTTCATATAAGTGATGATGACATTAACTTGAATTGAAGTCTTGATCATGGTTAAAACAGATCGGGACAGATCATGGTCATTTGTTGCAGAAAACTATACTGAGGCTGCTGGAGATTGATGATTAATCTGGACTTTTAGCTTTTGAGTTTCCTGGAGATCGATTATCAATCTGGATGATTTTCTGAACGTACTGGAAGCTGTCCTGATGCCTTGTACATTTGTCAAGATCGTTTATCAGTCTTGACAGCCAAACTAGAGACTGTTCAGTCTTGCTTGGACAACTTGATTCCTGGCCTTTTATCTTTGTGATTCGAGTGGCTTCTATTGGTTGTAATTGATCATATATGTTCCTTGTCAAGTACTCATTGTTGGAACCAAGTTTGTTCTAAGTACTTAGGATTTTGATGTTTACAAAAGCACTCCATGAAATCTTATTTTGAACCTTGAATTATTAAATCAAATGTCACCAGAAGCTGAAGTAATAAGAAGCAGAAGATCAAAGTGTTCCAGAGATTGAATCCTGAAGGTACCAGAAGATACTCCAGGATGTCAAAACATCACCAGAAGATATCTTTGCTGGCCCAGATAAGAAGGAATCAAAGTCAGAAGAACACCTGGACCAGACCAGAATGAAGTCTGCCAGAGGGAGACTTGATCCAGACCAGTAGGAGTCATAAGTCAGACTTAATCCAGAAGTTATTCTGACCAGAAGATGGTCTGGCAGTGAAATAATAAACAGCCCAGACTTGATCCAGACTTAATCAGAGGGTAAATTAATGGGTCCAGAACAAAGGAATTAATCCAGATTTGACCCAGACCAGAAGATAGCATGGTTCAGGGTATGAAACTAAGTCCATACCAGAAGAAATGATCTCCATAAATGATCTAGAACTGATCCATAACAGAAGGTAAAATGTCCAGACTGAAATATTACTTGTCCAGATTTAATTTCAGTTTAATCTAGACCAAGTCCAAAATTGGTCTAGATCAGAGGGAAGATTTTCAGATCAATGGTTCAGATTTAAGTATTTGGCCCAGTGTTGGCCGAGATCAGAAGATCATACCATGGCCCAGTGTTGGCCGAAATCAGAAGGTCAGAATGTGTGGTCCAACAGTGGCCGAGATCAGAGGATCACAGCAGATCAGTTTGCTAGACGAGGATGGCCGAGATCAGAAGGTTAGAAAGTGTGGTCCAAGGTTGGCCGAAATCAGAGGATCACAACATATCACTTAGTATGGTCCAGATGTGGACTAGCGGAGAAGATCAAATGGTCCAGATTGAATCATGAGGATTAACGGTGGAGATTTTAATTTATTTTGATCAAAGTATTAAAAAGATTTGTTACAAAAATAAAGTGAAGTATTGTGGAATTCAGGAGCTGTTGGCGGGAAGAAACTAAAGACATGATTGGCCAATTATTTTTGAAAGAAATCTGAAGCTTAAAAAAAGATGTGTTTTTTATTTAAATGAAGCCCAATTGGTCAAGATATTTTTGCAAGAGAATCCAGCAAGATTCAGCTCGAAATTAAGCTTGGAAAAGGCCCTAATCTGCGTCTATAAAAGGAGGCTCAAGGCAGAATACTTAGCATCGAAAATCACAAAAGCGTCATACACTTCCAAAGCAAACACTCAAGTTTTCAGTGAGGTTAATTGTGAGTTCTAGCTTTCAAGAAGCAAGCACTCGTGTTATTTTCTTTCCATTGTGTTAGATCTAAGTTGTTGAAGTAGAGTCTACAATCTGAGGGAGTCAGAAGGGGTAGCAGATTACTTGGCAATTAGATTCAAGGCGTTGTAATTCCTTCTACAATCTGAGATTGTCAGATTGGCAGGAGAAGACTTGACTTAGGAAGTCAAGGTGTTGTATTCCTCAAGAGTCTAGGATTGTTAGACTGTTTGAGAAGAATGACTTGGAGGGTGAGTGGAACTGTTGTAATTCAAGGTTTGAATTAGTGAAATCCTTCAAGGTGAAGGGACTGGACGTAGCCTCGTTAACGGTGAACCAGTATAAAAATTATGTGTTTTATTTTTACTTTATATCCGCTGCTAACTCTGTTTTTATTCATACATCAAGTTTTGTTTTAAAAGTGTAAAAACAGGAAAATTATTCAAGTTAGTCAAACACAATTCAACCCCCCTTCTCGTGTTAGCACCTTCACTCATAATAGAGATGTAAATTCTAGAGGCAATAACTTCAATTAAGTAATGGAGATTGATTGGTTTTTATGCTATCATGGCCATATTTGAACCTGGAGAACATTCTCCGTTTTCCAGATTGTGTCAAGAATGTTCTTTGTTCTTTATTATGCTGAATTCTTGGCTTTGCTTGAATCCTATCTTTAAATAAATACACTCAAGAGCACAAGTTAAATTATCATAACATTTAGAATCATAATTAACGATCTTAATTAACCTTTGTTTATTTTCATCAAAACATTAAAAATGAGAGTTTGTCTTAACACATATTGCATATAAATAATGAAATTATCATTATATAACCATGTGTCTCTTCTTATCTTCTGTTGTCAAACGCTTTTATCCCTTTTACAAACTAGGATTTCATTGCAGTCACTACTTGATGCGGTCTTTGTAGTCACACAAGAATGAGCTATTGACTATGTCAATTACCCCACCATGACATTTGATTTATTTTGTTTAGAAAAATAATAAACATGTATTGTGAAGACAGAAAGAGATAGTTGAATGCAGAGAATCCAAATCTTCTTTTACTTTATCTTTTGTTTTCTTCTCGCCTCAATTGTCCTATTTGACAATTTGCATGCCTTTATATGTTTTCTTAATGGAAGGGAGAAGGGGAATTTTAATGGAGGAAAAGAGGGTATGAATATGTTTGGTTCAAAAGAAAGGAGGGTGATTTTAATCAAAATCATGTTTGTTTCAAGGGAAAGGGGATTTTACATGATTAATATGTATATTTAGTCACCTCCTCTAAATTCTATTGAAATAAAGGGAGAACAAAATGAATTTTAATAGAAATTTTGTTTCCCTTCCCTCCCCAACAACACTACACCAATAACATGCATCATGTTAATTTAAATATCAATTTGTTATCGCATGTTTAAACTACACCAATAACATGCATCATGTTAATTTAAATATCAATTTGTTATCGCATGTTTAAATAGAGTACATGATTTTGGATTCCCCTTAGTTTTGTTAAACAAAATTTTATTATGTAATAATTAAAATAAATTGACATAATAGAAATTAAAAGTTAGCCTAGCTAGTAACTTACTCTAAGCTTTTTACTCATAAAACAAAAAAATTTAATCTAAACTTTCACATAAATGAATCTTGATAAGTGTTTTAATGGAATCTCTGGGTAAAAAAACTATACTTTAAATAGTATTTTATTATAAATTTATTTATTATATATTTTATAGTTTATATTTTCTAATGATAAGGAAAATTTCTACTCGGGGTTGCTACAATTCTTTCTAACTAATAAAAATTGCGTCCTTTAGAGTTCATTTAGTATGCATGAAAGACAGTATATTAACGGCTTCTGTAAGTATATGCGGTCCAAGCTTTTTAGGGTAGTTTGTTTTCAATTAATTAAATTATGTTTTGTGCCTTAAGTTTATTAATTTTACAATTTACTCATTCTCCTTCTTCGTGAGGTCTATTACAAAAACGCAGTTACATTCGTGATCTAAATACCATGAGGTCGTTGAAGGTTGAAACTATTAGATGATTTGTAATTCAAGTAATGTAATAATTGAATGTAGTAACTAACTAACTAACTAACCAATTAGTTAGTTAGTTAGATCACAATTAGAATGTGTAAGAATAACTTATGTGTAAATAGGATTGGCAACCTATGAAATACACAAGTCTTACCATTCATTCATAAGTGTATTTTTCATTTTTCTTGTTGCGCAAGTAACAATTAAAAGGCTAATAGTGCAAGGCCAACAGTGGTATCCAGAGCTATTGGTTTTTGATCCAAATCAGAGTGAAAATACCAGTGAAGTGTGAAGATTAAAACACAAGTGAAGAGATGATGAATTCAAGTGCAAACAATGGAAATTTTTCAGCCCACATGCCACACTTTGATGGAAAAGATTGAGATAGATGGAAAGTTCAAATTCGTGTCTTATTTGGATTTCAAGAAGTCTTGGAGATCGTAGAAAAAAGGTTTGATGATCTGGGAGCCAATCTGACTGAAGCACAATGATCAATTTTTAAAGAAAACAAGAAGAAAGATTGCAAAGCTACATTCATTCTTCATCAATGTCTTAATACAACCAATTTTGACAAGATATCTGAAGCAAGAAGTGCAAAAGAAGTCTGGAACATCCTTGATAAATGCTATTTAGGAGGAGAAAAGATGAAGAAAGTAAAGATACAAAAACTTCATAGGCAATTCGAGTTGTTTAAGATGGAGGAGCAAGAGAAAGTATTAGATTTAATTTTAAGATTGAGAAGCATCACGAATCAATTGGCTGGATGTGGTGAGAAACTGTCTGAACAGAAATTGTGTGAGATGACTTTGAGATCCTTACATCCCAGGTTTAGTTACATCGTGTGTGCCATTGATGAATCCAAAGACATTTCTGAAGGTGCAAACACGAGAAAGAGGGGTTGAATTGTGTTTGACTAACTTGATTACTTTTTCTGTTTTTGCAGTTTTATAACAAAACCTGATGTATGAACAAAATAGAGTTAACAGCGGATATAAAGTAAATATAAAACACAAAATTTTATACTGGTTCACCGTTAACGAGCCTACGTCCAGTCCCTTCAGTTTGAAGGACTTCACTAATTCAAAAATCTTGAATTACAACAATACCACTGACCCTCCAAGTCAGTCTTCTCAAACAGTCTAACAATCCTAGACTTTTGAGTAAAAGAACCTTGAATCTAATTGCTAAGTAATATGCTACTCCTTCTGACTCCTTCAGATTGTAGACTCTACTTCAACAACTTAGATCTAACACAAAGGAAAGAAAACTTAGAGTACTTGCTTCTGGAAAGCGGATACTCACAATTGACCTCACTGAAAACTCAAGTATTTTGCTTTTGGAAGTGTATGACCCTCGAGTATTTTTGATGCTAAGTCTTCTGCCTTGAGCCTCCTTTTATAGATGAATAATTAGGGTTTGTTCCATGCTTAAGTTCGAGTTGTATCTTGCCAGATTCTCTTGCAAAAATAACTTGGCCAATCGGGTTTCACTTAAATAAAAAACATATCTTTTTATCTCCAGATTTGCATTCAAAAATAACTTTGGCCAATCTTGTTCTTGATTAATTCTGGATCAAATCTTTCTTCCCGCCAATAGCTTCTGAATTCCCACACGACTTCAATTTATTTTTGTATCAAATCCTCTTAATACTTTGATCAAATTTAATCAAGTCTTATTCAAATTTAATCAAGTCTCCACTGATTATCATCATGATTAAATCTAGACCATTTGATCTTCTGATCTCGTCCACATCTGGACCATACAATCTGATCTGCTGTGATCCTCTGATCGCGGCCAACACTGGAATGGAGGGAAGTCTGGGGACCAAGCATTAGCAGCACAAATAAATAAGAAAGGAGATCAGAAAAAGAAGTGGAAGAAGAACAATAAAGACATGTTCAAGAAGTGTGATGATAAATCTGAATCTTCATCAAGAGAAGGAGGTGATAGTGGTAAACCCAAAGGAAAACCAAAGAACTTTGACAAGAAGAAGGTACAAGGTTATAATTGTGAGAAGTTTGGCCATTTTGCTGATGAATGATGGGTTGGAAAGGGCAAACAAAAGAAAAAGGATAGGGGTGAAGCCTATGTTGCACAAGAAGATGATTCAGATTCAGACATAGTCTTGTTGATGGCTACAACAAATGAAAAACCTTCTCAATCTCAATTCTAGTTTCTTGATACTTCCTGTTCCAATCACATGACCAGTCACAATGATTGAGAATGTGTTGTATGTGCCAGGAATGAAAAGCAATATATTGAGTATAGGCCAATTGATTCAATAGAGGTTTCAAGTGATAATGAAGAATGATGCACTAGAAATGTATGATGTACAGAAGAGAATGATACTGAGGGTCCCTCTCTCAAGGAACATAACTTTTGTCATAAACATGCAGGCTACATACATCCAATGCTTGAAGGCAGTGGCTTCAGTTGATGAGAGTTGGCTATGGCACCTACGGTTTGGCAATCTGAATTTTAGAAGCTTGCAGCAACTAGGTACAAAGAAAATGGTGAATGGCATCCCTATATTGATGTTCCTGAGAAGATGTGTGATGTGTGTATGACAGGAAAACAATCAAGAAACTCTTTCAAATCACAAATGCAAGCAATAACAAAAGATTTTCTTGAAGTGGTTCATAGTGACATATGTGGACCATTCGAGGTGCCATCACTGGGAAGTAATAAGTATTTCATAATATTTGTTGATGAATTTAGTAGAATGTTGTGGATATACTTGATAAAAACTAAAGATGAAGCATTTGAAATGTTCAAGAACTTCAAAGTGAAAGTTGAAAAACAATGTAGAAAAGCTGTCAAAGTGCTAAGGACAGATGGAGGTGGTGAGTATACATCACATGAGTTTGAGGAATTCTGTGTCAAAAATGGGATTGAACATGAAGTGATTGCCCCCTACATACCTCAATATAATGGACGGGCTGAAAGAAGAAATAGAACCATCCTAGACATAACTAGAAGTATGCTGAAAGGGAAGGAATTACCACACATGTTTTGGGATGAGGCTACATCAACTGCTGTATATAATCTGAATAAGTGTCCAACAAAAAGAGAAAGTACCATAGGAGATTTGGAGTGGTAAGAAGCCAAATGTAGGACATTTGAGAACCTTTGGAGCCCTATGCTTCAAGCATGTGCCAGACCAGAAAAGAAGAAAACTACAGGAAAAGAATGAAGCCACGATCCTAGTTGGATATCATCCAACTAGTGCATACAAACTATATGATCCTACTAGAGGGAAGATAGTTGTTAGTAGAGATGTGAGGATAGTTGAGCAAGAAAACTGGGACTGGAAACATAAAGCCAGCAGCACCAGCCAGCAGACACAAGTCCGTGCGTCACTACTAGATGATCATCAAGGAAATGAATACATATTTGAAGAAAGAACAAGGCAGCCCAAACACATTTAAGTGAGTTTGAAGTATATAATGACAATGAAATTGATAGTAATGGAGATCTAGTGCACTTTGCCCTATTTGCAAATACAAAACCACTAAATGTTGAAGAAGCCATGAAGAGAGGACCTTGGAAGGAAGCAATGATTGAAGAAATCAAGGCAATTGAAAAGAATCAGACTTGGTACCTAACTGATTTACCTCCAAAACAGAAGTAGATAGGAGTTAAATGGGTCTACAAGCTCAAGTTAAATCCATATGGGTCAATTGCCAAATGCAAAGCTAGATTGGTTGCCAAAGGATTTCTACAAAGGGCATAAGATTGGTATGAAGTGTTTGCTTTTGTGGCCATAATTGAGACAATTAGAATAGTTATAGCACTGACTAGTGCTAGAGGCTAGCTAATGTGCAAGCTTGATGTCAAATCTACATTTTTGAATGGGTTGCTTGAAGAAGAAGTGTATTTCTCTCAACCACCACGATTTGTGATTAAGGGAAAGGAGGATAAGGTGCTCAGATTGAGAAAGGCTTTTTATGGCTTAAAGCAATCCCCAAGAGCTTAGAACAAAATAATTAAATCGTTCTTTATCAAAATTGGCTTCATCAAATGCATAATAGAATATAGGGTTTATATGAAGCATTACACACAAGATGGAAGACCAACAATACTCGTACTTTGCCTATATGTTGATGATTTATTAGTGATTGGAAGCAACAAGAAATAAATTCAGGAATTCAAGGAGGTCATGAAGAATGAATTTGAGATGTCAGACTTGGGAAAGCTGACCTATTTCTTGGGAATGGAATTTACTAAAACAGAAGCAGAACTGGTGATGTATTAGAGGAAGTATGCTGAAGAAATCTTGACGAGATACAACATGATTGGCTGCAATCCTGCTGTCACTCCAATTGAAGTCAATGCAAAGCTAAGGAAAGAAGTTGAAGAGGAGCTAACTGATACCACCTTGTTCAAGCAGGTTGTTGGATATCTAAGGTACTTATGCAACATAAGACCTGACCTATGCTATAATGTGGGTGTCATTAGAAGATTCATGGAGGATATGAAGCACACTCACTGGACGACAACCAAGAGGATCATGAGATACATTTAAGGGACACTAGAACATGGAATTCTATTTGCACGAGAATTGAAGCAAGAAGATGGAGATCTGGTTGGCTATTCAGATCCTGATTGGTGTGGAGAGAAGAGTGATAGAAGAAGTGTATCAGGCTGTGTATTCAAATTCATTAAATCCTCAATTGAATGAAGCTCAAAGAAGCAACCAGTCGTAGCCTTATCATCATGTGAAGCAAAATATATTGCTGACAGCTATGCAACCTACCAAGCTTTGTGGCTCAAAGCTTTAATGGAGGAACTGAGGATTGATGTATGTCGGCCAGTGCCATTGATGATTGACAACATCTCAGCCATAAATCTAGCAAATAATCTTGTATCTCATGGAAGAAGCAAACACATTGAGACAAAGTTTCATTTCTTAAGAGATCAAGTTGGGAGGAGTAAGCTCAAAGTCATATATTGTCAAACTGAAGTGCATGTTGCTAATATAATGACCAAGGCATTGAGGACAAACAAATTTGAAGAGCTAAGACAAATACTAAGTGTAGTATCACTTAGATACTTGAATTAAGGGAAAATATTAGATGACTTGTAATTCAAGTAATGTAATAATTGAATGTAGTAACTAACTAACTAACCAATCAGTTATTAGTTAGTTAGATTACAGTTAGAATGTGTAAGAATAGCTTATGTATAAATAAGATTGACAATCTATGAAATACACAAGCCTTACCATTCATTCATAAGTGTATCTTTCATTTTTCTTGTTGTGCAAGTAACAATTAAAAGGCTAATAGTGCAAGGCTAATAGAAACATATGTTTTGCAACCACTTTTTTGATGAAATTTATTGTTAGAGCTCGCATTTTCATTTGGTTGTTGTTGGTTGATAAATGCAGAACAAGTAAGATCGATCTAGTTTAGGTAGATTTTAGTGATTAATGTATAGGAAATGGGTTACAACAATGTTGTCTCCTACAAACATGAAAAACTGATGCGTACACAATATACATTAGCGATGAAGATGGTTTGCAAACTCATATAAAAATGCCAAAACCTTTTGTTAGAATAAAATTGTGTTCGCCACACACCATATCTATTGTGGCATGAGATGTTAGCTAATTTAGGAAAACAATCATGATTAGATTGAACTTTGAAGAGAGAAAATACTTTGTAGTTAGCAGATGCCTACTTCGAAAAAAGAGGTCGGTGAAAGGTTGATCTCATGGTTGGTTTTAAATTGCGGTTGCAATCATAATTGCAGTTGTTGTTTTGAGTTTGAAAAACAGTTTAAAAACAATTTATGCCACCAAAAATATTATTGGGTTGAGTCGCGGACTAGGTCGCTCTCTTTAAGACGTTTCGCAGCACTGCCCAAATTGTGCAAGGCAGACTATCAACCACGTCGTCCCTAGGATAAAACAGCCTAGTTACCCTGTATCGGAGTTTCACTACACCGTGAAAAAACCGTTCTAGAATTACACCCTCAGTATGGCAGTCTAATAGCTGCCACTCGTAATATGGTACTAAGACCACTCGAAAGAAAGAAAAAGGAGAAGTAAGAATAGGGAGGGAGAATGAGAGAAAAGCCTTAGAAGAATGGAGAGCTTTTTGTGTGATTTACAACTGAGCAGAACCCTCTATTTATAGAGGAGATTTGCTACTGGATCTGAGGGATTTCGGGATCCATCATACTACACTCACACTAAAATCGTGCCCCAATATTCTAGGTTTGGTTGACTCCGAAATTTCCAGGGTATTGACCAAGTACGCGGCCACAAAACAAACGAGAAACTAGGAAGGGTTTTCACCAAAAACCGAACCGAGCAAAAAACAGGGAATGAATAACAAGATCAGAAATAAAGTGTTGACTCGATGGAGGGCCAATTAAGTAAAAACGCAAGCATTCCTTTTTTCAGAAAATAAATTTTAATTTTTAATTTTCTTTTCACTGAAAAATAATAATTCACCACCCAAGCCCAAGCCCAGGCCCAGCCCAGCCAGCCGGACAGACGGCGGCGGTGACGCGCACGTGTGTGTGTGGTGATTTATTTTGCATGCATTCTCGCCCCTTCACAAAATTGGGGTACTCCTTGGGGCACACCCCAAGTGTCATACCTCTACCTTAAAAACACTACTAGAATGTGTAATCCCTCCTATGTGGGACTTATTATTTTTCAATTCACAAACTAGCTCTTTTGTTCCTCATTTCCAACAATCCCCCACTTGAATTAAAAAAGTAAGTTCTGAAATAGCGTCAAACGCTTTCATAAGATTGTGCATAAACAAAGGTGTCTATGACTTGAACCTTTGCATAGCGAGTAAGATTCTGATTTAATAAGAGTGACTCGTAATCTTGAACTCTATCTCGGACATCAAACCCACACACAACCTTTTCATTAGGTGTATTCTAAAAAGCCCGTGCATTTATGGCCCTGCACGTCTAACCCAGTATAGTGAACGCTCTAGGAATTTTTGCCTCGAAATTCCATAGGAAACGGCCTCATTTCCACATTCACATAGGTGAGTCTATCAAGAGTACTCCTATAGCTAGGTACTCCCTCCATATAGAGTATAGATCTCATTAAGAGTTTCTATTATCTTAGCCTTCCATCACTTCAGGAATCATGCTTCTGTTAAATCTAATAACATGTTCATCTCATATCACTATGACTTGTTATTACCCATTGAACCTAATTCTTGGGATCTCCAGTCTTTTAGGTCGGGTTCCCATCATGAGTGACTCATTTATCCATAGGCAATAGTGTTGGAACCAAGTTGGTTCTAAGTACTTAGGATTTTGATGTTTACAAAAGCACTCCATGTAATCTTATTTTGTACTTAGAATTATTATAAAAATGATTTACTCATAGTTCAAGTGTATGTCGATGATATTATCTTTGGCTCAACTAATGAGATAATGTGTGATGCTTTTTCAAAACTCATGCAAAGTGAATTTGAAATGAGCATGATGGGAGAGTTAAGGTATTTTCTTGGTTTACAAATTAAGCAACATGAAGATGGCATCTTTATTTGTCAAGAAAAATATATAAAAGATCTTTTAACAAAATATAAAATGAATGAAGCCAAAATCATAACTACTCCCATGCACCATCTTCTTCATAGACAAATATGAAAATCGAAAATCTGTTTATGAAAAAGAATATAAAGGCATGATAGGATCTTTGCTTTAATTAACTGCTAGTAGACCTGAAATTGTGTTTGTAGTAGGATTATGTGCTAGATTTCAATTTGCACCTAAAGAATCTCATTTAATAGTTGTAAAAGGAATCTTTAAATATCTTGTTGGTACTACTGATCTTGGCCTTTGGTATAGAAAATTTTCTCATTTTGATCCTGTAGTTTATTGTGATGCTGATTACGCTAGAGATAAAACTGAACGAAAAAGCACAAGTGCGCATGTTAGTTCCTTGGAGAAACTTATAAGCTGGTCACGCAGAAAGAAAAACACGATTGCGTTATCAACAACTAAAGTTGAATACGTATCAACAGCAAACTGTTGTTCTCAAGTAATTTAGATAAGAAATTAACTTGAAGACTTCTTTGTAAGTTATTCTAATATTCCAATTTACTGTGATAATACTAGTGCAATCAATCTATCTAAAAATCCTATTCAACATTCTAGATCCAAGCATATTGAAATAAAACATCATTTTATTCGTGATCATGTTAATAAAAAGGAAGTTCAATTAATCTTTGTTGAAACTCAAAAACAACTTGTTGATATCTTTACAAAACCTCTGGTAGAGGAAAGTTTTAATTTCACCAAGGAAAAATTGATTATCATTAAAAATCCAATCTTTGTGCATTAGAATTTTTTTTTTGTGTTTCTGCAAAACCAAGAAAGTTCTTGGTTTTACGATCATTCTCCGATTTTTCGATCATTCTCCGTTTTCCTCACTTAAAACTAGAAAAGCACTTTATGTGTGGCATTTATTACACTTGTCTGCTTGTTTGGAAAAGTCACATGCCACGCTGTCAACCTCTCATCTTCCCGCCTCCAAGTCTCTTCCTTTCCAATCAAACCATCTCTTCATCTTCCCTCCAGAAAACCAAAAAATCGTCTGCAACTTCTCCTCTCCCAACAACTCCCTACATTTCTGATTTTCTGGAATCTTGTTCTTCCAAAATTGCTTTTGCCTTCTTAAAATCAAACCCTCTCCCGATTCAGAAAAAGGGAAAGAATAAAAGTCTCAGTGCGCAAAAACCCGTGCCCTAACTCACCCCCATCATCATCATCTCCTTCTTCCTTGCCTTTCCAAAATCGATCACCATCACATCCGCCCAAACCACCACCTTCTAAAGTATCCTCTAATAAAACCTTCTTAGACTATATGTCTTCCTCTTCTAGTGAATCAAGCCCTATAGTTCTTCCCCTTTGACCCCTCACTACCATTCTTCCACCTCTCTTTACACAACCTCCACGGAACGTTTCTCAAGCTCCTCCCCAGAAGATACATCCAGAGGAAGCAACCAGAAGATAGAAATGTCACTAGAAGGTTAGGCCAGATAATGCATCCAGAAGGTACCAGAGGATGCATCCTCAAGGCACCAGAAGATACACCTCTAGAAGATATCAGAGGATGTCATCAAAGGTCAAATAACATCATCAGAGGATATCTTTCTTGGCCCAGATCAGAAGGAAGCAGAGTCCAGAAGGAGACCTGATCCAGACCAGAAGGAAGCTTGTCAAAGGGAGACTTGGTCCAGACCATAAGGAATCATAAGTCAGACTTGGTCCAGACTTAATTCTGACCAGAACATAGCTTGGTAGTGAATATAAGAATCAGTCCAGACTTAATCCAGACTTGATCCAGAGCAGAAGATAACTATGACTTGGTCCATACATGGTCAAGACCAGAAGATAGCATGGTCCACAACATAAAACTCAGTCCACATCAGAAGAAATGATTTTCCAGATTTAATCTAGACTTGATCCAGATCAGAAAATAAATGTCCAGATTAAAATATCATCAGTCCAGAATTAATTCAGATTCAATCCAGACTCAGTCCAGACTTGAACCAGATCAGAGGGAAAATGATCAGATCAATGGTTCAGATTGAAGCATCATGGCCCAGTGTTGGTCGAGATCAGAAGATTAGACCATATGGCCGAGATCAGAAAATCAGATCATATGGTCCAGTGATTGGCCGAGATCAGATCATGTGGTCCAGTGTTGGCTGAGATCAGAGGATCACACAATTGGGGCAAATCAGATTATATGGTCCAGATGTGGTCGAGATCAGAAGATCATACGGTCCAGATTTTAATCATGATGAAAATCAATGATAACTTGATTAAAATTCGAAGAAGACTTGATTAAATTTTGATAAAAATTTGATCAAAGTATTAAGGGGATTTGATTCAAAAATTACTGAAGACTTGGAGAAATTTGAATGCAATCTGAAGCTTAAAAAGATATGGTTTGAAATTAAAAGAAACAAGATTGGTCAACAGAATTTTCAAAAGCAATTTGGAGTTAAAAAGATACGATTTTTATTTAAGTGAAACACGATTGGCCAAGTTATTTTTGCAAGAGAATCTGGGGAGATTCATCTCGAATTTAAGCATGGAAGAAACCCTAATTATTCATCTATAAAAGGAGGCTCAAGGCAGAAGACTTAAGCATCGAAAATCAGTAAAAGAGTCACACACTTCCAGAAGCAAACACTCGAGTTTTTAGTGAGGTTAATTGTGAGTTTCAGCTTTCCAGAAGCAAGTACTCATTTTTTTCGTTCCCTTGTGTTAAATATATATTGTTGAAGTACAGTCTACAATCTGAAGAGTCAGAAGAAGTAGCAGGTGACTTAGCAATTAGATTCAAGGTGTTGTAATTCCTTCTGCAATCTAGGGTTGTCAGATTGGTATGAGAAGACTTGACTTGTGAAGACTTGACTTGACTTGACTTGCACCTTCAATTGGTATCAAAGCCTGGTTTCAAGGCTGAGCACTTAACAGTGTTTAAGGAAATGTCCAAGGGGGTTCAACATGTCAGAATCCAAAGAAGAATTTGGAGGCAACATCAACAGGCCACCACTGTTTGATGGAGATCACTTTGAATACTGGAAGGACAGAATGAGAAGCTTCTTCATCTCCCAAGATCCTGATCTCTGGACCTTGGTAGTCATAGGCTTCACTGCACCCACTACACCAGAAGATGAAGAACTGGATGTAGAAGATATGAATCCCAACCAGAGGAAGTTATACAAGCTGCATCAAAAGTCCAGAACCATCATGATCAATGCTATCACATTTAAAGAATTTGATAGATGCACCAACAAGGAAACAGCAAAAAGCATCTATGACAGTCAGGTTCTGACCTATGAAGGAATTCAACAGGTTCAAGAGGCAAAGGCAAACATACGGGTCAAACAGTATGAGATGTTCAAGATGGAAGAGGATGAAGACATTGAAGCAATGTTCAGCAGATTCCAGATTCTGGTGTTAGGCTTAAAAGTACTAAAGAAAAGCTACACCACTGCAGATCATGTAAAGAAGATCATCAGAAGCTTACCAGCCAAATGGAGACCAAAGGTTACTGCAGTACAGGAAGCTAGGGATCTGAATACCTTGAAACTTGAAGATCTGATCAACTCCCTCAGGTCTCATGAAATAGAGCTGGATGCAGATGAACCAAAGAAGAAGAAGACTTTAGCACTTAAGTCAAAACAGCAGAAAGCTGCAAAGGTTGTATCAGAATCAGAGGATAGTGATAGTGAAGACGATGATCTTGCTTACATAACCAAGAAAATTGCAAAGATGTGGCAAAACAAAAGGAAGAAAGCTCCCAGGAAAAATGGAAAATACTCCAACAGAGGAAAAGAAGAAGCTGACAAGAAAAGCATCATCTGCTATGGATGCAATGAACCTGGACATATCAAGTCAGAATGTCCAAACATGGAGAAAGGAAAACATCACAAGAAAGGTTCGAGATTCAAGAAGAAGCGTCCGATGGCAGCATGGAATGCATCTGACTCAGAAGAGCAATCATCTGATGATGAAGAGGCAGAAACAGCTATGATGGCTCACATCAAGTTTGCCTCTGGACTCCATAAAGGTACTAGCTCTGGAAGAAAAGCAGAAGGTAAGAAGAATGGACAAATTATTCATTCCGGCAAGTCTGGAAGCACATCAGAGGAAGCAGTATTGGCTCTGATGGCACATACCAACTCAAGTTCTGGATTCAGCATAGACTCTGGAACTGATTCAGAAGATGAAAGCAAAGAGGTATTCTCTTATCTTACCAGATCTGAATTAATTACTTCTCTTAAAGACTTTCTAAATGCCAACAACAAGATGTCTTTAAAACTAAAAACTCTTAGGGAAGAAGAGAAAATTCTAACCAAAGAAGTACAAATTTTAAAGAATCAGAATGTTGAGTTTGCAACTGAAAACACTAATTTTAAAACTGAAGTTGCCAGACTCAATTCTGAAAATGTAACTCTCAAAAGTAATATTTGCTCTACTTCCAATACTGTTTGTGAATTTGATATGCATGAACAAGCTTTTCAAAACTTTATTGCAAATGGTATGGAAAGAACTAAGTATGCTTCCATGATTTATGGAGTTAGTAACAATGGCATGAGAGGAATAGGTTGTACTGAATCTGTTGCTGATATTTAATCTGATCATTCTAATGTTGTGTATTATTTGTGCTAAAAAGGGTCACTCTAAATTGTCTTGCCCTTTCATAAAATCTGGGAAAGACAAGAGACATGTTAAGTCTAACAAACCCGGACCCAACCAGTTTTGGGTACCAAAGAACAAAATTGTTTATGTTGCAGATATTCTGAGCAACCAGAAGGAAACACCAATCATGGTGCCTGGTCAATGGATGTTGGCAATGCACAAACAGAAAAATGTGTAAGTTCCAGTTTCCACCAGACAGAAGCAAAATGAGTCTGATAAAAGAAGGTCTGGTCAGTACAATTCACACCAGAATTAGAACCAGAACCCGTACTAGAACCAGTATCAGTATTAGAATCAGAGGTTCAGCCTCAAACCACTGAATCACACACATCAGCTTCAGTATTACCAGAAGAATCAGAATTACCAGAATCACCATAAGTTCTAGAATCACGAGAGGAACATGGTGTATCAGCCAAAGCAGAATGAGAAAAATCAGAATCAGGAGAGTTCTTCAAACACTCTAGTGAAATTCATCAAGCCCACAAACCAGGGAGGGAATTCAAAGCCCTTCATCCAAACCATCTAATCACCGAACACACAAATTCAGAATCTGAAAATCAGAAACAAAAGGATTTTCAGAATAAAACTGAAGCTGTGACATATAGGTTATATCTATCCTTAAATATTATTATTGTGTGATATTTATGTTTAATGTGATAACAAGAAGCTTGATCTTAAAAATTAAAGTTGGATAAGTAGTCTGCAGGTTTTCAAACTGTCAGAGGAATCAAGTGATCCATATAACATGAACACTTCAGCAAAAACAGCATTCTAGTGGTTTCAAAAACAAGCAAAAACCACCAGAAGCAGAATTGATGTTCTGGTTGTATTAATTTCACTTTTAAATTATTTAAGTTGTATTATGTTATATGACAAATAGCTTGACCTAAAAAGTCAAAGCAAGATGAAACTAATGCAGGTTTACTAGAACCAGAAGCTGATGTAGGCAAAAGAACTTGAAAAAGAAAAGCTTCAAGCAAGAATACGACAAATCTTCAAATCTGAAGAAGAAGGATATAGATGGAGTCTACCAATGCAAGAAAAGCTAAATGAATAATATTTTGGATCCAGTTCCAAGACTAGAAAACAACATTATTGGAACCAAGTGGGTTTTCAGAAATAAGCTGAATGAAAAAGGAGAAGTTGTCAGAAACAAGGCACGATGTGCTGCACTAGGATACAGTCAGCAAGAAGGTATTGACTACATTGAGATTTTTTCTCCAATGGCCAGGTTAGAAGCTATTCATATCCTACTTTCCTTGCTGCTAATAAATACATCTCATTATTTAAAATGGATGTTAAAAGAACATTTTTAAATGGTTATATAAGTGAGGAAGTCTATGTCAAACAGCCCCCAGGTTTTGAAAGTTCTGATTTTTGAAACCATGTTTTTAAACTTAAAAAAAAATTGTATGGTTTAAAACAAGCACCTAGGGCATGGTATGATAGACTTAGTAACTTCTTACTTAAAAATAACTTTTAAAGAGGACAAGTAGACAATAATCTTTTTAGAAAATCAATAAAAGATGATATTCTGATTATTCAAGTTTATGTTGATGATATTATCTTTGGATCTACTAATGGCACTCTCTGCCAAAAAATTTCTGAATTGATGCAACCGGAATTTTAAATGAGCATGATGGGAGAACTTAAGGTATATACATTCATCCATCAAAATATACAAACGAACTTCTCAAGAAGTTTAAGATGAGTGACTGCAAGCATATGGCTACCCCTATGCACCCTACTAGCTCACTTGAAAAAGGATGACTAAGCCAAAAAATCCTACAGAGATACCTAAAAGGCACTATCAATCTCACCATGTTCTACAAAGAAACTCCTACAAATCAACTTAGTGGATGTTGTGACAACACTTTCAGCCATCAACCTAACCAAAAACCCTATCCTTCATTCTGAGCCACACACATAGAGATCAAACACCACTTCATCAGAGATTATGTTCAAAAAGGGACACTCAATATCCAGCTTGTAGACACTGACCATCAATGGGCTGACATACTCACAAAACCCTACTTGAAGATAGGTTTGCATTCTTCAAGAAAAACCTTAACCATATTGTAACACCCCGACTTTACAACACAGCGCGAGTGTATTTTTTTTTTTTAATAAATAAGTAAAAGAATTTTCCAGATTTAATACAAAAAGAATTAAAATAAAATTTTCACTAACTCATTTCATAAAATAGTACGTCGTAATTTAATCGATGAACGTAATTAGATAATTTCATCATAATATCACTAAGTACTTAACTTTGGAAATTAATAATAAACATTAATACTTTTTCAAAAAGACAGTGTCAAATCATCTCAAAATAGAACACCCGACCTGTGGCCCACTAAACAGTATCAGAGTGCGGAAGTGAACAGTGGAAAAGTTATACAATAATTCCCAAAAATCAAGACCCTATACAGAAGTCTAGTCTGATCATGCACTAAGCTACAGTAGCACGGTTTACACCGCATCCTCTGCCAGTCTCGTCTTCACCCAGCTGTCCGCCCCTCTGTGTTGTCTACAAATATGCGGTGCGTGAAGATCAAGGAAAACTAACGACATCTCTGTCGTTAGTGTAACCGTCGGTAGGAAGGGTTCGGGAATCATCTGAGGGCAAGGCCTAATTTTCCACAATAATTGTAAAGGGTCACCGACCGAAATTAACAAATAACACATAGCATTTATATCAACAGTAACAAATATATCCATGGCATATCATATAACAATGATGATAAATAAGGATGCTCATTTTGAAATTTCATGACATGTATGTCTTTTCAAACAGCAGCCAATTTAATATAAAAATCAAGTTGTAAGTACAAATAACAATTCAGCAATCACACCAATTCATCAGAAATTCAAGATTTCATAAGTTACTTACACACATCGATTTTCACCCGTCAACATCATATCCAATCATAATTCATCGGTTAACCACCCCGATGCAATATATATATGCTCATGTACTCAACTTCTTGGAATTACCAAGGTGCATTCGCTCACAGACCAGCACACGTGCAGTCTCTCACGGACCAGCACGATTTCACAAATGGAATGGACCGTCTAATACACACGAAACCATTCTGTAACCCGGATAGAATAGACCGTCTAATACATGCGGAACTACTCTAAACCCAGATAGAATAGACCGTCTAATACACGCGGAACTATTCTACAACCCTTCACGGTTACTGCAGTGTATTAGCCTCTCACAGGCCAAATACACAGAAGTTAAATCCTCGCACGGATAGAATGGACCGTCTAATACATGCGGAACCACTCCGTAGCCCGAGTAGAATAGACCGTCTAATACACGTGGAACTACTCTGACCCCGGATAGAACAGACCGTCTAATACACGTGGAACTATTCTATAACCCATGGTTACTACTTAACTTCGCGGCCCATCACGGTCGCCGCATCAACTCTGTGGCCCATCGCGGTCACCACCTAACTATGCAATGCATGGACATGCGATGTTTTCTCTTCACTGAAAACAGTATGCAAACATCAGCAAAAATTCAGTCATTCCATCATTTCTTCAAAACCATCTCAACCCAAATAATTTCATTATCATCACATTAACAAAGAATTCAAGCACCTCATCATTACCACATCACACTATCTCAAAAAATTCCATTTTAATTCATCACAAACCTTCCCAATATTTTCCCAACACTTTAAGTTCATAAACCAATGTTTAAAACTGAAATTTCTGGAAATAAACCAATCTGTATTCGAATACAGCTTCCTTGTATTCGAATACAGAAGCTAAAAACCGTGAAAAATCAGCATTTAACACCACATCAACAAAAATTCAAGAACCTCATCATCACCACCTCAAACCTTCTCAAAAACTCCATTTTAATTCATCACAAACCTTCCCAATATTTTCCCAACTCTTAAAGTTCATAAACCGATGTTTAAAACTGAAATTTTTGAAAAAAAAAAACAATCTGTATTCGAATACAGATCCCTTGTATTCAAATACAGAGGCAAAAACAGTGAAAAATCAACATTCTGTATTCGAATACGAGGTTGTCGTAGTCGAATACAGATGCGAATAGAGTGGCAAAAAATGCAGTCCTGTATTCGAATATGATAGGGTCGTAGCCGAATACAGAGGCTAAGTCAGAAGCAAAAATCCTTTACCTGTATTCGAATACAGAGGCTCGTATTCGAATACAAGTTCCAAAATTTGAATAAAACTGAAGTTTTGCAGGCTGTATTCGAATACACTCATACCGTATTCGAATACACCTTCGAATTCAGTGAAATTTCCTGAAACTTCAATACATTTTCAAACTCTTTCCTTTGAAAAACCAACACAACATCAAAACAGAATCACCATTCTTTTGAAACCCCAAAACTCACACATTTTCCATTAATAACAGATTTTCCAGAAAAACACTTCCACCATTTTAAATCATTTTCTTTTGAAAACATCATCAACACCAGATTGTTTCAACATAACAGAAAACAGAATCACCAACACCAGAACATCATCACAGTTTTGCTTAAACCACCCAAAACAGAATGTCAACCACAACAAGAAGACATTTTTAACCATTTACATTTTGATCATTTCTCAAAACAACATGCACAGTATTTTCCAGTACTCTTACACAACCAAAACAACATGCAAAGCATTTTCCAGCTTTCCCACACAAACAGAACAACATTAATGCATTCAGCCAAACAACAACCATTACAGAATCAACAAACATCGACAGAATGCATTTTTCGCATTTTATAACAACATACACAACAGTTTTATCAACACATCCATTTTGATCATCCCTAAAACAACATGCAAAGCATTTTCCAGTTTTCCCACATAAACAGAACAACGTTAATGCATTCAGCCAAACAGCAACCATTACAGAATCATTTTAAACATCAACATAATGTATTTTCCATCCTTCAAAACGACATGCAAAACAGTTTTTCTTCAAAAACAATAATGAAACATCATTAATGCCATAACAGTATGCATTTACAGCCCTAATGCCAACTAGAAAGTGGAAGGTGCCCCTTACCTCTGTTACGTTTCTGCTCTCGTTCACATTTTCGCGACAACAGTCGGCGAAGTTTCCGTTTGCGTTTGCCGCTACCAAAGTGGGTTCTCTGGCTCCGTAATGAGGAGAGGAACAAATTTTGTTCTTGGTACTTGGTGGTTTGGTGCTTGGATTTCCAATTAATCTCACTTTTGAGCAACTTTTTTTTTTTGAACGGGAAACAGAAATCAGAATGGGATGAAGAAGGGGAACGTTACTGTTACATGCAGTATGGAGGAGGAAGTGTTTTCTGTCTTTGCTCTTCCTTCTCACTCCTATATATAGGCACATGTGGGTGCCACCTCATCAAAAATAATACTATAATATTGCTGGACCCTCCAGCACTTAACTGGTTTAGTCGCAATTAGCTGATAACCTCTTAATTAACTGTCCGATAATTTAATTACTCGTAATTAAATTAATTTACTCTTCATCCAATAATTTTAATTCATCTTCCAAAAATAAATATTTATATATATATATTCACACAAAACATACATATATTAAAATTTTACAAATATCCCCAAAATACACTTAATATTAAATCCATAATTTAATTTTTAAATTTAAGGGTCTTACACATAACATCATCAAATAGCTTAGTTTAATTTTTTTTGTTATTGTATTTTTATTTTCGTACATTATTTTTTGTATTTTATTTCTTGTCATTTATTTTCTTTTGTACTCCAGAAGATATAAAAAAAAAGTTAGAAGATCAATCCTTTTTGGCTGATGACAAAAAGGAGGAGAGAAAGAAAGAGTGAGAAGGAGTTGAAAAAGAGAGGAGAAAAGAAAGAGTGAAACAAAAGAATGAGTTGAAAAGGAGAGGAGAAAAGAAAGAGTGAAACAAAAGAAGGAGTTGAAAAGGAGAGGCAAAGTATGGGGCATTAGACTTAGGGGGAAAAGCTTGATCTGAGGGGGAGCCTAACAAAATAAGTCATAAAAAATACAAGGTTTTGTCATCATCAAAAAGGGGGAGAATGTTGGAACCAAGTTGGTTCTATACTTAGTTTTGATATAAATAGTATTTTGACTTAGAAGAACAAATCAGTAGTTGTGCAAAATTAGAGGATGACACCACCAGAAGATACATCCAGAGGAAGCAACCAGAAGATAGAAATGTCACCAGAAGGTTAGGCCAGATAATGCATCCAGAAGGTACCAGAGGATGCATTCTGAAGGCACCAGAAGATTCACCTCTAGACGATATCAGAGGATGTCATCAAAGGTCAAATAACATCATCAGAGGATATATTTCTTGGCCCAGATCAGAAGGAAGAAGAGTCCAGAAGGAGACCTGGTACAAATCAGAAGGAAGCTTGTCAGAGGGAGACTTGGTCCAGACCAGAAGGAATCATAAGTCAGACTTGGTCCAGACATAATTCTGACAAGAAGATAGCTTGGTAGTGATTATAAGAATCAGTCCAGACTTAATCCAGACTTGATCCAGAGCAGACGATAACTATGACTTGGTCCAGACTTGGTCAAGACCAGAAGATAGCATGGTCTAGAGCATAAAACTCAGTCCAGATCAGAAGAAATGATTTTCCAGATTTAATCCAGACTTAATCCAGATCAGAAGATAAATGTCCAAATTAAAATATCATAAGTCCATAACTAATTCAGATTCAATCCAGACTCAGTCCAGACTTGGTCCAGATCAGAGGGAAAATGTTCAGATCAATGGTTCAGATTTAAGCATCATGGCCCAGTGTTGGTCGAGATCAGAAGATCAGACCATATAGCCGAGTGTTGGCCGAGATCAGAAGATCATATCATATGGTCCAGTGATTGGCCGAGATCAGAAGATCAGATCATGTGGTCCAGTGTTGGCTGAGATCAGAGGATCACATAATAGGGGAAGATAAGATTATATGGTCCAAATGTGGTCCAGATCAGAAGATCATACGGTCCAGATTTTAATCATGATGAAAATCAATGATAACTTGATTAAAATTCGAAGAAGACTTGATTAAATTTGATAAAAATTTGATCAAAGTATTAAGGGGATTTGATTCAAAAATTACTGAAGACTTGGAGAAATTTGAATGCAATCTAAAGCTTAAAAAGATATGGTTTGAAATTAAAAGAAACAAGATTGGTCAACAGAATTTTCAAAAGCAATTTGGAGTTAAAAAGATACGATTTTTATTTAAGTGAAACCCGATCGGCCAAGTTATTTTTGCAAGAGAATCTGGGGAGATTCAGCTCGAATTTAAGCATGGAAGAAACCCTAATTATTCATCTATAAAAGGAGGCTCAAGGCAGAAGACTTAAGCATCGAAAATCAGTAAAAGAGTCATACACTTCAAGAAGCAAACACTCGAGTTTTCAGTGAGGTTAATTGTGAGTTTCAGCTTTCCAGAAGCAAGTACTCGTGTTTTTCGTTCCCTTGTGTTAAATCTATATTGTTGAAGTAGAGTCTACAATCTAAAGAGTCAGAAGAGGTAGCAGGTGACTTAGCAATTAGATTCAAGGTGTTGTAATTCCTTCTGCAATATAGGGTTGTCAAATTGGTAGGAGAAGACTTGACTTGAGAAGTCAAGGTGATGTGTTCCTCAAAAGTCTAGGATTGTTAGACTGTTTGGGAAGACTGACTTGGAGGGTCAGTAGTGTTATTGTAATTCAAAGGTTTTGAATTAGTGGAAAAATCCTTCGAGGTGAAGGAACTGGATGTAGCCTAGTTAATGGTGAACCAGGATAAATCCTTGTGTTGTTTATTTTACTTATCCGCTGCTAACTCTACTTGATTATATTTCAAATTTCAAATACTCATCAAAAAACAGAAAAAGAATTCAAGCAGTACAAACACAATTCAACCCCCCATTCTCGTGTTTGCACCTTTAGATAACTTGGTACATAACAGAAGACATGGTCCAGACTTGGTCCAGACCAGAAGATAGCATGGTCCAGAATAGAAGAATTGGTCCACACTTGATCCAGATCAGAAGATCACATAGTCCAGATTAGAACATCACACTGTCCAGACCAGGAAATAAAATGGTACAAATCAGATCACATGGTGCAGACTTGGTCTAGATCAGCAGATCATACGGTCCATATTTTAAATCATGAGGCAGATCAAGTGAAGACTTGATTAAAATTAGAAAAGAACTCGACTGAATTTTGAAAGAGATCTGATCGTAGGCTTAAGAAGATTTGATTCAAAAATCAAAGAAGACCTAAAGAAAATACGAAGGAAATCTAAGCAAAGAAGATATGGTTCGAAATTAAAAAGAAACAGGATTGGCCAACAGAATTTTCAAAAGAAATCTGAGCAAGATACATCTCGAAATTAAGCTTTGACAAAACCCATATCTCATCTATAAAAGGAGGCTTCAGGCCGCAGTAGAAAGCATCGAAAAATAGAAGAACTCAAGCATAAAATCCAGATTCATCTTAGAGTTCAAATCGATCAAACAAACACAAGAAGTCAAGCTTCAATTCAAAGTTATTCGAGAGTTCAAAAGAGAGAAACACAAGTGTGCAAGAGCAATATTTTCTAAGTGTTTTCGAGAGAGAAATTTAGCGCAGCAATCAGCTTTCTAGAAGCAACATTGCAAAGTTCCAAACCCTTGTAATCAAACCCGATAGATGTGTAGATTCCTTCTTCAATCTGGGGTTGTCAGATTGGTAGGCAAATACTTGTCTCGTAGAGTCAATGTGTGGAAGTTCCTTCTTCAATTTGGGGTTGTCAGATTGGTAGGAGAAGACTTGACTTGTAGGGTCAAGGTGTTCCTCAAAAGTCTAGGTTGTCAGATTGTTTGGGAAGACTGGCTTGGAGGGTCAGGTGTTGTAATTCAAAGTGTTTTGAATTAGTGGATTAAAGCCTTCGGAATGAAGGGACTGGATGTAGCCAAGTTAATGGTGAACCAAGATAAATCTTTGTGTTCTTATGCTATTATTATCCGCTGCTAAGTCTGATTATTTATTCATCAAGTAATTCACATCAACATTCATCAAAACAACAAAAACAATTCAAGTTTGGCAAACACAATTCAACCCCCCCTTCTCGTGTTTGCACCTTCAATAGGACCCAATGTTTTTGGTAAAAACTGGTATTCAGCCCTAACCCTTAACAGAAAGGAAGTTCTATCTGACATCTTCCAACCAAACTCCAAAAAGTATTTGTCCTCCTCCCTCAGACCTCTATGCAAAGTTTTCAACAACATAAGCCAATATTTTGTCTTACCACACTGTGGCAGCCATGAATATGTCTCTGATAATGATGCCTTCATCATTTATCATCTCCTCCACCGTCAACGTCTCAACCTACCCCACATAATCATGCAAAATATGATAGTTGCCACAACTAAGGATTATAAGAACACTATCCCATACGACATGGTTCTTACTAGAATTTTTAGGCATTTCAGAATCCCCATCACCACAGAATCCCGCATCCTCAAAATATATCCAAATTCTCTACCAAAAATATCTCTCATATGAAGAAAATTTCTTCTGCCCAAAACCTACCAAAATCTATTTTTCCCACAACAACCACCAAAAGAAAACGCTCAGCTAGGGTTAAAGCTGCAGCTCCTTCTGCTTCAGCTCCTGCTGAACAGTCAACCCAGAATCCAAATTTCCAACCTTCTTGAGAACGTTCTCCAGATAGACCTCAAGAACGTTCTCCACCAACCATCATTCTCCCTCATATTGTCATTCCACGCCACTTAACTCCTATCTTCAATCAATCTCCCTCTAAACCTTCTACCTTCCATTCCAACTTCTTTTCTCTCCAGAGTGACATCTGTCCTTAGCTACCCCTCCATCAAACCTCCACCATGTCATCAGCCTTCATCTCCCCCCAAAAAACTAGCTCTTCCATTTTTGGATCAGCTAGTTTTTGGTTGTTCCAGATACACTTGGACCCTCTGTTAACCATCCCAAATCTCCATCTGATCCCCTTCCTCCCATAGCCGCTTCTATTGCCACCCTCTCTACCTTCTGCACTAAACCCATCCCCACCTCCAACACCCACCCTTCCACTCCCAAGGATGCCATTGCAAAGCCATCTAAACGATATAAGACTGAGAAGGATACTTCCAACTCTGCCATCTTAGCTGCTCTTGAGACAATTATGGCTAGACAATCCTTTCATGATAAAGATTCTGCTATTCTCAGAGAATGGATGACTACGCAGCTTGCACCTAAGCTTGGAATTAATCCTCCACCCTCTATACAGCTTGTTCCTGATCCCTCGCGATCATCTTCATCAGAGGGATCTTCTCCATCCCTCTCTGTTTGAAGAAATTACTTGGTTGTATATTTTTTACTTCTCCATTCCTTTTTTCTTTGACAAAGGGGGAGAATTAATTTAGATTTTTATTGCTTTTTGCTATTATGTGAAGTCTTTTTGTATATTGAACTTCTGCTAAATCTACTATGTAATCATCTTTGTTCATATATAAATGAAAAACTTTATATTCGGGATCAAATATCTATAGCATATTCTGAGGGGGAGTTTTTAAGCTCTCTATGATTAAAGTTAGAATCAAAATTAAAATCTAAATTAACTATGTTTGTCATCATCAAAAAGGGGGAGATTGTTAAGACAAAATCTCAATTATTTGTTTTGATGTAAACAAACAAAGATTAATTAAAGACTCTAATTATGATTCTAAATAATGTATTATTTAAAATGTGCTTTTGAGTGTGATAATCCAAGATAGATATAAAGCAAAACCAAGCAAAATCAGTTTAAAGAAAAAGCTAAAAATGAACTACCAGAAACCAAGAACGTTCAGGACATTTTTCTGGAAAACCAAGAACGTTCTCCACGTTTTTCACTTCATCAAGAAAGTTCAAACCAACTTTTTATGCAAGGAAATATTCTGTATTTTTCGAATGAATTTACAGTACATCTACAAGGAATATACAGCTCTCATATTAGCAAAAGAAGTACTTCAACATGACTTTAAGACACATATTCGTGATAGAGACCCTTAAGCACTGTACAAATCAAATGACAGAGAATATATAAGACCAGAAAATCTTGAAGTCAAAAAGGAGAAAGTTTCAGTCAAAAGTCTTACTTTGAAGACTGATTATTTTAATCTAACCCTTGACCAAGGAAACCTCTCCAACAGTCATATTAGGCTATCATGGACCTCCTCAAATGTCTATAAAAGGAACTCCAGAGCTTAATGAAAATCACGATATTCAAGTGCTAAGAAAAATCATTAATTACTCACATTCATACTTGAAAGTCTCACAAGAAATCAGTAACATTCAGTCACAAATTCATTGTTATTAGTTTACAGAAATCTCTTGTAACGAATCTAAACCTCAAACAAGAGTTGAGATTAAACAGATTTTTCCAAACACTTTAAATCATTATTGTGTAAACTTAAGACTATAAGAGTTGTTTATAGCTTGAGTAGTTTGTTTAGAAAATCCTTTTAAGGTTAAAAGGTGAAGTGTAAAAATCCTATCAAAGATTGATAGGTGACCTGATTGAATTCCTGTCTAGGGTGGAAAGGATTGAAGTGTGTAACAGATTAAGGTTGATATGAGCTAGGTGTTGTAAAATCAAGAAGGTTCTTCGTTTTGAACACTTAGTGGAAAATCTCATGGTTGTAAGGACTGGACATAGCCCAGGTTGGGTGAATCAGGATACATCATTGTGTGATATCTCTTCCCCATCTCTATTTACTTTCAGTCTTTCATTTACTAAATTTAAATACCAATTTATGTTTTTAACTAAACCAAGAACGTTCTCCGTTTTCGGATTCTAGAACCAAGAACGTTCTCCGTTTTTTGTTTTCACTACCAAGATCAATATGCTTTTTCAACTAACCAAGAACGTTCTTCGTTTTTTGTTTGTAGAACCAAGGACGTTCTCCATTTTCTGTTTTCTCAACCAAGATAAATCTTGAGTTATTTTCTTAAAGTTTTAATAGGAAATTTTTAAATAGGCAACTTTACAATTCAAACCCCCTTTCCTTGTAAAGTGACATTGCTACTTCAAGTTTAAGGCAAAACGCTATGGTGCTAAACATTAGTAAAATTCTCACGTTTCACTTGCTAGTGCACTTATTTACATTATTTCTAACTATAACACATCAAGAACTTTCTGACTATTAACTTTGATTACCAAGATAATTCTTGAGTTTATAAAACTAAGTGCAAGGATTAAAATTTCAAAAATAGGTCACAATTCAAATTTTATTTTCTTGTGACATTTTTTTTATAAGAAAATTTATTAAAGGGAGTACAAGGGATACTCTAATCCTTGCACAAAAAAAGTGAGGTCTAGACTAAACATCATAGCCGAATAAACACTACCCAATAAACACTACCCACCTTCTATGTAGGATTGAAGAGATCCCTAAACCATGTGCTCAAGTTTCAACCACAAAAATTAGTTGTTTGTGAGATATATGTCAAATAAGCAGTTAGTTTCATATTATATTGATGAATGAATTATTCTAAGTGATTAAAAGCATAAACATGTATATCTCTCACAAAAATATCTCTCTATTATTACAAAAAATTAAAAAATAGTAATATATGTATTGTTCATTGTATTTATTGTACATATATGGGGAACAATAGATAAAGTCGGAGTATTTAGTGTCAAATTTTGTGTGAAAATAACATTTTTGTTAAATTAAAGAGATATCAATATTGTATATCTATACAGTTTCTATTTTTTATATATTTTTTCTCTCTTCGGGTACCACATCAACCCTTATCCAATATATATTTTATAAACTATCACATATGATGTTGCAATTTTGTGTCAAAATAACACAGTTTTAAATTGGGTAAATTAACTACAATTTTAGTCTCTGAAAGTGTAGCTCTCGTGTACTTTTATCTCTGACTCAACAAAATCTTCAAATTTGTGTTCAAATGATAAAACTTACTCTTAGTTAGTCATTGATGTTAAGTTGACTATTTACTTTGTGAGCTTGGTGACGTATCACTCTCGTATTGCCACATGTGTAGCTACTAGGGATTAAAATGACAATATTTAAAATAAAATAAAAAACACAACTTAATGTTAATTTGGGCCTAGAAAGATATAACTTGCTCTAAAATAGGTCTTGAAAGATATAACTTATTATAAAAAACAGTTTCTAGAAAATATAACATAATGTCAATTTGATCTCTAAATTCAAACAAAACCAAAATTTGTGTCATAATTTGTATTGATTCAAAATGTTGTCATTTGCAATATTTCCTGAATCCATTTCATATAACTAAAATTGATTTGATTAGTGCCCTATTTTGTGAAATATAATTAGTGCACTAATGTATCCATCTATTCCAACAAAATAATTCTAGGAGTGCTAACGACACACTCATTAGCAAATTCTTTTCAACACATTCTTTTTAATTGGATGAAATTCGAATGAGTTTCATTAAATTTATTTGAGACTACAAGATTTAGTGGAACCCATTAAAATTTCAACTAATTAGAGAGTGTGTCAAAAATAGTTTGTTTAAGAGTATTTTGCTGGCATAGTACAAGTTATGATGCAAATTATGGTCTTGTTTGAATTTAAGAACTAAATTGACGTTATGTTATATTTGTTAGAGACTATTTTGATATTAAGTTGTATCTTTTAAAAAAATAATAAATTATATCTTTTAGAGACCAAAATGACATTAAGTTATGTTTTTATTTTAATTTTACTGTCACTTTTTTTTTCAAAAATCATTAAATCATTTTAGTCCTTGTCAAATTAGCTTGTACACGTGACAGTAAGAGAGTGTCATATCAGCAAGTTCATAAAGTAACGGTGTAACAAACAGTCAATTTGACGTCAATGATTAAATTAACAATAATTTTAATCATTTGAGGACTAATTTGAAGGTTTTGTTGAGTTAAGGGATCATAATGACAAGAAATTATATTTTTAGAGACTAAAATGATGGTTTATTCTCTCTAAATTAAATGGATATGTGAACCTATGTGAAACCTAAAAGTTGTCTCCATCCTATTTTTTCTCTATTTATCTTTTCTTCATCTTAGAGAGGTGATTTAGGTCAATTTTTGGTCTAAAATCACCTCTAAATTGTTTTTTCATTCTCTTTTAGCAAAATAAGTGATTTTCGTACAATATTTAGTTTTCTTTCGTGCCTTTAGTGCGGTATTGTATTGGTTTTCTGCTTTGTTGTAACGTTGTTTTGGTTTCTCATTTTTTTGCGATGTTCGTTTGATTCATAATGACAAATCAACTTCGATCTAATTTAAATTCAATCAATAGTTTTGAGTATCACTCGTTAATGTTGTAACTCTAAAAATGTAAATATTTCAAAAACTTTAATTTTATCATATTTGACTTTGTCACATTTATATATATTTTTCTATTTTATGTTATTAACCTAAATATTATTAATTTATTGATAGATTTATTATTTCAGTTTTAACACCATGAATTGTATTTGTATTTTGGTTGATAGTTGACTTCTTTAAAGCAATGAAAACGGTTTTTTAAGTAAAAAAATAAAATGCATATCTATACCTCTAAATGGAAACAAAGATATACACTGCGAGAGTGGGAGAGTGACGTTCTAGTTCTTCTTATTCTTAGCTTTCTGCTTTCCCTCTCTCGTTTGCTGCTCTATTGCATCCATTTTTCCTCGTTCCATATTTTGTCAACCTCTTCCACCTTCTTAAAACCATGAACACATCCATAATCGGTAAGTTTTCTACTCTTTTTTTTTCCTCTTCCAATTTCTCTTTCTTTCTCCCCCATTCCCTTTACCTCCACTTCATTCTGTTCATAAAATTGTTACGATAATAACCTCATTACTGTCTATTTAGGGTACATTCTTTTATAATTCGCTACACACTTTCTTTTTTGTTTCTTCAACGCAACACTCAATTAACCTTTCTTGAATTTAATATAGGTGGTAGCCACACACAAAATGAAAATTACCCTAATATTTATTTCAGTTTAACTTTTAGTTCATATTCTTATTCTAGGTTTTTTGACATTATTATTATGCTGTTCCTTGTTGAAGATCCGTTGCAGGGTGATTTTCCAGAAGTGATAGAGGAGTATCTTGAACATGGGTGTATGAAATGTATTGCTTTCAATCGTCGTGGTACTCTTCTTGCTGGTAATAATCACTTATTCTTCTTACTGGCTTCTTCTATTCCTTCCATTTACTTGCAATTTTTATGCTAATAATGCTGGTTTTTGAAAAAATGGTAAATATTAGGGACCAAAATACCCTTTCCCCTAGTTGATTGGAAAATAAATAGGGTTAGTTGCATGTGGTAGTTATGCACAATTTTAAGGGTTTTTAACAAAGTTTATACCACTGTTGAAGTTATTCGGGAAAAAAGTTAGGAAATTGATTTGTAGGAAGAGTTGAGCCTTTTATTAGCATTACTGAAAATTGGTTTTGCAATTCTTTATATTGTGGAGAATCGCGGTTGAATGTGGGGATGATGTGTCCGCAATGGTAGTGGTGTTGTGATTGACGAGGCATGAAAATCTTTGCATCTAGGCTATAATTGTGATTGCGGACCTTTTAAAAAATTTGGGTTCTACCAATGATGATGGGAGTCTTTGTTTAAATTCTAGAAGTTTGACTTGCTTTGGACTTTGAAGTTTGACATTGCATTTTGCAAATAAATGTAAGCTGATTTTGTGTGCAAGGGATGCTTATGCTTAGTACGCATCTTCTGTTACTTTGTAAATTTGTTGTTGCTTGTGTTAAGGAGAAACACTGTGTGAATTATGTTATTTATTGGACTATCTTCAGCTCTGTCGTAAGAAGCAGCTGTAGCAGCAGCTATAGTGGTGTTGTGTAACATTTTTGAGTAGCCGTCAAATAGCAGAGCAGGAAATAGCAGTCAAATAGCAAAGCAGGAAAATAGCGGTTGCTAGAAAGAATTTCTTGTAAAATCCTGAAAATATATCCTCCACTTATAGCCATTCACTGTGCTTTTATTTCAACTTTTTGGTCCTTTCACCCTAAAACTTATTTACTTTATATTGGGTTTGAATATTCATTATAATGAACTTTGATTATTAGTTATGGATGCCTTTAATTTTGCGTATTGTTCTGTTTTTGACCTTTCATGTGTATGGTACTATGGTATAAATGTCTTGTATTGTTTCCTTAAACATCAAAGTAGTGGCCATACTATCACTCAAGAAAAAAATCAGTACCAAGTATTTAATATAAAAACTTTCTGACTATATTTATATACACAACTATTTTTCTTTTTTGGATTAGATTTCAAGAGGTATTATTATTATAAGTGTATTTTTGGTTTATATTGCAGTTCTTTTGTGTTTTAAAGCATATAGGCTTATATTTGCATAATTGCATTTGAACTTTTATGAATTATTCATTGGAGGTATTATACTTATCAACTTGCTCACTCTCGATACTTGATTTGATCAATTGAATCAGCTGGCTGCAATGATGGAAGTTGTGTTATCTGGGATTTTGAAACCAGGGGCATTGCTAAAGAGCTTCGAGATAATGAATGTTCTTCTGCTATTACCAGTATTTGTTGGTCAAAGTGTGGTAATCGAATCCTCGCATCTGCTGCTGACAAGTCGTTATCTCTGTGGGATGTTATGAGTGGTAAGAGGATAACAAGAATAGTTTTGCAGCAAACCTCTTTACAAGCTCGGCTTCATCCGGGTTCCTCTAAATCATCTCTCTGCTTGGCATGTCCTCTCTCATGTACTCCAATGATTGTTGACTTAAACACTGGAGATACAACTTTTCTTAATGTTTCTGTCTCCGAGAAACCAAGTGGACCAAATCCTGCCTCACGCAACAAGTGTTCTGATGGAAGTACCTCCTTCACACCTACTGCTGCATGTTTTAGTAAGTATGGCAACCTGGTTTATGTGGGAAACTCAAAAGGGGAAATTCTTGTAATTGATAGTAAAGATGGTGAGGTGCGTGGCATGGTTCCCACCTCTGGTGGTTCCGTAGTTAAGAACATTGTATTCAGCAGGAACGGACAGTATCTTCTAACGAACTCAAATGATCGAATAATCAGGATCTATGAAAATCTTCTACCCCCGAGAGATGAAGTTAGAGCATTAGATGAACTGGATGAGAACCTCAGTGATATAAACGGTGTTGAGAAGTTGAAGGCTGTAGGATCAAAATGTTTAACTCTATTCCGGGAGTTTCAAGATGCAATCACGAAGGTGCATTGGAAAGCACCCTGTTTCAGTGGTGATGGTGAGTGGGTTGTTGGTGGTTCTGCTAGCAAAGGAGAGCACAAGATTTACATATGGGATAGAGCTGGACATCTTGTGAAAATCCTTGAAGGTCCTAAGGAAGCCCTTATTGATTTAGCATGGCATCCTTTACGCCCTATTGTTGTATCTGTTTCTTTGAATGGCATAGTTTATATCTGGGCTAAAGATTACACTGAGAACTGGAGTGCTTTTGCTCCTGATTTCAAAGAGCTTGAGGAAAATGAGGAGTATGTTGAGCGAGAAGATGAATTTGATTTGATTCCCGAGACTGAGAAGGTATGTGAAATTATATGGTCATGTAGGTGTTATTAATTTTTCCTTTTCCATTTTACGGTCCTAAGTTCATACCCTTGCAGGTAAAAGGATCTGATGGAAATGAAGACGAGGAAATTGATATTGTGACAGTGGAGAAGGATCCTGCTTTCAGCGACTCTGATATGTCCCAGGAAGAGTTATGTTTCTTACCAGCATCTCCCAGATACGATGTTCCTGAACAGCAAGACAAGTTCTTAGAAAGTTCTTCAAAACTGGTGGACAGCAATAACTCTGGATCCACATTTTCAGAAGAGGCTGTAGTAAATGGACATATGATGAATCATGCCTCGAGTCCACTTGAAGGTGATGAATGTTACTTGCAAAATATGCTTGCAACAGAGTATTTGCATTCTTAAGAATCCCATTTTTTTAAATCAACTATTGAATATTTTTGTAAGCCCTTTATATGAATGCAGGTTTCTTCATGTTCTAAGAATTTGCATTTCTCAAATACATTGATTATGTTATTTAAAAACATTACTGTAGTGTTTGCATCTTTGACATGTTACCTTTGACATTATTTACAGATGATGCTGGGGCAACACTAATTAAAAGAAAGCGGAAACCATCAGAGAAGGTGTTGGAGTTGCAGGCTGAAAAAGTCAAAAAACCCTCAAAACCTAGCAAATCATCAAAAACCAAAAGTAAATCTTTTGTTGATGAGAATAATGATGATGGTTTTTATTATGATGAGTTTTCTGATGAATAACGGATGATTGTAAATCATTTTATTCAAAAACACTTTTTACGAATTTCTTTATTTTTTACTTTTGATAATTCTTGCCTTTGCACAATGTTGCCCTTCCCTGCCACACTCCCCCCCCCTCCCGCCTCAATTATTAAAGTTAGAATGCACTAAGCAAATTTTCATCAGGTTGGTTCGAGCCCTTTATAAATATGATAAATTTTGTCATGCAAGGAAACGCTTTGTTGTGTAATGAGATTGAATTCAACCCAATGTCAACTTTTTGAGCTAGATGTCTTGCTCTATTTTAAAAACCGAATCAAATCGAAGGAATGATTCAGCAATTTGTCCCCATTCAAGCAATTTAAAACGGTTTAGTTATGATTTGGAGGCTTCCCTATTTCGATGTTTGGTTCTATTTTTTTAACATTGAGCAAGCCTAGTGGCACACGTTTTCCACACATTTGTTACACTTAATGAGAATTGTGACTTCTCAATTTAAGAGACTTACCCAACACATACATATTAATATTAAGTTGGTACAGTTTAAATTTATCACATCTGAATTTGATGATCAATTTATGACTCAAATAAGATCCTTAAGGGTTTTGTGTTTCTCACTTTGGAAATCTCTTAACTAACTGCAAACTTCTCTTTTAAGTTTCTATATTTGAGTTTGTGCTTATAGTGACATTTTCCGAGTATCATTTCCTACTTCTCAAAAACCTATTCTTCGACCATGTATCTTTGACTTTATTTGAATAAGACCCTTTCGAAATTATCAAGACTGTTATTCTCGAACTAACTACTTGTTGACTTTCAAAAGGGAACGTTTTTTAACACAACACAATGATGGCACACAATTACATCTTACCCATAAAGAGAAGACAACATGTCAGAAAAAGCAACTGCACAAATTTCCCAAGTATCCCACTTCTTCGCAACGTGTCAACATGAGTGGTTACCTCCACATCACCACAAAAGAGTAGCTAGCTAAACTATAAAACTTCAAAAAACATTCCTTTATTTCTTCTTATTGCAATTTTCTAAAACTTCTCTTACACCTAAGTTATTCAATCAAACAAATCAACCAACACTCACTATATCTTCAATCCCTGTTCCTCCAATGGCTTTTCAAAATGCCAAACCAATTCTAAGAGGACAAACCAAATACACTCCTGAGTTCAATAGAAAGATTTTGTTTTACTACTCAAAATGTCATTGAAGAGTAATTTGCATAAGGGAAATTTTAATATGAAAACACCTTCCCTAAAGCAAATAAAATACCCCTTAAAGAAAGCTTTGGAAAGGAGATGAAATTGATATTTGAGAAATAGATGTTTTGCTAAAGCGCTTTATCTATTTTTCATACAACAATTACAGTTCTTGCGAGCAGCCTTTGTCAAAATAGGTTTTTAAAAAAATTTAAAGAAAATGATTGATTCAAAAGCAACCACTATTCAGACCATTTCCCTAGTATTTCCTATAAGACCTATTGCAGTTGTCTAGAATATGACAATTGAACTCATACACCTTATTAAAATAGAGGTACAATATAATGAATAATAAAATAGAATCAACAAATAACTGAAAACTACATTCATAAATATAGTTTACAACTTGTTCAATAGATTCATAAAATATTGCATCTTGAAATAAACTACGATTGTCTGATTACATCATAAAATAAAATAAAACATCCAATTTTAATTCCATAAGTCTAGAACTGATTTTTTGATGCAAAATCCATATCTCATGTTCCTCCACCTCCATAAAAGAACCCCTAATCTTGGGCTTTAGCTAAACGACGTGCTTTTTCTTCAAAAACGCTCCTTAGAAAACCCGAAATGTCTTTTTTCTTTTGGTTAATCAACTCTTCCTCTCCAACCCTTAGTATCTCAACTACTTTGGTTTTGGATGGATAATTTCCCATGTAACGATAAGGTTTCCTTTTTTCTAGGGAATAGCCTAAAATTGGTCCAAACTCTTCCAAAGTAGGTGCAAGTTGGAAGTCTTGAAAGGTGAAACATCTCAAAGGAGTGTCGTAGAATTGAACCAAAGCGGTAATAGCCCCTATTTGCACGTCCACATCCAATAAATCAAGAATCTTTCCATGTTTCTTAGTAAAGGTTAACCGGTGATTAAGCTCCAACAAGCTACAAAGTATTTTTAAACTGTCAATCTGAGGTTTTTTGGCTCTCACATTCAGAGTTTTCTTTAGCATTGAGATTGTAGTTTCATTGTTGAATCCCATTTTCAAAGAGATATCCACAATCTAGCTTAGAATACAATAGTTCTCTAATGGACTTACATAAAAATGAATGATTATGAATATTGTATGATATGGTATTTTTGAAAATAATTTTTAATGTACGAAGGGAATGCATGGTACTATAAAAAAATTAATATTATTATTAACGATGAAAGCTATTTGTATGGATGCAACAAAGAAACATTGAGAGATATGTTGAAGTCGGATGGTGATAAACAATCCTGCCATTTAAAAGCAAGAAGGCTATGACATGACTTAGATGCATTATATCCAAGATTGGAGAATAAGCTTCTAAATTCGTGAACACTTTCCTGGGTGTAGGGTCTCACTCATAACTAAACTTAAGTTTCACTCAAGCCAGGGTATAGGGTCTTACTCATAAGTGTGTGCGTAAGTGAATGTGTAGCGTGTGAAGAGAATCACAATCCAATAAATGATGTAAAATACTCAACACGCATATATAAAGATAAGGCTAAATAGCACTCATGGTCCCTTAACTTAATTTCAGTTAACGTTTTAGTCCTTTATCTTCTTTTTTTCCCGATTTGGTCCTTTATTTTAATTTTAAGTGACAATTTGATCTTTTATGTTTTAAAATGTCAACAATATTATCCTTTTTTTTACAATAAATTAAAAAATTCATCAAAATTTTCAACCAAAACCCATAAAATTAATTATATTCTTTAATATAATACAAATTTTATCAAATTCGTAACTCAAATATTCAAATAAACTCATATTTTCATTTTTTATTTGATGTTGTTAGAGATGGAATTTTAAAAATCAAATAAAGAATAAAAATATGAGTTTATTTGAAAATTTGAGTTACGAATTTGATGAAATTTGTATTATATTAAAGAATATAATTAATTTTATGGGTTTTGGTTGAAAATTTTGATGAATTTTTATTAAAAAAAAAGGATAATATTGTTAACATTTTAAAACATAAAAGATTAAATTGTCACTTAGAATTAAAATAAAGGACCAAATCGGGAGAAAAAAAAAGATAAAGGACTAAAACGTTAACTGAAATTAAGCTTGCGGCCTAAAAATTCGAGCGTTTCTCGAATTCAATGTAGTCATCACCAAAGTTTATTTTAGAATAAGGATAATATTGGGAAACCCTAAAGAATAACAAATAAAAAACAATGGTCTTTGAAACAAATCTTGAGTTTGGGAGTCGATTATGCGTAGGGAAGATATTAGCACCCTATGACATCCGTTAAAATACAGTTACCTATAATTAATTGTGCAAAATTTATATTAACTTAAATATATTTATTTCTCCTTATTATTAAATATGAATATCAATTGTTTTATAATATCATTTTGAAATAAATGTGTGCTTAAGAAAGAGAGGGAAAAAAATAATTTTTTTTATTAATGTGTTTGACAAGAGTGTGATCTTGCTCCTACGTATATCCCGGTGCTATGGAGAAATCAAAACTATGTTGTTCTTAGATAAAAAATGCGGATGTGTTGATTGATTTTAAAGAAATACGTTTTGTTGCGGAAATTTATATTTAGTAAAAAGATGTTGTTGATTTGATAAAGGAAAAGTTTGAGAAATTGATTATAATGAATATGTTTGTTTGAATTTAGTTAAAAATGTTTAAGATCACAGAGTTGTCACAACTCATGTGTTAAAATGTTTAAGAAGAAGAAGAAGAAGAAGGGTCATCTTTCCGACGAAAATGGTAGTTTAAATCTCAACTTCTCTCTTTGGTTTGCTTACTTTTTGTTTGTTTTCCTTTTGATTTATTGTTAATTTTTCTATGATATTTTCTAATATTTTTTTTATTTGTATATGTACTGTAATAATAAAGAAACGGAAAACATTTCTTTTATATTGTTTTAGTTACTTATTTTATTTTTGGTGTTAAATATAATGTAACGAAAACTCATATAGATTCAAAATTGGACCAGATTTATAAAAGGACAATTTTTAGACTTAATAATAAGTGCAAAATGTTTATTAAACATATTTTTACCTATTTTTTGGAATTATATTTAATTGGTCGGAAAAATTGAGGTACTACATTATGTTATCCAAAAGAATCTTTTACGTCCCTTTCTTTCAAAGAAGAATTTTGGCATGATAAGGTTAGGGTAAATTGGTTTACACAAGGTGATAGAAATACAAATTTTTCTATAAAGTTGTCAAAATTAATTATGTCTCTAAGAAAATTTCTGTTATTAAATATGGGAATGACATTCTTGCTAAAGTTAGTTATGTCTCTAACCATATGTCTTTTCAATTCTACAAATAGTTATATGCTTCTGATAATGTGTGTTCTAATTCCGACTAATATCCATCCTTGATTGGTTTCAGAGGAGGATAACTATCGGCTAATATCCATCCCTTCTATGAAAGAGGTGAAGTCGGTTGTCTTTTTTAATGAATGGCTCAGATGCTCATGGCTTCGATGGTTTCGGTGGTTCTTTTTTTCAACATTTTAGAGATAGAGTTGATGTCTATGTTTCTGTGCAATAATTTTTACTACGGGTTGGATTCTTTCAAATTGAAACTCTAGTGTGGTAGCTTTAATCCCTAAATACCATGGCTCAAATAGAAATGAAGATTATAGATCTATTGTTCTGACTAATTTTCAATTTAAGATAATTGCAAAGGTTCTAGAGGATCGTCTTGCTTTAATTGCCCCCAAAATTTTTTGTGAGCAACAAAGAAGTTTTATTAAGGGTAGAAATTTTTCTGAATGCATTGGCATTTCTTCGAAGGTCATAAATATGTTGGATTCTAAATCTAATGGAGGCAATATAGCTCTGAAATTTGATATATAAAAGACTTTTGATACTCTTGAAATCTCATGGAGGTGATATAGTTCTGGAAAATAGATTTCGGAGAATTCGTAATAGTAATCCGATTAACTTTTGGTCTAATAATTGGTTAGGTCAACCTCTTTGGGATAGATTTGATTATCACCTCGCTTTTTGTGTTCATTACAGTCTACAGTTGCTATTTTTTGTCTGACCACTCTGTTGGAACCAAGTTGGTTTTTGCAACTAAAGTTTTGATGTTAACAAATGTATTTTATGAAAATAACATATTTGACTTAGAAGAAGAATGAAAAATGTCACCAGAAGAATAGATCAGAGGATGACATTACCAGAAGCAGAAATTAGAGGATGACGTCACCAGAGGATGTCACCAGAAGATGACGTCACCAGAAGTAGAAATCAGAGGATGATGTCACCAGAGGATGTCATCAGAAGATGACGTCACCAGAAGCAGAAATTAGAGGATGACGTCACCAGAGGATGATCACCAGAGGATATCATCAGAGGAATCTGTCAGAGAAAAATGCTCAAAACAGAATGGGAGCAAAATACTCGAGAAACAGAATCTAGCTAAAAGCATGCTCAAAACAGAAGCGGAGCAAAATGCTCAAAACAGATTAATCGAAATACACTCCAGAAGTAAAGCATCAGTAAACAAAAGACTCAAAACAGAATCTGAGCAAACTACTCCAGAATATTCTCAAAACAGATTAATCGAAATACACTCCAGAAGTAAAGCATCAGTGAAGTCCTAATTTCAACTATAAATAGAGGCTTAATGCTAGAGAATAAAGCATCGAAAAATCGAAGAACTCAAGCAAAAATTCATAAATATTCAGAAAGTTCAAAGGAGAGAAACACTTGCTTAGAGTGTGAAGCTGATCGTCATCATAAATTATTCAGAAGCAAACACTCTAGTTCACTTTAAGCATATTGTGAGTATCAACTTTCCAGAAGTAGTTACTCAGTTCTAATTTCGATCCCTTATATAAAATCCTATAGTGTTGTAGTTTCTTCTAAAATCTGGGGTTGTCAGGTTGTTAGAAAAAGACTTAGCTTGTAGGTTTAAGGTTGTGAAGGTTCTCAAAAGTCTGGGGTTGTCAGACTGTTTGAGAAGACTTGGCTGGTATAGTCAAGGTGTTGTTGTTCCTCAAAAATCTGGGGTTGTCAGGCTGTTTGAAAAGACTTGGCTGGTTTAGTCAAGGTGTTGTTGTTCCTCAAAAGTCTGGGGTTGTCAGGCTGTTTGAGAAGACTTGGTTGGTATAGTCAAGGTGTTGTTGTTCCTCAAAAGTCTGGGGTTGTCAGGCTGTTTGGGAAGACTAACTCGTAGGGTCAGTGGTGTTGTAATTCAAAGGAGTTTGAATTAGTGAAAAGGCCTTATGGAGGAAAGGCCTGGACGTAGCCTAGTTAACGGTGAACCAATCTAAATTGTTGTGTTATTATGTTATTATTATCCGCTGCTGAATCTGATTAGTTATCTATCGAATAATTCACATTAACATTCAACAAAACAACAAAAGTAATCAAGTTTGACAAACACAATTCAACCCCCTCTTCTCGTGTTTGCACCTTCACACTCTTGGTATATTCCTACTTGTTTTACTTCATTCCCAAACATTGCCACTAAGATGCATTAAATTATTACCCCTTTTAATTGAATGTGAAGAATAACAGGTATGGAAAGTCACAAATTCAGGGATGTTATATTTTAAATATGCCTACAAAACTCTTCATCCTGAAGGATTGAAGCTTAATTCGAGTAAGAATATTTGGACGGTTGTAATTCCTCCTTCTAAATATTTCTTGTTTGGCGTCTCTTTCATAATAAGATGCCTACATATGATAATTTGTGGAATCGTAGATCGGTACTGGTGTCATGTTGTCGGCTCTGCTCGCATGCCTATGAAACTACTAATCATCTATTTTTTTAATACATTTTTGGAATTGGTTGTCCCATGTTTTGCATACTAGGATTCATTTTTCTTCCATTTTCATCTATTTTTTATATTTGTAGTAAAAATTGGAGTTCTCGGGTGAAGGACGTTATCCTCTCAGCCGTCGTTCATATCATCTAGGTCATTTGATTTTCTCGCAACCAACTAGCTTTTAATACCAAGTTGGTTACCTTTCAGCCCACTATTCTCAAATATTTTCTATTGATTGTCATGTTCGTAAGGCACCTGTTATTACCCAAGTTACTGGTTGAAGCCTCCTCGTTGTTGGATTAAATGTAATAGGAATGAGGCTTCTAGAGGTAATCCTGGTATTTCTTCTATTGGTTCTATTTTTAGAGATTCTAAGTGGAGTTATTACTGGGACTATTTGGGTGATGCTACTTCTTTTCATGTTGAGCTTTCTACTGCTATGAATGCTATTGAGATAGCTCACTCTAAAAGTTGGTTTCGACTTTGTTTGGTGTATGACTCTTTGTTGGTGGTCTAGTATTTCACTAATTTTAATCTTATGCCTTAGAAGTTGAAGCCTAGATGGATGAATTGTATATCTCTTACCAGACAAATGTAGCTCCACATCCTCATATTTATAAGGAAGGCAACATGTGTGCTGACAGCCTCGTTGTATTTGGAATGATTTTTAATCGGTATAACCTTCCCATTTATCTTTTTTTCTTCACCCTGGTTTCAACCTTTTGGGTTTTCCAAGTAAGATTTTTATTGATTTGTTCTTCCTTGTTTCCATATTTCCATATAAGCTTTTTATATTTTTAATTTTTATGTCATTTCTATCACGTGATGCATTTGCACATTAATTTTTGGTTAAAAAAATGTTTATGCAAAAAATTTACACTTTTTAGAGCTTTTTTTAAAAGCAAACGTAATCACCCCGAACCAACCTTATATCATCGGGTTAGTTTGTTTTGGACCCTGTTAGAAAAACAAACAAAACCAAATCAACTCGCGTGGATTTGATTGGTTTGGATTCTTTTTTTATTTTTTCTCAAAATTGAATAAAATCGATCGATTGAACACTTCCAAAAAAACACGCTATTCGGGGTTGACATCAATTTGAGGGATTTTCAACCTCTGCAAATTGATTTGTGGTAGTTTTGAAAAGCTTTGAAATTATGCATGCCGCAACTTTTTTGCTGGGGTTTTTGACGAACACTTGTATTTTAATTAGAGGTGTTCAAAAAAACAAAAATTTAAACCAAACTACTGAATTGAATTGAACCGAACCGGTTTCGAACTGATTTTTTAAAATTGAAACTGAACCGAACCGGTTTTCAGTTCTAAAAAACCGAACCGAACTGGTTTTCAATTCAAAAAACTGAATCGAACCGATTTTTGGTTAAGAAACTAGAACCGAACCGATTTTTGGTTAAAATTGGGCTTATAGGAACAAAAAACTTAAATTAAAACCAGTTCGGTTCAGTTTTTTTAACTAAAAACTAGTTCGGTTCGATTTTTTAGAACTAAAAACCGGTTCGGTTCATTTTTCAAACGGTTCGGTTTAGTTTTCAAATTTTGCCCAACCCTAATTTTAATCACACTGCGGCAATTATTCGAAGTTTATTTTGCAGGGATTTTTAAACCTTCTCTACATGCACCAATTGTGTTTTTTTTTGTTTTACAAAATGCTTCGATTGTTTTACATAAATCTCAAAATATCAATATTATTAAAGAGAACAAGATATAGATAAAGGAGATTGAAACTTTTTGTATTATTCTGTTCTCAAATGTATATTTATAAAATATGGTAAATCCTATTTATAGGAGACAAATAGGTAAAATAAATAACAAGATTAAATACTACCGATTAATCTATTCACTTATCTACAATTAAGAAAATGAGAGTTATGAAAATATAGAAGACCAAGGAATAACATCCATGAACCCATATCATTCATTACAAATCCTAGTATTTATATGTTGAGTTTTTTATTTCACTTAATTATGTTTATTTCTTTGCTAGCATTCATATACTATATTTCTTATAATTTGAAATAACATTCTTAGAAAATATATATTCTCTGTTTTTATTTAGTTTCCTAATTTATAACAATTGTAACATATGTAATAACAAGTTCCAAATGCTAAAAAACTTCTATTAAAATTATAGTCATATTAAAAAAAGTACTTCAAATTTCAAATGTGATAATACAACTTAAAAACCATAGTATACTCAAAATTAAATGTTATATTAAAGAAACAATTAAAAAAACATCAAATATTGTTAGCACAAGATGATCCTCTTACATTCATGACAGAGTCAGGCTCACTTACAGCGTCAATCGGACTGGAAAAAACAAAAACTTAGTCAAATGTTAGTAAGAAGGTCATGTATTTAGAAGAAAAATAATGAACAAGGAAAGAAATTATTCCCTTTGAATGTGATTTTATGATAGGAATTATGGTGGAGATTCAAAGTAATGACATAGTCAGACCAAAAATGTTTGAGCATAGTTAGCATTCATGATTATTGTCAATTTACTATTAGCCCAAATGTGTAGTAAGGGAGGGGAGAGTGAGCTAGCCAATTTTTTTTTGTGTGTGGGCTGAACCTTCACTCAATCTTGTGCAAGAGGGAGAGATTGCTTTCTCTTAATTTTGCCAATCAGAATTTTGTGTGGGATCTAGGCATTCATTGTCTTATCTACAAAATTTAATTTGGCTATCAAAATAGAATAAAGTTTGTAACTGTTTTACAACCAAAACCATCCGAGCAATAAATGAATATCATTGGTTTGTGTGAAGGAGAGAATAAAAAAGAGACAAACAATTAAATACCCTTTTAATGTAATGTTGGAATATAACGGGGAAATTTAAAAATTGAAGTTTTACATTGAAAAATTTTCATTTTGAGTAGTTTTAATTACTATATAAATATTCTCAAAATTCTGTTGAAGTCCCACATTGGATAGAAAATATATTTCCATCACTATATAAATAGTGTCAATTTATTGTGAAAAGCACACCAAAGATGCATTTTTTAACTTTTTCTTTTCTCTCTCTTATATTCTCTGCTCGATTGTTATACCGTACCACTTCTCCCCTTTTTTTCTGTCCCTTCAATATTTTAGAGCGGTTGTTATACCGTACTCCCTTTGATATTTTTGATATTTTAGAGCGGTTGTTATATTGTAGTCCCTTCGATATTTTAGAGTGGTATTGTATCGCAGTCTCTTCAATATTTTAGAGCGGTTGTTATGCCGTAGTTCCGTAGAGTTTTGAGTGGTTCTAATATCACTATTCTTTTAGAGTGGTCATAATACCACTATCCTTTTAAAGTATTTTTTATGTCGCAGTCCTTTGGAGTGCAGTCATTTTGATTTATGAGTGGTCATAATACCATATTGCGAGACTTTAATCATATTTTATTAAGAGTGATTTTAACCGTCATATTGAGAGTAGTTTTTACAGCCATATTGAAGGTGTAATTCTAGAACGGTTTTCTACGGTGCAGTGGAACTCCGATACAGTGAATCTGAGTTGTTTTATCTTGGAGACGTCGTGATTGATAGTCCACAAAACGTCTTAAAGAGAGCGACCTAGTCCACGACTTAACCCACTAATATCTTCGGTGGCACAAATTGTAATTTTTAAACAGTTTTTTAAAACTTAAAATACAACCTGCAATGTGATAAATTTCGGAAGAAATGCAGGAATTTGGCATCTACTATTTATCCTAGCTATTTGTGCAGCATTAACTACTCTGTGTAAATGATGTACATAGTCTAACTCTTTCACCTCTAATAGTTCATGGATTGGAGGTTATAATACCCTACCAAGTCGTCCTCTATTTTTTTAACAATTGCAATTGAAAAATTAATATAATATTGATTACTAATTAGTAAAACATAAATACATAACGTAATTTTAAAATTATATATTTTTGAAATTCCAATTTTTTTAAAATAAATTAAAATTTTATGATTCTATTACATAATATGTGATCCAAAAGTTTTAAATTTTAATTTTATGGAATTTTAGATAATTTAAATTTTAAAATTCCGTTACTAATGCTTTTTGAATTTTTCAAAAGTCACACCCTCTCAATTGTTCTGGAATTTTTTAGTGAAATAAAAAGTCAAATATTATTTTATTTATTTGTTAAAATTAAAAATAAAATGATTTGAGTATATTATAAAAGTGAAAATATAGACCATTTAAATTAATTATTTAATTAATCAATTGTAAATTAACAATAATTTATCTCTCACACCATTATATATTTAATTTTTAAAAAAATTAATTATTCAATCATTTTTAATGGAAACAATACTTAATTTTAAATATAAAAAGAATTAAATTATTCAAAGCCAAACACCAAAATAAAATTGTAAGCAGGGTAGCTGCCCCCAATTGAATCAATGTGGATATCTTTCTTTTGATTTGATGGTGTTGGGGTTTGTAATTTGTTTAAGTTCAAGATCTAAATTACTTTTTTTTTATGGTTTCAATTTTTGATTTGTTTCACATCTATGTTTTTCTATTTTAAATATGGTTTTTTTGGTCTGCTGTGTTTTGCTTGATTTGAGTGTAAAGAAAACCCTCTCCAACCAATTCTTTTAACGAGAAATGAGAAGAAACCAATTTTTTTAACGCGAAAAGATAAGAAAACAAGAAAAAATAGAGTAGATAATTTTTTAATATTGTTTTAATGGAAACACATTTAAAAGATAAAATTGTAATTATTTAAATTAAAATACTGAAATGAAAAGAAAAAAAATTAAAAAATTAAAATGTTACCTGAAATTAAATTAAATAAACGATAAATGAATTTTGAATTCTCTCTTTAATTTCTATTATTTATCACATGTATCTTCGTTTGCTTTACTACATGGAACCATGAGAATTCATTTCTTTATTTCAACCGTGAGAAAAAATAGTTTAAATTCAATAATGTGAAACATATTGATGGGAACTATTTTAATTTAATCGTGTGAAATAATAGTTTAAAAAATAACTTTAAAATTGACTTAAATTATCTTCTCAGTGTGATAAGTAGATCAGTGAATATAATATTTACTAATATGATGAATGAATTGTGTTGTAATATGATATATAGTATCACTTGTATCTTCATTTACTATCCATCCAATACATATCGATGAAAATTCCTTTCTTTATTTCTATCAATTTCAATCCTGTTTTTTTTCAATCAAATTGTATTACTCTTTTGAGATAATGACATCAAAAAAGTACTTTTATGTAGTTAATGAGGTATCATACTACAATCCATTTATAAAAAATTAAATAAATGGTTAATAATTTTTCGTTTTAGTGATTAATAAAATACATTAAATGTTTAATAAGATAAACTCAAATTTATGTTACAAAAAATATCCTTGCATAATTATATAATATTTGTTTTCATTGGTGAAAAAATTGCACGGTGTCCAGTATTTATGTATAAATGTGTGTTTCAATAGTATTTTTAAATATCCATTTATTTGTATTAAAATGCAATATGAGAAACACTGTTCAAGACATCACCAACATACTTATTCAATACAAATGGATCAATCGAAGCAAATATGAATGCTAATGCTACATTAATCCATTACAAACATCTCACTTATTTTATTATATAGATGAACACTTGTATTCGCAAAGCAAACTTCATTGGCCAATACAGATTCCCTATTTTTAAATAAAAATAATGTAGATCCAACCCTTTACAAATAAGTTCTACGTAAAGAGGTGAGATTCGTCTTAATTTTATTGAATAATGTTAATTTATTATAGATCTATGTCTTGACAAGATGAGCATCAACATCTCTAGTGCATTTGGAAAAGCACTCCATGTAGCCATTAGGAGGAGCAATGTTCTCATTGACCTTTTCATATTCAATAGTCCATTTAACAATACCACCGCCGTCACTCTTATCAATTGCATCGAGGGTGAGTTTAAATACCTTGTACAGCTCATCAATATCTTCACCGAATATCTTAAAAATGATTTTTTTGTTCTGTTCATCAATTTCTTCAATACTCTCGTGACATCTATGTACCTTACCATCTGTTGTAACGACATGAGTAGTTAATTGTTTTATATAAGAAATTCATTAACTAAATCTATTTTAATAAATAAAAAAATTGGATTGAATAAAATTGACGAATTATATTTGCTTTTTTTTTTCCTTTTAGTTCTCATATATTTTTCAAAAGATATCATATTATTGGGACTAGCGAAAAATTTATTTTTAATCGTTTTAAAATTTAAAATAAAAAATCTTTTTAGTACTAATAATTTTTCTTTGACTTTTTAGTCTTTTATTATAAACCCAACATAAATTAAGACTTAATCAAAATACTGCTAAAATTTGGAGATACACATTGTAATATAACATTAAATTGTTTCGGCTTTCTTTTATTTTGGTTTCGTTAAAAAATATATTTTATTCTTGAGTTAGATAAGTTTTGAGTCTTTAAAAAATTTCAGATTTTTTAGTTTTAGTCTCTAATAAATTATCATCCATGTAATTTTAGTCTTTACTGACATCTTAATATATATTTTTGAATTAAATTTTCTGCAAATATATTTACAACATTATAAAAAATTTATCCACAAAAAATTGTCTCAATATTTGAATTCTATGTTCATATTTTCATTGTTTTTATTATAATATCTAAAAAATTAATATTTAATTCATCATAAGTAGAAATTTTTTTTATAATATTATAAACATGATATAAAAAAATAATTCAATAATTTAAAACATACCCCTTTTATAACGCTTCTTTAATAATAACCGCTAAAAAACATACGTCATTTATAATAGTACTATAAAACGCAGTCTAATTTTAATAATCCCTATAAGCACTGTGAAAGACCAAAGTAAGAGATGTTTTTCTTGGCATATAGTGATTGCAGGACAATTGAATTTATTTCATTCTAACAGCAACTAAAAACTTTTGTAGGATAACTCTACAGATTCTAAAAATATAATTTTTTTATATGGATTAAAAATAAAATTTTATATGGACTAAATAATTATTTAATTTTCAATTATTTTATTGATAAAAGTTATTAAAGTATCCGAATGAATCATAAGTTGACTAAACAATATTATTTAAAACTACAAAAGACAAATATTGTAGTGACCAAAAATAAAAAATATGAGAAATGAAAATAAATTTTTAAATAAAATTGATTAGGGACTAAATTATATTTTACCAAAATTAGGTACTAAAATTAATAAATTACCAAAATAACACATAATTTAAATATATAATTAAACTTAAAGAGGGTAAAAAAGAACCACAAATATAATATAAAAAGGTGAGCACAAAGTAGAATTAAATTTAAAAAGAACAAATTAAACACAATAATATTTTTCTAATCAAATATAATACCTAAGACATAAGTCCAGTGTTTAACTGACTCAGAGTCATGCCAGTCTTCACCCTCATGCAGCTTCGTTTCATGAACTGTTTCACAATGGTTTTGCACTTCGTGAAGTTGTGATGCAAAGAAATTGAAGAACTTGGAAGCGGGTGCTTTGATCCCAAGTTCAGTAATAAGTTTACCAGCAAGCACCATCTCTGCAGAGGAACAATTAATAATAGATGCAAGAGATAGAAAACAAATAAGAGACGTAAAAAACGAAGCGATGATGTGAAGAAAGGTATAATGCAACCCCATGCCTTAAATAGAATCTGGATTACACCATCCAACTGACACATCAAATTATATAAAGCGGCCCACTTTTTTTTGGATTCCATGATTAAGGGGTCCACTTATTTATAATTGTTTTCCCACCCTTATCATTACTGTTTTATTGGAGCAATATCACTATTGTTAATCTATCTATTATCTATAATAAAGTAAGGTTATGAATATTCAATAATCCATCTAATTGGCGGTTTACAAGATAAAGAGAAGCAACACTTACAAGAATGTAAAATGGGAAGATAAGCCAATTAAGAAATCATTGAAAATATAAATCTAGCACAAAACAATGCATTATATATTAGGAAAGAAAACAATTAAAACAATATCATAATTCACTATAAAAGGAAACAACTATAAGCTGAAGAATTCATAGTCATTCATTCTGCTTTTACTTGTGCCTCAATTGAAAACAAAAATTGTTTAAAATCAATTTATACCACCGAAAATATTACTGGGTTGAGTCCCAGAGTAGGTCGCTCTTTTTAAGACGTTTCGCGGCACTGCATGCCCTAATTGTACAAGGCAGACTATCAACCACGAAGTCCCCAGGATAAAACAACTCAGATATACTGTATCGAAGTTTCACTGCACCGTAGAAAACCGTTCTAAAATTACACCCTCAATATGGCAGTCAAATGGCTGCCACTTGTAATACAGTATTACTACCACTCAAAAGAGAGAAAAAAAAGAAGAAAGAAAAAAGATAGAGAAGCAGAGAAAAGCTTCATAATTGGAGAGCTTTTGGTGCGTTTTCCAACTGAGCAGAACCCTTTATATATAGAGGAGATCTGCAAATGGATGAGAGAAAAATGCGGGATCCATTAGTTCAGATCCACAAAAAACGTGCGCTATCTGTCCTAGGTTTTTTACTCTGATTTTTTCTAGGTTTTTGACCACACAACAACGTATCAATTAAATAAAATGCAAGCATTCATTTAAAATTAAATAAATAATTTATTAATTTTCCATATACAAAAAAGTAATACACCACTTAGCCTAATCCCAGCCAAGCCGAGCCGAACGGACAGGGCGGCGCTTGCGTGCGTGTGTAGTTGTCTATTTGCATGCGTTCTCACCCATTTACAAAAGTGGATACCCCTTAGGGCACACCCCAAATTCCATACCTCCACCTTATAAGTAATACTAGTGTGTGTAATCCCTCATATGTGGGACTTCCTTATTTTTCAATTTGCATCACTAGCTCTAACTATCATCATTTCCAACAATCCCCAACTTGAATTTAAAAAAGAGGTACTGAAATAACGTCAAATGCTTTCATAAGATCGTGCATAAACACATGTACTTGAACCTTTGCATAGCAAGTAATATTCAGATTTAACAAGAGTGACTTGTATTCTTGAACTCTATCTCTGACATCAAACTCATACACAACCTTTTCATTGGGTGTATTCTCAAAAGACCGTGAGTTTATGGCCCTGCACGTCTATCCTAGTATAGTGAACACACTAGGAATTTTTGCCTCAAAATTCCATAGGAAGTGGCCCCACTTCCACATTCACATAGGTGAGTCTAACAAGAGTACTCCTATAGCTAGGTACTTCCTCCACATAGTGTATAGATCTCATTAAGAGTTTCTATTATCTCAACCTTTCATCGCTTCAGGAATCATACTTCTCTCATATATAATAGCATGTTCATCTCATATCACTATGACTTGTTATTACCCATTGAACCTAATTCTTCGGATCTCCAGTCTTTTAGGTTGGGTTACCATCATGAGTGACTCATTGATCTATAGGTAATAGTCCCATTCTTTTGGATGTATTTATGATTTTCTCTATAGCCAATCCTTTCATCAAAGGATCTGCTAAATTCTCCTCAGTGTGTACATGATCCACTATAACAACTCCTTTAGAAAGTAATTCTCTAACTGTGTTGTGCTTACGACATATTTGTCGTCTCATACCGTTGTAATAACGATTCTCAATTTTTGCAATAGTCGCAGTACTATCGCAGTGGATCAACACAGCTAGCATAGGTTTTTCCCATAGAGGGATCTCGGCTAGCAAGCATCTCAACCAGCTCACTTCTTCACTAGAAGTAGCTAGTGATATCATTTCATACTCTATAGTGGACTGAACCAATATCATTTGTTTCTTCGATTTCCAAGATACAACACCGCCGACTATACTAAAATATAGCCACTGGTTGCTTTGGAGTCATCTAATAAGGTGTTCCAATCAACATCAATGTATCCTTTAAGGACGACAGAAAATCTTTGATAATGTAATCCTAGATTCATGGTCCTTTTTAGGTATCTCATGACTCTTTCGATAGCGTGTCAGTGCTTCATACTAGGTCTACTGGTAAACTTGCACAACAGTCGCACGACATAGGCAATGTCGGGTTCAGTACAATCAGTGGCATACTTGAGGCTGCCAATGACGCTCATATATTCAGTTTTTCTAACACATTCACCAGTGTTCTTAAAAAGTTTCATGCTTGGATCATATGGTGTGCAAGCAGATTTACAATCAAAGTATTTATATTTCTTTAGGATCTTTTCAACATAGTGAGACTGATCTAAAGAAATTCTCTTTTCTGACCTAGTAATCTTGATTCCTAGAATTACACTCGCTTCTCCGAGATCTTTCATATCAAAGTTGTTACTCAATAATGATTTCACAGTATTTACAACATGAATGTTTGAACCAAATATGAGTAATTCATCTACATAGAGACATATGACAGTGCAAATGCTATTTTCAAATTTGTAATAAATACATTTGTCACTTTCATTCACTTTAAACTCATTCGATATAATCAAGTTATCAAATTTTTCATGCCATTGCTTACGAGCTTGTTTAAGACCATAAATAGATTTATCTAACTTGCAGACCTTGTCTTCTTGTCCATGAATTACAAAACCTTCAGGTTGTTCCATATAGATTTCTTCTTCTAGCTCACCATTTAAAAAGTTGTTTTAACATTCATTTGGTGTATCACCAAGTTCTGAATTGCTACTAGAGAAATGAGTACCCTAATGGATGTTATTCTAGTGACTGGTGAAAAAGTTTCAAAGAAATCTATATTTTCTCTTTGCCTAAAACCTTTGGTTACAAGATGTGCCTTGTATTTATCAATAGTTCCATCGGGTTTTAGTGTCTTTTTCAAAATCCATTTACAACCTATTGGTTTGCAACTAGGAGGCAAGTCTACCAAATGTCAGATCTTGTTAGACTCTAGAGAATCCATTTCATCGTTTATAGCTTATTGCCATAGATTTGCATCCAATGATGACAAGGCTTTTTTGAGATTTGTAGGATCCTCTTCTAAATTATAGGCCACATATTCTAGTCCATAATCTTTAGAAAATCTTACTCTCTTACTTCTTCGAGTTTCCATTTCACCTTGTTTGTTGCTTTTAGTGCTTCTTGTCACAAGAAGGTGACTTGGTTCGCTGCCTCCACTATTTCTCGATTTGAAAGGGAATTTATTTTCATAGAAGTCAACATCATTTGACTCTATGATCACTTTCGCATTTAGGTCATAAAACCTATACGCTTTACTATTTACTACATACCCAATGAATACACATTCATATTTTGTTTTTAGATTTTGGAACTCTATTCAAAACATAGCAAACAGTCAAAATAATTTCCCCCCGCCAATGAGATGCAGCACCAGAGTTAAACATAATAGCAACAACTAGTTCAGTAAGAGTTTTATTCTTTCTTTCAGCTTTACCATTCATTTCAGGTGAATAAGGTGTAGTGGTTTCATGTATGATTCCTTGCGTTTTATAAAACTCATTAAATAAACTAGAATCATACTATGTTCCTCTGTCACTACGAAACCTCTTAATCTTTTTACTAAATTGATTTTCAATTTCAATTGCAAAGATCCTAAGCATGTCAAGCGCTTCACTTTTATTTTTCATTAGATATACAAAATTATAGTCAGAGCAATCGTCAATAAAAGTAATAAAATAACATTTTTCATTTCTTGTTAGTGTCCCATCAAGTTCACATATATCATAATGTATTAAATCTAAAGGTTTAGATTCTCTAACTACTGATTTACGTGAACTCTTAGTTATTTTAGCTTGACTGCAAAAACCACACTTTTCAAAATCATTTAAAGATAACTTTGGAATTATGCCTAAGTTACTTAAGTTTGAAATCACACGTTTGTTTGAGTGTCCATTCAGAATATAATTGTGTATCAATTAAATAAAACGCAAGCATTTGCTCGGTTAGGCAGACGGCGGCGCAGCGGCACACATGTGGTGTCTTATTTGCATGTGTTATCACCTCTTTACAAAAGTGGGTACTCCTTGGGGCACATCTCAAGTTTCATACCTCCACTTTATAAACACTACTAGTATGTGTAATCCCTCATATGTGAGACTTTGTTATATTTCAATTCACATTACTAACTCTAAGTATCATCATTTCCAACAGAAGGGTATAATGCAACCCATACCTTAAATAGAATTTGGATTACACAATCCAATTGACATATCAAATTATGTAAAAGGGCCTACTTTTTTTTGGATTCCATGATTAAGGGGTCCACTTATTTATATTTGTTTTCCCACTACTGTTTTTTTGGAGCAATATCACTATTGTTAATCTATCTATTATCTATAATAAAGTAAGGTTATGAATATTCAATAATCCATCTAATTGGCGGTTTACAAAATAAAGAGAAGCAACACTTACGAGAATGTAAAATGGGAAGATAAGCCAATTAAGAAATCATTAAAAATATAAATCGTTAGCACAAAACAATGCATTATATATTAGGAAACAAATCAATTAAAACAATATAGTAATTTTATAAAAGGAAACAACTATAAGGTGAAGAATTCATACTCATTCATTCTGCTTTTACTTGTGACTCAATTGTTTCTTCTAAATTTTGTGCTTTTTTGTTTTTATCAATTTGCGCCTTTTGTTTAAATTCGAATAAGTTTTCCCTATGGTTTTTTTTAAAAAGGTTCCGTTTTTACTTTTATTTTCCTTCTTTCTCAATGGGACTTTATTATGTTTCAGAACAATAGTAATCTCATTTAAACTTAATTTGATTCATTTGTTTTATTGTTGCGGCATAAGTAGAGATTATCAGAGATGAGAATATTAAGGCGTGAAGTGTAGAGCACAAGTAGATTCATATTTTCTTTAGTTTTATTTTGAATTTTTTACATTTAAAAAATTTATATTTAATTAGTCTCAAATTAAAAAATTCTAAGTTTTTTGTGAATAAATTATTTATAATATTTTAAATATACATTCAAAAATCATTAAAAAAATTAAAATTGAAAAACAATAAAACATGTTTTGTTTTAATATAGATTAAAACTGTTTTTTTATAGTTTTATGAGGACTAAAAGTTTTATTATTTTTTATATAAATTAAAATTAAAAATTTTAAATTTTATAAGGACTAAAAACATATTTAATTTCATCCATTTTACTTTTACTTATCGATGCTAGTTTTCTCCCCTTTCTCTTGTTCTTTTTTCTTTTTCTATCTCTTTCCCCACTTTTGAGTGATGAATAGTATATATGAATGCAGTAGGACGTGAGTTTCGGTTAAGTTGCAACTGGGTATATTAGAGGAGTTTAATTGTGAGAGAAAGAGGGCTGGGTTTGAGTCTAAAAGGGTCTTATTTTGTATTCATTATTATGGAATTGCAAGCAATTGAAGATTACTAACAATTTTAGCTCCTTTATCTATATTAATTTTTCCCAATAAATAAATCTCATGTTTTAACTTTCAAAACCACGTACGTGAAACTAAAAAAGAGACGTAACAGTTTTTTTTTGGTTGTAATAAGAGATATAAAAAGTTAACCATGCGCTTGAGGAATAAAGAAAACGAGATGTGTATTATAAGGTTATCTCTTTTATCTCAATCGTTGGTTTAATTTAATGAATGTTTAACACAATGGATGAAAAATTATTTAAAATCATGATCATTTATAAATGATTGTATGGATAAAATTTATTTTCTCACTCTGTCTATATTTACGCACATCACAATCATTCATAAAAATAACTTTAGAAGTAACTATGGTCAAAATCAAATATCTCTAAATCATTAACACAATGGACGAAAATAAATAATTCTGATTTAACATGCTTTTTAAAACTAAACTTGCTATTCTTTTTTCTTTTATACGCACATCTGCCTCTTGGTCTACTTTATCTCAACTCATGCGAAATTGTGGGATGATCAATAAAGATGCCGGGAACGTGACCATGGCCCATGGGAGCGGCAAGCCAGTGGTTCTGTGAGAGGGAGGTCACAACCATGGGAGCAATAGGCCGATGATTCTCGTTTGTTCAACAATTTGGTTTTGTCAGCGACTATCAGATTTTTTTCTAGGAAATTAGATTCAAGCGATGGTTTTTCAAGAAGGATGGTGGGAGGCTATTTCTGTAAATGAATTATTTTATATTTGCCCTTTTAAAATTGAACAAAGACAACCATTTCAAAATTGGAGGTGATATTTAATTTCAATGAAAATTATTTATCAGAGATAGAAGAGAATTTATGGGATGCAAAATTATTACTTGAATTTTAGATTTAGTGAATGTTTAAATACTTTTATATGAATAAATATTTTGATGAGGGACGAATGAAGAAGTTTGGATATTAAAAGACCCATAAAACTATGATAAAGTAAGTTTGCTCAGTGTTGTGCGATTAGGTAACAAGAATTCAATCATATTTTCAATCACAGTTTTCCTTCTAACACTAACTTTCAAAATAAATTTATATTGATAATTGTTTCCATGGACGATGATGGGTGTAATAAAAATGTGAAAAACCAGAATCCAAGATAATAGGCAAGACGAGGGAAATGAGTCGTGTGGAAAGAGAAATCTGGTGCGGCTTGTATTAAAAATAACAAAGCTATCATAACCTTTCATTTTCATGCAATGGTTATTATTGACTTCTCTCATTTTTCACAATAAACACCTCTCTTATTTGAAGAGTTGGTTTATGAACCAAACAAATTGAACTATACATAGTTCAAGTTCGACTAATTTCATTCATGAATAAGTTCAACACAATAATTATTAAATGAGTTTGAAACTATTTTTGAGTTGGTTAGATTCATTGTAAGTACTACTTATGTGTGGTGTAGACAAGGCTTAGGGGACGGTGAATATGAATTTTGAAAGCATCAACATAGAGTGCCACATCATCCGAATTAGATAAAAAATTGAGGTTTGGTCAAAATGTTTGAAATTTTAAAAATTGGAGGACCAGAATTAAGGATTGAACAAAACAGTGGGACTAAAAGTACATTTAAGCCTTACATGAAATTACCTCTTGGTCTTTATGTTGAAAATAAAAATCTGGTTTATAAGCTTAAAAGGTCCCTTTATAGAATGAAACAAGCTCTTGGTATAGTTCAATCTAAAGTTGACTATTCTTTACTAACAAAATAGTCCTCTCATGGGTTTCCTATTATTCTCATTTATGTCGATGATTTGCTTCTTGCAGAAAATGTTTTGGATGAGATTAAGAATCTCATAGCTGTCTTGAGTTCCAAATTTAGCATTATATTTAGGTGTTCTAAAATATTTTCTAATATTTGAAATTGCTATGTACTCTAAGGGAATTTCAATTTGTCAAAGGAAATACTATTTGGATTTGTTAGAAGACATCAGTCTTTTAGCTTGCAAGCCTGAATCCACTCAAATGGATCCTACTATTAAATTACACATCACTTTTGGAAATCTTCATCCTGATCCTTCACTCTATCGTAGATTGATTGGTTAATTGTTCTATTTAACTCACACTCGCCTTGATATATCTTTCTCTATTAGTAGGTTGAGCCAATTCCTCTTTGAAGGTGCAAGCACGAGAAGGGGGTTGAATTGTGTTTGACTTAGTTGATAACTTTTTCATTATTTTATTAAACTGGTTCAGACTTGATGATTTACTTGGAGTAGAAGCAATAACAAAACTAAGAAGCTCAGGAATAAAGTGACACAAGTAATTTATCCTAGTTCACCATTAACTTGACTACTTCCAATCATTTCACTCATAAGGATTTAATCCAGTAATTCAACAACTTGAATTACAAAGTACCTGACCCTCTAAGCCAGTCTTCTTAAACATCCTGACAACCCCAAACTTTTGAGGAACACACACACTTTGACTCTACCAGTCAAGTCTTCTTCACACAATCTGACAACCCCATATTGTTGAAGGCACACTGACACCACTATTGGTTTTGAATACAATGGTTTGGAACTTGAGTAGTTGCTTCTAACAAGCTGAGTATAACAATGACTATCACACTCTAAGAAAAACACTTAGTAAATATTTCTCATTCGAACAAGTGTTTCTCTCTTTGAACTCTAAGATGAATTTGGAATTCTGAGTTTGAGTTCTTCTACTTTTTTTTGATTTTTCGATGATCTTCTTCTTCATCCTTGAGTGTCTATTTATAGATAAAATTAAGGCTTCAATTTAGTCCTTGTTTAATTTTGAATTGTATCTTCATTCCTAGCTAGGTCAACAATGATCTTATTCAAAAATAATTATGAACAAGATGTTTTTTGATAACATGTTCTTTAGCCAATTCTTTATTTATGAATCCAATTTGAGCAGTTCTTCTATATTGATTACGTTCATATTTTGTTCAGATTGATTTTGAAAATTCTTTAGATTGATACTGTTCGTATTTTGTTAAGATTGAGTTTGTAAATTCTCCATATTAATATTATTTGTATTTTATTAAGATTACTTTCGCATATTCTTCATATGAAACTTTTCTCCTATTGATTGCTTTGACATGGGCAGGAACATAGTGTTGGACCAGTTCTTTAACTTTAACAAGTAGGAATATGACTAAGTTCAATTTAGTATTTTGTCTTTTGTCAAAATTTGAATCATATCTTTGCAAATAATAAATGTATTTTTTTTTAGTGTTTCTTCTTTGTAAAAATTTTTTGATCACATCTTTTTGTAGAAAAATCTTGATCAAATCTTCTTGTAAATAATTCATATCTTCTTGTGATAAATCTTGATCAAATCATCTTGTAAATAATTGATATCTTCTTGTAGATAAATCTTGATCAAATCCTCTTGTAAATAATTCATATCTTGTGATAAATCTTGATCAAATCCTCTTGTAAATAATTCATATCTTCTTGTAGATAAATCTTGATCAAATCTTCTGGTAAATAATTTATATCTTTTTATTGATAAGATGTTGATCACATCTTCTTCAAATCTTGACCATATCTTCTTTTCAACTTGGTCAAAGATTTTCTTCAATTATAAATCTGAATGAAATTTTATTTTAGATTATCTTCAAAAACACAAATCTTCTTTCATACTCTGTAAAGTTAAATGTATTGTTCTTATAAAATACTTTTGTTAACATCAAAACTTTAAATATTAAACCAACTTGGTTCAACAATCTCCCCTTCTTTGATGATGACAAAATTGTGTTTTTGACAACTTTTCTTTTAAATACTTTGACTCCCCTTACTTAAGGCTCCCCCTAAGTCTAAGTATTTTTCTAAGTGTTTTTTTTCTCACATTATCGAACATATTTCTCCTCCTTTTGTCATCAGACAAAAAGACTTGAAAGTGAAACTTGACTTTTTTTTGTTTTTTTTTATTTTCCTTTTTTAATATAATGAAAATAACATAAACATAAAACATAAAACATAAAACATAAAATTTATCCTAAGTATGAAACTAAACTACTCTAAGGTTGGCACAACATTAGTTAGGTAAAAGAATGAGGTTTAGGTTTTTCTTGATAAAGTCAAACCTATCTTCAGCTAATAGTTTGGTGAATATGTCATCCCATTGATGTTCGGTGTCTATAAATCGGATATTAAGCACACCTTTTTGAACAAAGTCCCTAATGAAATGGTGTTTGATTTTTATGTGTTTAGCTCTAGAATGAAGTATAGGGTTTTTTTACTAGGCAAATGGTAGAAGTGTTGTCACAATAAATGGGAATGTTGGTTTCTAGGATTTTGTAGTCTTCTACTTGATATTTCATCCAAAGAAGTTGAGAGCTGCAACCAGCTGTTGAAATGTACTAAGGTTCTGTTGTTGACATGACAATTGTGTTTTGTCTCTTACTTGACCAAGAGATTAAGTTATCACCTAGAAATTTATAGTTTCCACATGTGTTTTTTCCCTCATATTTATCTCCAGCATAATCAGTATCACAATACCCACTTAGTTTGTACTCAGAAGATTTCTTGTAGAACAAGGTAATGTTAGTAATGCCTTTTAGGTATCTAAGGTTCTCTTAATAACAGTTGAATGTGATTCCCTAGGGTTAGTTTGAAATCTTACACATACACATATACTAAACATAATGTCAAGTCTGGAAGCAGTAAGGTAAAATAGGGATTCTATCATTCCTCTATAGGTTTTTTGGTCAACTTTTTTGGCCTGATTCATCATTTTCAAGTGAACAAGTAAGGTGCATTGGTGTAGCCATAGGTTTGCAATCACTCACCTTAAACTTCTTGATAAGCTCTTTCGTATATTTAGTTTGAGGAATGTATATACCTTTTTAACTTTAGTTCTTCCATCATACTCATTTGAAATTCAAGGTCAAGATTTTTGTCGTCAAATTTAACATGTATGGATTCTTCCACAATATGAGTTTCCCTATTAAACACTCTATAAGCCTTAGATCTTTCAGAGTATCCAATGAAGATACACTTTTGAGATCTAGAATCAAATTTACCAAGGTTATCTTTAGTGCTCAACATATAACAAGTACTACCAAATTATTTAAAGTAGGAAATGTTAGTCTTTTTACCTTTCCACAATTCATATGGTGTTTTATTCAATATAGACATAATTAAAACTATATTTTGAATATAACATGCAGTGTAAATTGCTTTGGCCCAAAAGTGTTTTGCAACATTCATCTCATTTAACATGGTTCTAGCTATTTCTTAGAGTGATCTATTCTTTCTTTCTACCACTCTATCTTGTTGGGGTGTTCTAGGAGAGGATAAGTTGTGAAAGATTTCATTCTCATCACAAAAACTTTCAAAGAACTTGTTTTCAAATTCTCCTCCATGATAACTTTTAATTGTTACCATCTTAAGACCCTTTTCAGTTATTACTACAAAATGTGATAAACACTTTTTGGGATTCATCCATATTTCGTAAGAATTTTATCCATGTCCACCTACTGTAATCATATACTATAACAAAACCATATTTCTTTCCACTTAGAGATGTTGTTTTCACTGCTCCAAAGAGATCTATATGTAAGAGCTCAAGGGGTAAATGAGTTCTTTGTTTGTTTTCCCTTTTGACAAGTTTCACACATTATTTTAGTTTTGTAACTAAGCTTAGGCAGACCTCTAGCTAATTAAAGTTTATTTAGTTTTGAAATTAATCTAAGGTTTGCATGACCTAATCTTTTGTGCCAAATTAGTTTCTCTTAATTTACTGACATAAGACATTTAACATCTTGTTTCTCTAGACTAAACATATTTATCTTGTAAATATTGTTTTGCCTCTAACCTGTAAAGAGTATAGATTCCATCTGACTAATTGCCTTGCATGTTTTTTGATTAAATATAATATCATAATTATTATCACTTAACTGACTAATACTTAATAAATTATGCTTAAGGCATTTAATAAACAAGACATCTTTAATAGAAGGAGAAGTACCATTACTAATTGTACCTTGACCAATGATCTAACCTTTTGCGTTTTCCTCCAAAAGTCACTATGCCTTATTTGCTCAATGTTAGTTCTTGGAACATAAATTTTTCTCCAGTCATGTGTCTTGAGCATCCACTGTCTAGGTATCTTGATTGGTCTTTTAACTTGATTGTTAAGGACATCTGTAACATAGAAAATTTTGTTCTTAGGTGCCCAAATTTGGTAGGGTACTGATTTGTTAGTCTTGAAAGGTTTCTTGTCTTTCCTTGTATTTAACATAGGGCAAGATAATCTGGAGTGCCCTTTCATAGAGAAAACAATACACGAGATATCAAAGGGAATAGGTTTAGGTTCAGTTACAATTTCTTCAAATCCTAGACCTCTTTTACTATTTCTACTAACTCCATAAATCAAAGAAGCATACTTGCTTTTTTCCATACCATTAGCAAGAAAATCTTGAAATACTTCTTCATGCTTTTCAGAGTTACATGTGGTATTTTTATTTGATGTTGAACTATGATTACTTTTTAAGGTTTGATTTTCAGCCTTAAGTTTAGTAATATCAAATTTCAAAGTTGTATTTTCTGTTTTAACTTCAGCCCTGTGATTCTTTAAAACGTTAATTTTTTCAGTTAGGTTTGCATTTTCTTTTTTAAGTGTTTTTAGTTTTAAGGACAATTTGTTCAAGAAGTCATTTATAATAGTAATTAAACATGATCGAGTTAAGTCAGAAATTACCTCAATTTCTTCATTTTCTGATTCTCATCCAGAGTCAGAATCTGTATTGGATCCAGAGGAAGAGTTGGTATGAGCCATCAGAGCCAAATCTGCTTGCTCTTCATCATTAGAGGATTCATCAAAATCATCCAATGTATCCATCATAATTTTCTTCTTGGGTCTGGAATCTTTCCTCTGATGTTTCCATTTCTTGAGAGTTTAATATTCTTACTTGATATCAATGTCTAGATTCATTGCATCCATAGCAAATGATGCTTTTCTTGTCAGATTTATCATAATTTCCTCTATTGGACTAGATGGAATATCTTTGGGGAAATTTCTTTTTTTTATTGTGCCACATCTTCTAAATTTTTATGGATATGAAAGCTAGTTCCTCTTCCTCCGAGTGTCCATTCTAATCCTCTGAATCATCATCCTCTAATTCTGTTGTTGCCTTTAGAATGTTCTTCTGCTTCGATTTCAAAGCCAAGGTTGGTTGCTTCTTCTTGGACTCATCCTCTACAAGTTTGATTTCATGTGATCTAAGAGAGCTGATTAATTCTTCCAGTTTAAGATTATTCATATCCTTTTTTTTCTTAATGGTACTGATCTTAGGTCTCCATTTGCTTGACAGACATCTTAGTATCTTTTTCACATGATTGGCAGTAGTATAACTCTTCTCAAGTATCTTCAAAAATAAAACATTGGCCTCTAGGTGTTAAACCAACAAGAGATATCCTGCCACACATAAGTACCTTGACCGTTGCATATATGTGTCTTGAGTTGAGTTGAGGGGATCTTTTATGACATGGACATTCATGAATTGTCTATCTACTTGTGTGGTGGCATAGCATTAAGTCTCATAACCAAGTACTTCAGAATAGAATGGTACCAAATGATGAGTTGAGGGGATCTTTTATGACATCGATATGAAGCTACAAGCACGAGAAGAGGGGTTGAATTGTGTTTGTTAAACTTCATTTCTTTTGCTGTTTTGTTGAATGTTGATGTGATTTACTTGATGAATAAATAATCAGACTTAGCAGCAGAAAATAACAGCATAAGAATAACAATTTATCCTGGTTCACCATTAACTTGGCTACATCCAGTCCCTTCATCCTAAAGGCTTTAATCCACTAATTCAAAACCTTTGAATTACAACACCTGACCCTCCAAGTCAGTCTTCCCAAATAGTCTAACAACCCCAGACTTTTGAGGAACAACAATAACACCTTGACTCTACAAGTCAAGTCTTCTCCTACCAATCTGACAACCCCAGATTGAAGAAGGAATCTGCACCACTATCGGGTTAGATTACAAGGGTTGGAATTCTGCAAATTTTCTTCTGGAAAGCTGATTGCTGCACTGGTTCTTGCACACTTTTGTTGCTTCTGGAAAGTTGATTGCACTAAATTTCTGTCTCGAAAACACATAGAAAATATTGCTTTTGCACTCAAGTGATTCTCTCTTTTGAATTCTCGGATTATGTTGAATATGAAGCTTGATTTCTTGTGTTTTTCGATGCCAAATGCTGCTGCCTAAAGCCTCCTTTTATAGCTGCAGTTAGGGCTTTGTCCAAGCTTATTTTTTAGATGAATCTTGCTCAGATTTCCTTTGAAAATTCTGTTGATCAATCATGTTTCTCTTAATTTAAAAACGTATCTTTTTAACTTCAGATTGCACTTGAAAATTCTGTTGACCAATCTGAAGGTGCAAACACCAGAAGGGGGGTTGAATTGTGTTTGACTAACTTGAATACTTTTTGGTTTTAAAACAAAACCAGTTATGTATATATTAAAACAGAGTTAGCAGCAGATATAAAGTAAATAAAAACTCAGAATTTTATACTGGTTCAATGTTAACTAGGCTACGTCCAGTCCCTTCACTTTGAGGAATTTCACTAATTCAAAAACCTTTCATTACAAAGTACCACTGACCCTCCAAGTCAGTCTTCTCAAAAAGTCTAACAACCCTAGACTTTTGAGGAAAAGAACCTTGAATCTAATTGCTAAGTAATCTGCTACTCCTACTGACTCCCTCAGATTGTAGACTCTACTTCAACAACTTAGACGTAACACAAGGGAAAGAAAAACTTAGAGTACTTGCTTCTGGAAAGCTGATACTCACAATTGACCTCACTGAAAACTCAAGTACTTTGCTTTTGGAAGTGTATGACTCTCAAGTATTTTCGATACAAGGTCTTCTGCCTTGAACCTCCTTTTATAGATGAACTTTAGGACTTCACTGATGCTTTACTTCTTGAGTGTATTTCGATTAATCTGTTTTGAGAATATTCTGGAGTAGTTTGCTCATATTCTGTTTTGAGTCATTTGCTCACTGATGCTTTACTTCTGGAGTGTATTTAGATTAATCTGTTTTGAGCAGTTTGCTCCGCTTCTGTTTTGAGCATGCTTTTAGCTAGATTCTGTTTCTCGAGTCTTTTGCTCCAATTCTGTTTTAAGCATTTTTCTCAAATTCTGTTTTAAGCATATTTTTAGCTAGATTATGTTTCTCGAGTCTTTTACTTCAATTCTGCTTTGAGCATTTTTCTCTAACATATTCCTCTTACAGATTCCTCTTATGATCATCCTCTAGTGACGTCATCCTCTAATTTCTGCTTCAGGTGACGTCATCTTCTAGTGACATCATCCTCTGATTTATGCTTCTGGTGACATCATCTTCTAGTGACATCCTCTAGGGACGTCATCCTTTGATTTCTGGTTCTGGTGACGTTATCTTCTGGTGACATCATCCTCTGATTTATGCTTCTGGTGACGTCATCTTCTGGTGACATCCTCTGGTGACGTCATCCTCTGATTTCTGCTTCTGGTATCATCATCCTCTGATCTATTCTTCTTTGATGATATCCTCTGATATCCTCTGAAGATGTATCCTCTGGTGCCTTCAAGATGCACCCTCTGGTACCTTCTAGATGCACTATCTGGCCTAACCTTCTGGTGACATTTCTATCCTCTGGTTGCTTCCTCTTGATGTATCTTCTGGTGGTGTCATCTTCTGCCTCTGGTGACATTTTATATAATAATTCTAAGTACAAAATAAGATTACATGGAGTGCTTTTGTAAACATCAAAATCCTAAGTACTTAGAACCAACTTGGTTCCAACACAATCTTGTTTCTTTTAATTTCAAACCATATCTTTTTAAGCTTCAGATTGTATTGGAATTTCTTCAAGTCTTTAGTGATTTTTTGAATCAAATCCCCTTAAACTTTGAAAAAATTTCTATCAAAATTTAATCAAGTATTCTTCGAATTTTAATCAAGTCTTCACTGATTTGAATCATGATTTAAATTATGGACCGTATGATCTTCTGATCTCGACCAAACCTAGACCATTCTGTGATCCTCTGATCTCGACCAACTCTGGACCATGTGATTTGATATGTATCATTCTGTGATCCTTTTATTTCGACCAATATTGGACAATGTGATCTGATCTGTACCATTGATCTTATGATCTTAACCTTTTATCTTCTGATCTGGACCATTGATCTTTTGCTCTCGACATTTATCTTCTGATCTGGACCATTGATCTTTTGCTCTGGACATTTATCCTCTGATCTGGACCAATGATCTTTTGCTCTGGACATTTATCCTCTGATTGGACCAATGATCTTTTGCTCAGGACATTTATCCTCTGATCTGGACTAAGTTTTATGTTCTGGACAATTATATCTTCTGATATGGACCAAGTTCTATGTTCTGGACCATGCTATCTTCTGGTCTGGACTAAGTTTTATGTTCACGGCCATGCTATCTTCTGGTCAGGACTAAGTCTGGACCAAGTCTGACTTATGTTTCCTTCTGGTCTGGAACAAGTCTCCCTCTGACAAGCTTCGTTCTCATATGGACCAAATCTCCTTCTGGACTCTGCTTCCTTCTGATTTGGTCCAAGAAAGATATCCTCTGATGATGTTATTGTTTCTTCCCTTTGATGATATCCTCTGATGTTTGCCTTTGATGATGTCCTCTTGAGGTATCCTCTGGATGCATCCTTTGGATTTTTCCTCTGGCCGAAACTTCTGGTGGCATTTTTATCTTCTGGTGACGTCATCCTCTAGTGTATCCTCTGATTTTGCACAACCTCTGATTTTTTCTTCTAAGTCAAAATACGATTTACATAAAATACTTTTGTTGATATCAAAACTTAATTGCAAGAACCAACTTGGTTCCAACAGGATATTCATGAACTGTCTATCTACTTGTGTGGTGGCGTAGCATCAAGTCTCCTAACCATGTACTTCATAATAGAATGGTACTAAATGATGAAGAAGTATAGGTTCATGCATAGCATTGCACCTTTTGTGATTGTTTTATTGTGATTTATGTGGATTAACTTATGATATTATGTTCTAGAAGATTTTGAATACTATTTTATGTTGTGATATTGTGCCAATGTGTTTACTTGCATGTTCTTCTCACTTGTCTTATACTAATACATGACTTTAATTCTTACCGTTTGTCGTTTGTGTTGTATGTTTGTGATTGGCGCACACGTATGGCAAGTTACAATGACACCTAGTACTCTTCGAGTGTCAGAAGATGTTTTATTTTGAAGTTTATATTATATATTTTATGTCAACGCATTGTTGTACACCTTTTTATTTTGGAAATCTTCGCCCTGATAGTGACATCGGGGTGAGATTATTATTTCTTCTATTTGGCTAAACTTATTTAAGTTACTTTTCGAAAGGATTTTGCTATCTAATATTATGACTTTGGGTTGTTAAATTTGATGGATTTTTTTAAGGATTATTGTGACGTGTCAAGTGACTACATGATGCCCTTTTTCATTAAAATTTTTTTTTTTAAACTCACATTTTTAATTTATAAGGAATTTCATTACTAGATGTGACAAAATTTCAATTTATAGTTAAAACTCACAAAACTTATAAAATTCAATTTGGAGTTTAGGGTGTCACATTATTAATGGAGGATTCATTGAAATCATATTTGGAAAAGCTAGTCGATACATTTGCTCCTTGATATGTAATCTCATATTGTAAACATCACTGCTAAATTGTTCAGAAATACACGAGTATTAGAAATATTGAAATTCAGGAAATTAAGAAAGTATACACCTTTAGATTGCATCTTCAAGAAATTAAGAAAGTATACACCATTTTAAGATTGAAATTCAAGAAATTATTATTACTTTTTTTTTAAAGTTACCAAAATACTTCACCACGAGTATTAGGGCATTTTGGTATATATTTTTCAAGGTAAAGTATTTTGGTAACTTAAAAAAAAGGATATTTAAATAAATAAACCGATAAAATTAGGAAAAATTTACCCCATACTCCCACATTTGTACTTATACCTCCACAAATTTTTAAAAATTTCAAATATATCCTTGATTTTTTTTACTATTTTACCAACTTAAATTCACTTTTTTTTTTTAACATTCAAAGATTTTTGGACCAAACAAAAAAAGCTTTCCGGAAGTTACCGGAAAATATTTTAGAAGATTTCTGGTACAAAAGGTTTCTACGGTAACTTTTCGGTACAAAAGAGTAAAAATGTGTGTACCGAAAACCTTTAAAAAAAATTTTGGATACAGAAACTTCAAAATGTATACTACTGGAAAACTTTTCACAAGATTTCTGGTACATAAGGGGTTTACCGGAAAACTTTTTCACAAGTTTTTCGGTACACACCATTTTTTTTCAACTTTTTTTTAATTTTTGTAATTTTTATAAATTTTAACAGATATGGATAAACCGCTATTATTATGTGATAAAACATGTGTCAATACTACAAACGTTTTTGACATAGATCAGGTATGAATAATTATAAATAATATTGTAAAAATATATTATTGTGATTAATTATTATAATTTATTTTATATTTTATTTCAGATATTTTATGTTCGAGAAGTTGTTGTCAATAGGGATAGAGAAATCAGTATAAAAAACAAAGTGACCATTATCATCACAAGATCTAATAAAGTGACAGGAGAGAGAGGGAGGAGAAATAAATTTATATTAGGTTGTGACAAAAGAGAAAAATACAAGTGTGTTAATAGTTTAACTTGAAGTTCAACAAAAAAATGTGGTTGTCCTTTCAAGCTTAGATCAAAACCATTAAAAGATGGTTCAATATGAACAATTAAAGTAATTTGTGGAGTTCAAACCATGAATTACCTAATACATTGGAGGGACATGCATTTGTTGGACGTTTAGATGAAGAAGAGAAAAAACATGTTCACGAGTTAACAAAATATAATGTTGCACCGAGACAGATATTACTCTCATTGCAAGACCGAGATAAGAACAATGTTACTAAGATCTCACAAATATATAAATAGATGAGTATGATTCAATTGCACGTGAGAGGTCATAAGACAGAGATTCAATATCTATTCAAGTTAATTGAAGATACAACATATGTATGTTGGAAGAGAAAGCTGGAAGACTCATATGTTATAGATATATTTTTTGGGCTCATCCAAATTCAGTGAAGTTGTTGAATTTGTTTCCTATTGTGTCGATTATGGACAACACCTACAAAACCAATAAATACAAATTGTTGGTATGACATCAACATAAATGACATTTGTAGTTGGATTTGCTTATTTAGAATATGAGCGGGAAGAAAACTTTTGTTGGGCATTAGAGAGGCTAAGAGAATTGTTTGTTACCCAAACCAAATTTCCTCATGTAATTGTGACAAACAGATATCTTGTTTTAATGAAACAAGTTGGTATTGTATTTCCACATGTTGTTAATTTGCTTTGTCGATTTCATATCAACAAAATTATTGGAGCAAAATGCAAGCAATATGCCTTAAAGGATAGACAAGAGTTAGTATTGAATATGTGGAAAGGCATTATGTATTGCAGTGATGAAAAAGAGTATATTATGCTCTTGCACATGTTTGAGTAATCATGCGTCGATAATAATGTGTTTGTTGATTATGTGAAAAAAACTTGGTTGACTCCTCATAAGCAAAGGTTTGTTGAAGCATGGACAAATCGAGTGATGCATTTATGGAACACAACAACTAACAAGTAGGTCATGTCATTATAAAACTTCGAATTTGTTATTTTACTATTTATTGTTGGATTGCTACATGGTGACAATTTATATGTAATGATAGGGTTGAGTCAACTCATTGGAAACTGAAGTTAATGTTGGTACACAACATGGGTGACATGTGTAAATGTTGGGAGGCTATGAACAACATGATAAGGTTGCAACAACAAAAAATCAAGGGATTATTTCAGAAAAGTTTCTATGATAAATAGCATGAACACATCAATCCACTTTATCAGAGATTGAATACATTTGTATCAAGAGAAGCTCAAAGACGTATTGTTGAAGAAAACCAGAAAGTTGAGTGGGTTGGTACCGACAAATCTGTATGTGGGTGCTCTATCAGAAGAAGATACGAGTTAACCTGTGCTTATGAATTGGCACAATATAAATTGATGGGTGATCCAATTCCTCTAGATTTTGTGCATATTCAATGGAGTAAATTAGGCATCGAACGTGAACTCACCCAAGATGGATCAGAACTAGATATGTCTAATGAGATGAATGCCTTGTGGAAATGCTTTTGATCACTTGATGTTATAGAAAAAAGAGTGTTGAAGAGTAACGTGCGTGAACTTGTTTTACCAACTACAAGTTCAATGTGTCCACCACCTGAAAAAGTTAAAACCAAAGGAATGGTGAAGAAGAATACGTGTAAGAAACCGAATGGATATGATGTATATCGAGACCCTTCTTACTTTGAGCATGTTAATGTAATATATTGTGAAGATCTTAGTTCCGAACCATCTCAATCAACAAAGAAGAGACATTCTCATTCATCAGAGAAACAACCTTCTCAATCATCTCAATCCTCAATACATTTGTTCGTGAGACAATTTCCTGATGTTATTGAACCATACATTGATGACATATTTAATGTGATAGCATATGGAAATTATGGCTATCGCGCTATTGCATCATTGCTTGGACACAGTGAGGAGTCTTGGTATTTTGTCCACCATAGTTTGGACCAAGAGATTGCTTCTCATATAAGTTCATATGATAGATTGTTCCCAGGACACATTAGAGAAGTTATAGATTCTTTGAAGATAACAAGCTTAGGTGTACAACCCAAGATAAATGGATGTCTATACTTGATATGGGTTACGTGATAGCGACAACATATAATATTATTTTTGTGACATTTGGTCAAACATTTTCTATGACTTTTTTTCCTATAAGGGGTTCACATTCAAGATTGAAAAAAAATGATCGTATCATATGTATTTGTTTTGTCGACGTAAGTCATTGGGTTTCGGTAAAATGATATTATTTTTTTAAGTGATACTTTTTTTTAAAATTAATCAAATTATTTATTATTTAAATCTATTTTATAGTTAAAGATGAAAGATGGATTTCCAATGCCAGACATTGCAACAGGTTGGAAGCAATATCGCACTGATGAGTGATAAGGCAACTTCTTTGGCATAGCATATACAAGGCGTCTACAATAATGGGGGTATTTATTATACCATATGCCACGTGTTAGACAAGATCCACTGAAAGAACTTGTAGATGTCATGTCATTAGATGAAGATTGATTTCGCATGGACTACAATACTTTAAAACTTGTATAAAATCACTTGTTATTACTTCATTTTAGTTTACTGTCGTTATATTTCATCTTGTATTTTATTTAGTTTACTTTTGTTATAGTTCATCACAAATAATATAAAGTTAATGATATAACAATAATGATAAACAAAATGAAATAAAAACAAACTAACATTAAAAATTACAAAAATAATGTCTACCAAAAATAAAAGTAAGTACTAACTAGTGTTATGACGCGTTAAGTATAAAGCTATAAAAAAAGTAACTACACAAGTCGCCATTTGGATTAGCATCATGTGCATCCAACCCCTGCTGTATAAGATCACCGACCTGCTGTACGATAGATTGCTGTGAAGTAGAAGTTTGTGCAGTAGTGGCCGAGACATCAAAATCTGGGACCTAGGGTACACCATCTAGTCACAATAATAGTGGATGAGATGCCCTATAGAACCACTCCAAATATTCATCCTGACACTTAGATTGATACGTAGCGGGATGTATCATGTGATGCCGTTCAGTGATAGGGGTCAAATATCCCATCCATTCGACTTCTACATCACATAATCTAGAAAGAAATGGAGGTGGCGGTGGTGGAATATGTTAAATATATCCAAATTGTCTCAAACACCTCTCTGGAAAATATGTCACTATTGTACTGCATAATCGGATGTGTTAGATATATAATATGATATCATCGAAGGGAATGACATCCCTATGATTCTCCCATGGTCTCCATATGACTTTAACAGGTGTAAATGCATCAATCGTCTATTTTACTCAAGATTACATGTCATTACTTTATCTACGTCGGAAGGTGGACTATAGAACTCGCCTCTGATATGAATGCCTAATAGATTGGCAACATCATCCAAAGTAATAATCATTTCAACAAATGGCATGTGAAATGACGATGTCTCAGAATTCCATCTTTCCACAAATGCATAAATCAAGTTGTTTTCAATCAACTTCAAACTGTTTGAACCAAGTTGGTTATATACTTAGTTTTGATGTTAACAAAATGATTTTATATAAATAGTATTTTGACTTAGAAGAACAAATCAGAAGCCGTGCAAAATCAGAGGATGACACCACCAGAAGATACATCCAGAGAAAGCAACCAGAAGATAGAAATGTCACCAGAAGGTTCAGCAAGAGAATGCATCCAGAGGGTACCAGAGGATACACCTCCAGAGGATATCAGAGGATGTCATCAAAGGTCAAATAACATCATCAGAGGATATCTTTCTTGGCCCAAATCAAAAGGCAGCAAAGTCCAGAAGGAGACCTGGTCCAGACCAGAAGGAACCATAAGTTAGACTTGGTCCAGACTTAATCCTGACTAGAAGATAGCTTGGTCGTGAATATATGAATCAGTCCAGACTTAATCCAGACTTAATCTAGACTTGATCCAGAGCAGAAGATAACTATGACTTGGTCCAGACTTGGTCTAGACCAGAAGATAGCATGGTCCAGAGCATAAAACTCAGTCTAGATCACAAGAAATGATTGTCTAGATTTAATCTAGACTTGATCTAGATCAGAAGGTAAATGTCCAAATTAAAATATCATTAGTCCAGATTTAATTCAATCCATACTCCATCCAGAATTGGTCCAGATCAGAGGGAAAATGTTCAGATCAATGGTCCAGATTTAAGTATCATGGCCTAGTGTTAGCCGAGATCAGAAGATCAGATCATAAGGCCCAGTGTTGGCAGAGATCAGAAGATCAGACCATATGGCCCAGTGGTTGCCGAGATCAGAAGATCAGATCATGTGGTCCAATGCTGGCCAAGATCAAAGGATCACAGAATTGGGGAAGATCAAATTATATGGTCCAGATGTGGTCGAGATCAGAAGATCAAACGGTTCAGATTTAATCATGATGAAAATCAGTGATAACTTGATTAAAATTCGAAGAAGACTTGATTAAATTTTGATAGAAATTTGATCAAAGTATTAAGGGGATTTGATTCAAAAATTACTGAAGACTTGAAGAAATTCGAATGCAATCTGAAGCTTAAATAGATATGGTTTGAAATTAAAAGAAACAAGATTGGTCAACAGAATTTTCAAACGCAATCTGGAGCTAAAAAGATACGTTTTTTATTTCAGTGAAACAGGATTGGCCAAGTTATTTTTGCAAGAGAATCTAGATAGATACAACTCGAATTTGATCATGGAAGAAGCCCTAATTTTCATCCATAAAAGGAGGCTCAAGGCAGAAGACTTAGCATCGAAAATCAGTAAAAGAGTCATAAACTTCTAGAGGGAAACACTTGAGTTTTCAGTGATGTTAATTGTGAGTATCAGCTTTCCAGAAGCAAGTACTCTTGTTTTTCGTTCCCTTGTGTCAGATCTATATTGTTGAAGTAGATTCTACAATCTAAAGAGTCAGAAGAAGTAGTAGGTGACTTAGCAATTAGATTCAAGGTGTTGAAATCCCTTCTGCAATCTGGGGTTGTCAGATTGGTAGGAGAAGACTTGACTTGTGAAGTCAAGGTGCTGTGTTCCTCAAAAGTCTAGGATTGTTAGACTTTTTGGGAAGACTGACTTGGAGGGTCAGTAGTGTTGTTGTAATTCAAAGGTTTTGAATTAGTGGAAAAATTCTTCGAGCTGAAGGGACTAGATGTAGCCTAGTTAATGGTGAACCAGGATAAATCCTTGTGTTATTTATAAAGCTAATGCTGACAAATTAACCCAGTTTTCTATAATTCACGGGAGTACCTGTGGGGTGAATTGTTGCAGTTTCTTTCCATGAGCAACAATTTTAAGCATTGTTCGCTCCTGCATACAAAGAAAATATATGACATTAAAATTAAATATAGAACAAATATAATAATTATTTTAAATATTTTTAATGCACCATAAATAATAATCAATTTAACATATCTGACTAAACCACAATCTTGCAGAAATATGGTGTTGGTATTGTGTAAGGACGAAACAAATCATATATGGTTCTCCAAGATACCGTGTCATCTCACCAAGTCCCTCAGGTCCCTCCTACATATGGTTCCCTTCATGTACTACAACCTGCTCCTCCTTCTCATGTACTATAGGCTGCTCCTCCTACTAATGTATAGTAATATCAACCTCTGGGATAAACATATGATCCTGCTCTCCCTCATCATCATCTTCCACTATCATCCATCGTCTCCTCCTGGATGTTGTCGGTCGAATCCTTTTCGGGGGATCCATCATGGATGATGAAGTATCAACGTCACGTGATGTTCGTATTATCTTGTGTACCGGAAAACTTAAAAAAAGTTTTCTGGTAAAATTGAAAAAATTTCACTCACTTTTTACCGGAAATGTCAAATGATTGAATGTTGAAAAATTGCAAACTTTTATATTTATACGAGGGCAAAAATGTATTTTCATTGCATTTGTGGGGGTATAGGGTAAAATTTTCTAAAATTAGGTGGCCTCTTGGAAATATTATCCTCCAATTTCGAGTACAATACATTTCCTTTGTAGCACTTCTGTAATACAATATGAGTCTTTTGGGGAAAAATGAAAAAAAAACACAATGATAAGGGATTAGATTCACATTATCTTTGGTTTCAAATGACAACGGATGAAACAAAAATTTCGTGAACTGCGCCCAAACAATCTTTTAGGAAGCCCAATGATTCTTTAATTTTTCTAAATACCCTTCTCTAATTTTTATTTTTATTTTTAGGAAAATTTATATTTATTTTGATTTTCCTTAAATATGCTTTTGGTCCCTCTAATTTGGGATCATTTTCTTTTTTGGTCTCTACAAAATTATTTTCTTTTTAATTGACCACATAATTTCAAATCACTTTTAATTTGGCCCTTATCTCATTTTTTATGTTGAAATGGAAATAAAACCTTGACATTTCACTTTTAGTAATTTTGTAAGAAAATTTAATAAGCCCAAAACCTAAATAGAAAAATAATACATTAAGAATTTCCCTATATTTTCTTTAAAAATTTGAATGAAAATCAAAATACTATAAGAAAATCAAGAAAATCCTCATAACAATCTTTCTATCAATTTTGCACTAAAATAGAAAAATGTCACCAAACTCCATTGTTAATGAAATTCAAATAACAATGTAAATTTGTAGAAATTAATAGTAAGGGAAAGAGAGAATCACAATGATTTATACAGGTTCTTATATTTTTTTCCTTGCATGTAGAGTATGTCATGTCCCCGTTCAATCAAATAAGAATTTATTCTTTTAATATTGATTTTGAACGTTTACAAGATCCTTCGAAGAATTTTACAAAACCTTTCATACAAGCCCTTCTTCTTAAACGATCTTTGACACATTATATTGGAACAATTCTCCAAATTATGAACACACATCTCTTCAAGATGAAGAACACATTTCAATCCTTGCATGATATACACCTAAAGAACCTTTTCCTGAAAACCGTTGAAGATCACCCTTCTTCAGTTTTTCGACACGCAATCCACCGATAACCCCTTTATGATATGTATCTAGAATAGACACCCCAATAATCGATTTAATCTGTTTGTTGTTTCTCACTTCAAAACTCGATTGCACACATGACTTTAACAAAAAAGAGTTTTCAATCTATAATATGATCTACAATGCTTCAATATGAAGAATTGGTGAAAGTATTCTTATGTTCACTAGTGTGAAGGTGTTGGAAAACACAAGAAAATGGAGGTTTGGATTGTGTTTTGACATTATGAAAAATACTTTAATTTCTTAGCCAACAATATATGTTCTTTATCTAATCATTCAACTTACAATTGTAAAACAGGCTTAGTAAAATAAAGTTGAATCATAAAGAACTTAGATTAGAGTAACAGAGAAAGAAGGAACACAAGGATTTTTATACTAGTTCACAACAAAAGGTTGCTACATCCAATCTTCCTCTTACAAAGAGATTTTGCCTCAATACAGTCGAGCACTTAATTCATTAACTCAACAATAGCATACAAGTATTGTTATCAAGCTTTGAGTATTCTTCTTTAGCCTCTTCAGGCTCTCATAATTTGAACCTTTTTTTTTTATCTTTTTGGCAAGCTACCATGGAAGTTCATAAGTATTTTTGTACCTCTTCAGGTACGTCTTATGGACGAAGAAGTTGTTGTCACTATCGGGCTGATTTACATAAGTTCCAATTTGTGTCTAAATTGACACAGTTTTTTCTAGGATTATAACTCTCATTGAGAAGATGTTACATATCAAATCCTATATTAGTTCAAGGGTATGAAAACACTTGGACTGATTTACATCAATTCTAGTAATTCTCTACTTAGAGGATTTTTCATTAATTCTTTTGATGTGTTCTAGGCTTTTACATAATTTCTTCTTAACACATTGCCGTTATTATTTTCCCTCTTCTACTTGATTAATTGATTTGTTTCTACTTAAATATTGAGAAGAAGTATCCATTGATAATGTTATCGTTCGAGATCTGTAATAAGCATTTAAGATAAATCAATCTTTAAGACATATCCATATATATCTTCATAATTGATTTCGCGAATCTTCAGTTAATAAGACTATACTCAGAGGATGTCATCCATTATAATGAGCAGAGGATCTTGGAGCATAGACTGTTGGAACCAAGTTGGTTCTTTCACTTAATATTTTGATGTTAACAGAAGATGACACCAGATGATGACGTCACCAGAAGCAGAAACCAGAAGATGACGTCACCATAAGCAAAAACCAGAAGATGACATCACTAGAGGATACCACCAGAGGATGACGTCACTAAAGGAGACTTCCAGAATATACCGCCAGAAAATGTCACCAAAAGATATCACCAGAGGATACCTCCAGAAGATAAAGCCAGAAGATGTCACTAGAAGATACCTCCAGAGGATACCATAAGATATCACCAGAGGATACCAGAAGATACCTCCAGAGGGTACTAGAAGATATCACCTGAGGATACCTCCAGAGGATACTAGAAGATATCACTAGAGGATACCACCAAAGGATACCAGAAGATGTCATCAGAGGATCCCATCAGAAGCAAGAATCAGAGGATGTCATCAAAGGCAAAAATTAGACGATATCATCAATCATAGGATATCATCAGAGGGAAGAATCAATGACATCATCAGACGATATCTTTCGTGGTTTAGATCAGAAGGAAACATGGTCCAAAAGAAGACATGGTCCGGATCAGAAGGAAACATGGTCTAGAACAAGACATGGTCCAAAAGATAACATGGTCCAGATCAGAAGAAGACATGTTCAAAATCAAAAGAATACATGATAAGAAGAAGAAATGGTCCAGACTTGGTCCATATCATAAGATCACACGGTCTAGTTTTAAAACGCGATTCAGATTCAAAGAAGACTTGATTAAAATTCGCAGAAAACTTGATTGAATTTTGAAAGAGATCAGATTAAAGTTTTAAGAAGATTTGATTCAAAAATCAAAGAAGACCTGATGGAAATTCGAAGAAGATCTGAGTAAAGGACATTTGGTTCGAAATTAGAAAGAAACATAATTGATCAAAAGAATTTTCAAAGGAAATCTGAGCAAGATTCATCTCGAAATTAAGCTTGGACAAAGCTCATATTTCAGCTAAAAAATGAGGCTTCAGGCCGCAGCAGAAAGCATTGAAAAACACAAGAACTCAAGCTTACAATTCAAAGTCATCCGAGAGTTCAAAAGAGAGAAATACTTGTGCAAAAGAGAAATATGCTCTAAAAATTTTCAGAGAGTAGGATTCAATGTTATAATCAGCTTTCTTGAAGCAACTACTCAAGAAAGTCATTGCAACAATCAGCTTTCCAGAAGCAACTATGCAAAGTTCTAAACCCTTGTAATCAAACCCAATAGTGGTGTAGATTCCTTTTTCAATCTGGGGTTGTCAAATTGGTAGGAGAAGACTTGGTTTGTAGGGTCAAGGTGTTGTTATTCCTCAAAATTCTGGGGTTGTCAGCATGTTTGAGAAGACTTGGCTCATAGGGTCAAGGTGTTGTTGTTCCTTAAAAGTCTGGGGTTGTTAGGCTGTTTGAGAAGACTAGCTTGGAGGGTCAGGTGTTGTAATTCAAAGTTTTGAATTAGTGGATTAAAGCCTTCTGAATGAAGGGACTGAATGTAGCCAAGTTAATGGTGAACTAGGATAAATCTTCGTGTTCTTATGCTGTTATTATCTGCTGCTAAATCTGATTATTTATTCATCAAGTAATTTACATCAACATTCATCAAAACAGAAAAAAGAATTCAAGTTTGGCAAACACAATTCAACCCCCCTTCTCTTGTTTGCACCTTCATAGACTTCTTATCAAATCATTGACTTGTATAAGAGTGTTCAAATTCTATCAAAACATTGACTTGTATCAGAGCCAGACGATCAAATGCTTTTCACACTTATCAGATGTAGAATTGTCTGAGCGATCTTGTATTAACGAATTCATTAGAGGCACATTTGAGAGCGCATTCATCAGAGTCATACACGACTTCAGCAGATTCTTTAGAGTCATTGTGAACTTGTTTGGCACATCATCTTTCTTTTGTCTTTCGAAGCACAATCATCAACTTGTATTTCATTTGTCTATAATGCTTTAAATCGAACTGTAGATCATCATATGCATATTGCAATACTTCTTATTGGTATATTATAACTTCCTCAATTAGTAAAAATAATTAGTTGTCTATTAGGTGATAATATTCTCTGTGTTAGAAACACTCGGATTATTATCTCTAACTTACTCATAGTTTATGCTATCTTAAAATAGATGGATTGTCATTAATATAAATCTTTGTCTTGTAACTTAATCTGCACACTTAGGAAATACAGTTAGGGGATAATTGTTCTTTATTTGTATGTTTTTGTTATCATCAAAACACCAACTAGAGGATGATAGCTAAAACCACTTTTGCACTAACAATCTCCCCCTTTTTGATGATGACAAATACCTATACAAGTCATGAACGATATTCCTTCACACAAAAATTAAAAGAATGCTCCCCTTGAATGTAGTACTCAAAAATTGTGTAATTGAATATTCCTTTTATCTTCTTAAAAGAAAACTTATAAATCAATGTTCTGAGACTCTATCTGCATATAATAAACACGATTATTTAAGAGTTTCAAATGTATTAAGTTATTTTATTTTTGATACACATGAAGGTAAAAACAAAAAGGAAATGCACAGAGCCTAAGAGAAGCACACAAATACATTATCATAAAATTGATAAGACTTTCCAAAAAGAATTCACAGATTCATAGGGTGTTAAGCCTTTGGATTCTTGTTCTTCTTAGGATGTTGAGCCTAATGGAACATCCATGTTTTTAGAGGGTGTTAAGCCTTTCAAAACAAAGGTGAAATACAAGTACTTGTTGTTGAAGAAAATTTTTTTTTGATATATGCTTTAATGACAACAAGCCTTATGAAATAAATGATTAAGTTTTATAAATGGTAATCTACTAATGATTGCACTTGAGTTTTATTTAAGGAACATGAATTGCATAAGTAGACAAGAAAGAAGCCAAGACACACACATTAGAAACACCAAGAGAAATTGTAGGGAATATTGCTTCAACAAAAGAATGATGGAAGAATATTCACCATAATGTTTTGGTTGCTATATTAAAGAACTAATTGACAATAAGAATCTTTTTGGAAGGAAAACATGCAATAAATTACTTAGCATTTCGCAAATGAGCTTTCCAACATTTAATGAGCAATTAAAAGTCAAGATTTTTTAGGCCTACTTGCAAAAACAAACATGTAGAGTGTTCTGCAGATTGATCTCCAGATTGATGATAGATTTATCAAGATCATTTTGGTTTATCAAAAGATCATTTTGGTTTACCAAAGGATCGTTTTGGTTTATCAAATGATCATTCTGGTATATAGCAAGATCATTCTGGTTTATCAAAATATCATTCTGGTTTATCAAATGATCATTCTGGTTTGTTACAAGATCATTCTGGTTTATCAAATGACCATTATGGTTTATTACAAGATCATTCTGGTTTATCAAATTATCATTCTGGTTTATAACAAGATCATTCTTGTTTATCAAAATATCATTCTGGTTTATAAAAAGATCATTATGGTTTATCAAGATCATTCTGGTTTATTAAAAATAGAAGTTTGGAAAAACAAAGATCATTCTGGTTTATTAAAAACAGAAGTCTGGAAAAACGAAGATCATTCTGGTTATTTCATTTATGGGCCAAAGTAAAATGAATCATTTTCCATAGTTCAGACCTTAAGATAAACACATGTCAAGACTACTAAAAAAATACTCAAGCCCATAAAGTCTAGCTAAAGGCCCAAAGAAGCAAACAACTTCAAGATCAATCTCTAGATTGATGAACTATGAGCAAGGACAACTAGGACAGCAAGGACACTACTGTTGCACCTTTTTACAGAAAATACATCATGCTTCTAAGACAAAAGACTGACACTAGACAGCTATTAAATCACTCATCCACGTTTTCCATAAAACACAAAACCAAGAACGTTCTGGTTTTACAAAAGAACATTCTGAGTATCAAGACTGCTCAAATCAATGGCGAAGCCTAGAACTCGAGCTGAATGCCCAAATTGATGAGTTGTGAGCAAGGATGCAACTACATTGTACTTACAATATTCTGCAAAAAGCTTTGCATAATTCTGATTTGAAGCAATACCAACTGACATTTCACAGCTCATTCATTCACTCATTAATGTTTTCCATCATACTCAAAAGCATGTTTTGGACAGTAATATAAACACATGTTTAATTGTTTTAAAACATATATGCAACTTGGGAAATTGTTTCCAACGACTATATTCAGTTTAAATTGAATTTCAAAGCCTTTTATCATCTATAAATTTAAGATCAATTGGAAGATGAAGGCAAGAGTTCAATTTACAAATCTACCAACACTAGTTCAAGTAAGAACAAGTCAAAAAATCTTCAAGCAAACAAGAATGAGTTTGTGGATCATTATTTATTGAGTTTGTCTTTATTTATCCCAAACACTTTTATCATAAACATCATTTGTAACTCAAGTCTATCTTTTATGTTATATTGAGTGTGTTTGTAAAAATCCTTTCAAGGTTGAAAGGTGATTGTAAAAATTCTTTCTAGGTTGAAAGGTGAAGATTGTAATTGATCAACGTGTGATCAAGAGAAAAAGTGTGAAGAAGAGCATTCTGGTTCTGAAGCACATAATGAAAATTTCACGGTTGTGAGAACTGGACTAGCCCGAGTTTGGTGAACAAGTATACTTTTTGTGTGTGATCTTTCTATCCCTTATCTTTAATTATTTACACACACAAATCACACTTCATTATAAACTAATTGGTTTTATTTACTTCTAACATATCCAGAACATTCTGGACATTCTGTTTCAATCAAGATTGATCTTGAGTTAATTTAAATTAAGCACATAAATCAAAATTTTAAAAGGGTCACAATTCAAACCCCCCTTTTTCTTGTGATTGACATTGCTACTTCACTTGTTGTATATGCAAGCACTATGCAAAATGAAACTTACATGCAGAAGCAACAAACAGATGCAGATGCAACAGACAAATGCAGATGATGCAAGCACACGATTAATTGTATTACTATATCTTCTATTTTTCTCCCCCTTTGTCATTATAAAAAATGGTGAGATTATAGAAATTATAGCAAGCAGTCATGCATAGAATACACATAAAATAAATTAAAGAACATCATACAGTAGACAAATAATGAATAAGTTTCTTAAGAGAAAGATAAAGGAATAGAATAACGAAAGATTAACATATCTTTAAATAGAGTATCACGATTACAAAGCAGACGCAAGAGAGAAATGAAAAGATAATATAAAAGGAACCTAATCCTAGACATAAGACCTAAAGACATCTAAAGAATTCCTTTTCCTACCAAAAGACAATCTGATATCCATAGCAGATGAGTTTAAGAAATGATAGAGATGAAAAAGGAAGACAAAGGAAGTCGAGAGATGAAAGAAGGAACGCATGTAGGGGAACAAAAAAACATTTGAGGTATAAATAGCCACACAAAAAACTGAGAAAGGAAACAAAAACGTCATGATGAGGGCGAGGAGAAAAACGAAGAGTGAGACAAATACCAAACCTAGAGTTTGATAGAAACTTTAAGACACATGAGACAGTTTAAGGGCTTGCGAAGACGAAGAGTTGTGGACGGAGAAGAGGATAATAAAATATTTTTAAAGATAAACAAAGAAATTGAAGTTGAAATCATAAAAAAAGAAACATATACAAAAGGAAAACGAGGGCACAAAGAGATAACAGAGGAAAACAAGAAAGACATAATTAGAGGTTAAACAGTAAAACATTTATTCAATTCATATTACACTTGTAACAAGTACAAATTACATTTCACTTGCAATACTTATTACATAAGGGCTTAAAAAGGGAAAATAAAATCCTAAGGTCTTTCTAAAGTTATCTAAACTAGATCCATTAATTTATATTACGCATTAGGTTTAAATCACCAATTCCTAATATATAAATAAAGTAAGTCTCTTTATTTACATCTTCTTCTTCAGTAAGAGTCTTCCTTCTTTCAACTTGCATATGATACAGTGATGGCAAAATTTTCATGTTCAGGAGCCTACCTTTTAGCTTGTTAGGCGTAACAAAATGACATGATTTATTCTTCCCTTTTCTCTAATTATTTTTTACTTGTATGGTGGGACTTTCTCTGAATATTGAATTGCAGATATAATCTTCAAAAGATAAGTATTTGATAGAATTGTAAGTGCTCCAACCCTTTTTCGCTCTTACTTTCATATTTCCATTTAATACAAATGATTCAGACAAAATGAGGCATAAGTTGTTCAATGCTATTTTCTTACTTCCTCCTTATACTTAAGGTACTTGGTGAAAAAAAGAGACATTGATTCCCAAAGGTTGCACAGAATGAACCTTTGAACACATTTTTTGAGTCTCCTTGTATAATCAATCTTGTTGACTGTAGTTCACATATGTAACAATTTCAAGATTTATGAACTTTTCAGCACTGAAGTTGAGCAATTTATGTTTCAAGAAAATCTTCAAGTCGTTATGAGAGTACAATGCATCAAGGGGGTTCTTTAGAAAGATGAAGACTTAATAAAGGATGATATATTCCTAGAGGGTTTCAGATTTAAAACGTTATGGATTAAAATGGATTTAGGCTGGGAGAGAAAGATTTTTAACGAAAATGATGATTTTTGAAAAACACTAGAAAAGAGAGAAGTTTAAATAAGCATAGAAAAGAAAGAAATCAAAACTCAAGTTTTAAAGAAAGATGGACAAAGAAATTTTTTAAAACAAAACACATGCATTACGAACAAGTGCAGAACAACACGAACCAAGACAGAACAGACTACACATACACACGATAAGACAGAAAAGAAAAACACTAATAAAAAAAAATATATATCAGGTAAGACAAACAAGTACACAAACAAGGATGATTTACCAAATTTGTCCTTACTCTTGTGTTACTAGAGTTAAGTCAAACTTTTCTTTCAGATGATCTTCTAACCAGATGCAGTCATTTGTTCTAGCACTTTGATTTCGTAAACAATTAGGGATAATTATTCCTTATTTGTTTGTTTTTGTTATCATCAAAAAATCAACTACATAATTGTAGCTAAAATTACTTTTCAAAAAATCAACAAAGTGTTTAGAAAACCTTTTATATGATGCATGAGTAACAACTTTGTAATTGCCATAACTACCTTAAAATTATCAAATTTCAGGATTGCAAAGTTGGTGAATTGATTCACAAAGATGTCACAACCCTTTTCAATGTTGGTAAGTTGATTTACATGACAAGTGAGTCAATTTATAGCCCTGGTACATAACTTTTTGTGTGTTTTTGATGTTTATAAATCGATTCATAAGTCGGTAAGTCTATTCAACAAAGTTAAAAGTCACTTACAAAAGGTTTTTGAAGTGTTTTAAATTGTGTCAATTCAATATGATCATGCTAGAAAGTGAATGCATGCTAAATCAACATGTTACAACACTTATGCATGATAAAAAATTCTTTTTCGTGATTTCTTTCTTGTACAAGTAGCCTATGCAAGAGCTAGATAATGGAAATCAACAATGCACATGCACATCATCTAAACAAAACTAAGTTTAATATCACTCAAAATATTAAGTTTAAATTAACTAAGAGACACTTTACTAATATAAGAGGGTTGAGGGAGGGAAAATACAAAGAGAGAGAGGGAAATTAGGATTGCGTGATAAATTTATTATAATTAATATACAAAAAATAAAATGTACAAAAACATTAGCGTTTCATAACAACGATGGTATACAAAGGAAACTGTTTTAAATTAGTGTCACAATAGCATCTGCTATAGCTGAAGCTAGTTTTTTAGATTCCATTAAAAACAATTTTATTGAAAAATGTCAGTAGCGTCTGTTTGTTGGACATTAACAGGACATTACTAGCGTCTGTGTCGTGGCCGACACTAAATTTTTGAAGATACATTTTTCTTTTGTTGTAATGCGTATGACTATTTAGTTGAAATCGTTTAAGTTGAAGGGATTGAACTTGCATTCGGGTTTAAATTGAACAACTATCGATTTCTTTGTCGATCTTCTCTTTCCCTACTCTTTTTATTTTAACCTTTCCTTTTTCAAAATAAAATTTAAATATATATTGTTTTATAAAAGGATATAATTGAAAATGATTAAAAAAAACTCAGTTCAACCCCACTCTCAATTATGTTTTTCACCACGTTCATATCTGAATTTGAATTTTTATTTTTTGGGTGTGAATTGGGGTATTATCTCTCGAGTTGGATAAGACTACAATGAGCAACAAAGTTGTCTCTTAAGAGATTTAACACCGGTTAATACTTAAAGCTGAATTTAAGCCCAAAACTCCAGTTAAATTGAAAGAGACCATTACCATCTCATTCAAGTGTGCTTTTGGGCAACCCGAATTTTAACTATATTGCACTATTTTCTCTCCATGTCAATTTCATATTATATTTTATGATAATCTATTTAAATTGAAAATTAAATTATTATTTTCAAATTTAAATTTATAACGCATTATTTTTGTTGATAATCAATTGTGTTCATCAATGACCAATTATCAATTAATTATAATTAAATTATTATATTTGATTATATTGACGTATCAATATGTGATTCATTTCTACAAAATTAATTAATTATTTGATTCAATTATTTATTTAATCAATTGTATATAGTACTGATCAAAAAATAGTTTTATGTACACATAATGGGATCATTCTATTCATTCTAAACACACATATATTCTTTTTTTTTTTATGCAGATATTTATATTCGTTCAATAGATTATATGTTCTAATTTGAATTTTTAAATAGTTTTATTATTTAAGAGATATATACATTTTTTTATTTTATGTTATATATAATCGGTATAAAACTATGACAATAAAATACATAATTTTTTATATATCTTACACGGGTATTGTCAGAATAATAAACTAATATGGTACATCAGGACCAATTTATTAGTTCTTCATCATTTTCTGAAGTTCTAAAACCAATATTTTTTAATGTCTAATGACTTTATAATCATTAGAGTACAGAACAAATATGATTTGTCGATATAGAACCATATTAGTACTTTTGCTATATAAGTTTCATGATTTACTCTAATACTATTCTTCAAATATACAATCCAAACAAATATTTTCCCTTCGTACATATTTTATCTCAAACTTTTTCTTTAATTAATTTGATTTCAAAAGCTCTTCAGAATTTCTTAAAAATGGACAAGTGATGTCATTCTCATATTCCTCATTTGATAATATTTGCTAAGAGTAATATACAACATGCATCTAAATTGCTTAAGAGCATAAATAGACTTGTTTATTTTGATTAGCAATCTCTTCAAGAGTCTCAATTGTACATCTTGCAAAAATTAAATCCTTTAGAGATTTCATATAATTATCATTATCAAGTAATCTATACAAATACATTGTAACACATCTTTCATATGTAAATTGAGTCTTCCATGTGCTACTAAACTTAATCAAGTATGGAAAAATTTGAATTCACTTCAAAGTGAATATATCTCTTCAAAATCAATGATAGTTTTTTACCGATACTCTTGAATATATGTATTTAATCTTTCTCATTTTCTTTTCGTGCGAAAAATCAGATGTATAACTAGCTTCACATCTTTAGATGTGAAGACTTCAAGTCCAAAAACCTTTCACTTAGCAAAGCGAGCTTAATTCCACTCTATTGCTTCATTCTATTTTCCAAACTTTTCTTTGTCTATAATTTTTAATTGACATTAATTCATAATTCTCGTTATCATAATCACATATAGCGCTATGTTATAATGCACAAATATTGTCAACATTTATTATCTTTTGGTTCCATCATATTCGACTCATGATATAATTTATTGGATCTTTTAATTTTCATAATTTTTGGTATTTGGTCAGTTCTTCTAGAACCAAAAATTAATTATGTCAAATTACTCTTTTGTAATATTTATATCATCACTTGGGACATCTTTCTTTTTAGCTCATTTCTTTATTTGAAGATTTTTATCTTTGGAACTGACAAATATATCATGCTTCATGCATGGGTACTCATTTGCAATGATACATTGTCCAACAAGGACTTCAGTTTGATTCGAGCATTAGCAGCTAATAATTCGTTTCATACACTTTGCAAATGAGTTATCTTTTGAACTTCTGGTTCAAACTAGTTTGTATAAGACTCAAGATGAGATATTAATATATTTTAATAATTATTGTCAAGCTTCTTATTCTCTCCCCCTAATATTAGGAATACTAATTCATTAATTGTAATCAACAAACTCATTTATAAAACAAGTCTCCAATTTGTTGGCTCAATATATTCTATTACAAATGGAGATTCCATATCCAATATATATTCCCAATATTCTTTTACGCCCCATCATAGTGGATTATATTGGAGAAATTGAAACATAGACAACACATCCAAAAAAATATCTTAGATAAGGAACATTGGATTATTAATCCAAAATTGATTATAATTTCAGGGGAAGACTCACACGTAGTAACTCATTGGCTTGATGCGAATCGATATCTCCATATATAGTGCATTTTCCCAAATAAAAATTGAAGGTACAATTTCATAAATATTGAACTTAAAATCAACATTAGACGTCTAATGAATGATTCTTTAATTCCATTTTTGTGTTTGAACACATGCTATATGATATTTGATACCAATTCCAATACAATACTGAAAAATGACCTCTTAGTCAAAATAGTTGACACAACCATCTCACAAACTTCTGGTTGTGAGTTGGTAACTAACATACTTTGGTGTATTGATCCACAAATATCACCTTGTATACATTCTAGAAATGAAAGACTCATGTCCTCAAATTGTCAACTTTCTTTGAAAATTAGTAATACACAAAAGTTATTTAATTGAAGAATCTTTTGGTTCTTTGATATGTGTTAACATATATTTGTAATTACTTTTTGCATCATAATGGATTCAATATGATCCAACCGGTCTTGCCAACAACAAATTTTATCAGATATGTAAACTTCAGGTTTACAAGAATATGTGTTTCAATTGTTTGATCTATTTGAATCAATAATTAACAATCATAATTTGTAAAAAAGTTCATCTAACTAAAACCATATAATAGATGTTCTAAAGATTATCATATTCATATATCAAAGACAACATTTTGCATATAAATAAATGAGAACACAAAATTCCCTTGAACAAATAAAACTCTACAAACCACACATATATATTTTATCTAAATAACTATAACATAAATCAAATTGAGATAAATTATTTATTTGCTTATCATAAATTTCTCAAAATAAAATATATATATAAAATAAAGCGTAAGAATTTAAAGCAATAATTTAGCAACTCAAATCATCAATAAAACTTATCTCCAAATATATAATGTTACAATGCATATATAAGATCAAATTACTTAAATAATTTTCATAACAAAAATTTGAATATTAAATCATATTCATCAAAAATAAAATGATAGTTTAAAATAATTAGATTAAGAAGACTTAAAGAAATTGCTCATATATTACTTCTTAGTTCCATATGTAAATTTTATGAGACAAATATCTTGCTTGTAATTATTAGTGAAATTTTGACCTAAAACTAGTAAGTATTACCAATATCATTTTGTACTTATTAGAGAAGTCAAAACTTAAAAGTATCATACTCTTTTAGGAACTAGACAACTATATCACGTGTTTTTCTTTTTATTTCTTTCCATAAAATTATCTTTCTACGTATAATTCTAAGCTTTAATAAAAAGATATGTTATAGTTGAGATATTAAACACCATCACAATATATATGAGTTAACATACCATTATACCTCATGAAATTATTATCACCTTCGCATGTAATAGATCAATACCAACATCACTAAAAATCTCTACAATTTCTAAAATCATAACATTGGTGTGTGTCTATATATATATATATATATATATATATATATATATATATATATAAACATAATGTGATATTTCATATTTTTAATCAACCACTACTATTTTGTTCAATCACAAATGTGACTAATCTTTATAATATTCTTGAAAGTATTTTCTCAATTTTGCTAATTCATGAGCATATTCAGTTTTAAAAATATATGTATTATCTCTTGTTTTCCTTTTTTTAAATCAATACTAAGATTAGATATTAATCATGGTTTAAATGTGTAGGAACTCAACTACAAATCTTCATAAAATATGACCATGGAAAAACGCAAAGCTCTAATCCTACAAGGATGTTTGATATTAAATGTTATGAAATTAATCAAAACTATAACAAAATATAGAATAATAGAGATAAATGAGAAAGAGAGGGTAAGAATTGTACTATATTTTTTAATATTTATCTTTTACAATATCACATGAGTCTCTAATTTAAGAGTGAAGATTAAAACACATAAAGAAACTTGAGAAAGAGATATAAAAGAAACGTTTCTTCAAAAAATAAATACATAGGAGATCAGTAGTTTTAATAAAAAAACTAAAAACAAGAGATACCCAATCTCAATCTTATGTTTTTTCCAATTTATGTTCTGTTGAGAAAATAAGCTGAATTTGTGTAGTGTTAGGATGCCTTTCTATAGCAATTTCGGCCACGATAGACAAAAAGTAATGTAATAATATGAAATATATATTATATTGGAACTTAAATTGAGAGATAGGGATAAATTTAACAAATAATGATCAATTCTTTTTTGTTTATCATGAACATTTTTAGATTTCTCTTTTTCTTTTTTATTCCTGTTCATTTGTTTTTTTAAATAATAAGTGGATTTTAAGTTATTGCTTACATGACCTTAAATTTAAAGGAATATCAATTTTTTGTGTATAACCATTTTAGTACTAAAAAAGATATATGAAGAAGGATAATTAATTCTCATGATACATATTAAATTTAAATAATTGTAGAAAAATACTTTATTATATGTATGTAAAATCAATTATATTAAAATAATATGAAATATACACAATTAGTTTATTTAATACTGAAAATTAAACTATTTTTTTTAATTATTTT